>VXBR01006232.1:492883-579310 GCA_013400215.1 Cisticola juncidis | reverse complement strand
AAAAAAAAAAAAAAAAAAAAAAAAAAAAAAAAAAAAAAAAAAAAAAAGGCCAGAAAAATTGGAATTCCTCAGGACAGACCCATATTGTTTTTATATAATGGGACCAGGAATTCTGTAGATGTGAAATAAATAAAATGGGATAACACATGTAGAACAAGGAAAAAAAAAAGAGAGAAACAGGGCTCGCACCCTAGGAAAAGGAGGAAAAGTCCTCACTAGTGGCCAGTCTTATGGGTTGGCAGCTCTCATCTATGGGAGCTGGGAAAGATGCAATATTCCTTAGCATGCTATAACTTTTTGGCTAAATTTTAATATGGGGGAAATGTGTTATTCAGTCAAGGACAGTAGTACATATCAATCATTTCACAGGCAATACTCAGCAGTCACACTTCTCCTTTTCTCCTCTTGCACACAGTGTTTTTAGCTGAGTAGGATGAAAAGTGGTGGATTCTGCAGGGTTGGTAAACCTGTTTTCCATTTTTTTTTGCTCTGATGATTCATTAAAAACAGTGACTTTGTCTCTTGAGAAATTTACCTTTCTAAGAGGTATGATTTCAGGGCACAGATTTGCTCTACTATGCCTGTATATGTTTCCACTCCTAGCACAACAGATAAAATCTAATGAATAGGAATTTATTGTTTGATGTCTCAAAGAATTAGAGGAATTGGCATTGAAAGATGTCAGATATAATAACTATTCTTATGGTTATACATTGCTGTGTCTCTTACATTAGATACTGTCTAGTCTTCATCTGGTTTCAAGATCTACCCCATATGAGCACAATGAAAAGTCACCTTGTGTTTTCTCTCTTTCTTATCTCAGGCTTAGTCAGATCAGAACATTTGAACTTGATTTACTCGTCAGAAAGTTTTCTAACTGTCAATCTGCAAAGAAGTACAACTACAGAGGAACTTTACTTTTATCCTTCACAATTTTTACCTTTAGGATATATAATTGTAGTTCTTAAATATATATAGCATTTCCAAGTTCTGTCTCACTGCTAATTTGGTACTTTAATATCAGGTTATTTTGTGAACAAGGTCTAACATTAAAAGAAATTTGAATTAAAAAATTAATCTTGCTTTGGGCAAGATATTAAAGAAGAGGAATCTGTGGAAAATCAAAGAATAAGCTAGGCAAAACCTTCAAGAAAAAATTGAATGTAGGTAATCTTCATTCTGCTTTTTTTGATATAGGCAGATAGATTGGGTGATCCAAGATCATTCCCAGTCCTAAATTTTGTAAGTTATTAAAAATTTTGGGGTAGTGGTCCATAGAAATCACAAGGACCATCAGCTGGCCAGTAATGGGAAGCCTGTGTATGGAAGATCAGATTTAGAAACAGAGTACAGCTTCAAAGTTCTGTAGCACAATCTCTAGGCTTGTTCCTGCAGGTTGCATGCTTCATTATGTCCAATACAGAGCGAAGCTGAAGCTTGACAAATGACTATCCTCTGCTTTCCTTTGTGCCAAGACTTTAACATTTTGCAGGATGCATTAATGTTTTCTCAAAGACTTTCATATTGCCTTGGCAGATATTGGTAGCTTTCAACAAAACATAAGTTATCCTAATGACAACTTTCTGTAAATCATGTCAAAGTAGTTGGGATTAATTTCCTAAATTCTTTTGAGGATTCTTTTGAAGTTCACAGAAAAAAAGATTTTCCAGTTGCTCCAAGGCCTTACAGTACTTATAGAGATTTATTTTCTCACATGGGAACTAAAGTAACAATGATATTACAAAATAAACGTTCTTTACATTTAAACGTATTTGACATGGGTCTGGTCTCTTTTTTTAAGAGTAATCCATTTGCTGTGACCCAGCAATCCAATCAAGTATGAACAGTCACACAATTCCCTGCAGTGGGAGCACTGGCCTTTGGGCCTCAACAGAGCTTTTGCAGTTGCCACTGGAAAAACACACTAATAACAAATAAATGAAGCAAGCTACAGAGACAGCTGAGTTCAAAGTTACCAGCAAGCATGTAGGATGGCTCAAGCTGAGATCTCTGACAGGGTCATCAGAGAAGAGAAAAGAAGCATGCTTTTAGACTGTGTTTCACAAAACACATTCTATCTATTTTTGCATGTCCTTTTTGTGGGCTGTTAGCAGTTATAGCCATTCTTTTCCCTACTTCCAGCAAAACAGTGCAAGTCTGTGAAAAAATTAGTATGATGATAATTTGATTAATGGCTCTACAGCACATTAGCTTCTAGTACACAGAAATTAGGAAAGTTTCATGTTTCAGGAAGTTACCTGAGAAACATTAAAAGTAAATTTATCTAAAGCAACACTGATAAGAAGAAACTCTGTATTTAGTTATACTTATCCATGTGCACAAAGTGCAGACTTTGCCTTATCAAGCACAGCTGGTCTGCGGCACACATATATATTTAATATTACCAAAAAAGAAAAAAAAAATCTTCATATCATTTCTGGACTGAGCACATAGATAATAAACTTAATTCATAAGAACAGAATAGAATAAAAGAATAAAAAAGATTATTTCTGTCAACAACAGGATTGATGTTAATGAAAGCATTTCTTTAAGCAGACCACGCAGAGAAGTAATACACTAAAACATATGCAAATGAAAAGAAAACCTAAATTTTCCCTTTCTCCTTTTCTCTTCAAATTTTAATAAAATGAGCTACTGCTTCTGTGTTATAATACTGCATATTAATACCAGTTGCAACAAACCATATGGAATCTATTTCCTGTCAGTATTTACTGGATCACTTCTGCAAGCCAGGCTGCAGCTCATTTCTAAGCAGGTACTCAATATTTTTTCAACACCATGACTACACAAGGGATTGGGTGAAGTTTAAGTTCTGTTCCGCAGTCTTGGCATGATCAGGCAAGCCCAGTATTAACATGGAGTGAAGAGAACAAGTCCCAAATCACCTACTGAAGTGGGCTGAATTGCCTTCTAGAGGGGTCTGCCTCCATTCACTGTAAAGCAACCTAGAGCTATCTGTCTCCTAATTTAGGAGGTTCAGTGAAGTCAAACACAGTGAATCCAGACCTTCATTTACAGCAGACTCTTTATTCACTCCTTTTGCCCTTGTTCTTCACTTCTTTGGGAATTACATGGCAGTTAACACAGAGCTATATAGGAAAAGATGAAGTTATCCCACTCCTGTCCCTCTATTCATCTTGTGCAGAAATGAAATGCAATGTAGCCCTTGCTCTTCAGGACTTTATCTCTGCCATAGGTTAGGAGTCTTTAAAAGCTAGACTTCATTTTGCTTGCAAGGGAAATCAATCTCTTTTCCAGAATTTAAAAGTGACCTAACAGTTCCCTTTATTTGGAAATATCCTTATTGTCTCTACTGTTCTTCATACTTTGAAAATATTTCTTTGTACAATTTATACAAATGCAATAATAGTTCATAAATTGGAAAATGTGTCTTCCATTGTTTTTTGATTTATTATAAAATGTATGAAACTGGACAAATTTACCTTTGGTAATTAATTTTTTTAAGGAGAGACACATTTTCAAGTTATTACATATTAACAACATAATATTTTAAAAATAAGTTCAAATGAACCATGTGGAAGGCTGATATAAACAGAATATACTTGATGGATTCAGCTGATATCAGATTGGCAGGAAAGGAGTTTTCTTACAACATTAAAATCTATCAAGTGAGGAAAACATCAATTAGTGGTTAAAAATAACATTCTTTTGGCTCTTTGAGAAATCAGCCTCCCTATACATAACGCTGTTTACTCATGACTGCATGCTTCATTTAAATTAAAGTGCATGCACCTGTAAGCAAGTAGGTTGTTTTAAGGAAAACACCACAATGGCATTCACTGACTTGTGGTTCTGAGCCAAGTGAACACTTAAAAATGAACTCTATCATGAATGTATTATTTCCCTGTCAGGAAATATCACTCACCTCATAACTGGCTTCCCACCTTATTTGCATGCTGTGCAAACCCCAGCTGCTGAGGGACTTTGCCATGTAAGAGCTTTACAAAATGCAGAATCCTTTTTGAATAATCTAATGAACAGGGGCATGATAACCTCATGGGGAACAGATTTGCATCCTGCCCAAAAGGCAGAATTTTGGGGTGAAAGGACTAAAGAGACTGGTAACAGAATACAGAGCTTTCTGTTCCTTGCCTCAGCCAAATACATTATCTCACAGCAATTCTGACACAAGGGGGAGAGAGAAAGGATCAGTATGTCTATGCACAAATGCATTGGTGGTGCAGGGTATCTCCATTTCCCCTCATCTCCCCTCCAAACCTCTGGTTAGAATAACATTTTCTCCTGACACTGGACATTGTGAGCAGAGAAGAGGTGAGGTGCAGTTACTGCTGTAGTGCAAGAGTTATGCACAGCCATCTCATAAGGGTCACACTGGCATGCAGAATTCCATCTTCTGACTAACACAAGGTGTTGAGACAGCCTGGTAAATCAGAATGATCTGTATGGGTTTTACAAATAAACTAGACTCTAGTAGTTTTCCTGAGTTTATTAACTAATTAATATTGCTTAATTTATCTTAACATTACCACATGGGCTACATAAAATAGATTCAGAAGTCTTTTTTAAAAATAAGAAAAATGTAAGACAAATTAGTTTCTGTTATGTTTTTCTGCACATAGAGATGCATTTTCTCTGCATTTGCAGAATGGGAGGACTTAATATAATGAAACAGACAAGTTCTGCATCACAGCATAGAAAGATGGTTATAGTGACTGTAAAGCTTTTTAAATAAGAATTTCACACTCTAGCATGATCAGCATGGTTTTATAAAAAAATTAGCAGTACTGTTAAATGATTAATTCTACAGATACCTTTTGCAGATATGCAAATGTAGAGTTACACGTTCCTGTTCTTGAAAGCAACCCTTCGTACTTTGCCTGTGCAATTTTGTGTTTCCGTGAGGTGTGAGCAAGGAAACCAGATTTTGCTCTGTAAACAAGGAGAAGGAAAAATTTTTCAATTGATCAGAAAATTAATACAGAATTCTTTTAATATTGGCTGACAAATAAACTGGAATAGAAAATTTCCTAATTAGTTAACAATTTTGCAAATTATTTGCAAGCCAAAATAGAAGCAGATCACTGTCTCACAGTTGCAATGAGTTGACACTGGCAGTGATTGTTGCCACTGAAAGAAGCAAATGTGAATAAGCTCATGTGACTGAATGCTTAGAAAGAGTACACCTGATAAATAAGCTTTTGCACAAGCAAGTTTCTAACCATAATAACCACCTTAAAGATATGACTGAAGAAATGTTAATTACTGCATGCTTGTTATGACTTAATTAGAGCCTTCCTGCTGAATGAGAAATTTATGGAAAGGAGGAGAAAATTTAGATTGCCAAATGTCATAGAATAATTCCTTACAAGGTACATATAGGATAGATATTTCAAAATAAGCCTACCTGACCTGTGTGTGTATGTGCTAGTGTTAGTGAATCTTGGGGTCACATTTCTTGTTTGAACTATAAGAAGCTTAGAGCTTCTAATGGGATGCCTGAAGTGATGGCATTTTTATTAACTGTTTCTTTCTACGTAACAATGAAATTTCCTGGATGCAGCTGCTCTGGTTTTAAATTCCTGTATACCTAAAATCAACACAATGGAGTTTCTGGTATATCCCTGCTACATAGGAATATACCAGAAAATCCATTCTCCAAAAGGGCACTCTGGCAATGTCCCTCTAATGCCGTTTTAATGATTGCTGCATAGCAGGAAATGAGAAACTAAACTGTATGGCTATATAAGAACGAAATAATATGTATTCTTTGCAAACAGACTTGTAACAAGATAAAAAAAATCACTCAGAAAATCCTAGAGATAAAATATCTTAATATGATGCTCTACAATAAGGAGCTCTCTCCCTTCTCAGTTTAAGGTACTGAATAATGAGCAGAATGCATTTCCACTAAAGCACTTTTCCTTTGTCTGAATTGAAATGCTTTCTTCTTGCTTATCTGCCCCTCATCGCTTTTGATTTGATACTATGATGTTTATGATAAAAGATTAACTACTTCTATTCTGTCAGATATTTTTACTGACACCCTCAATGCATATTTTAAGCTTTAATATTTCATCTTTAAATTGCTTCTCCCTCTTCCAGATGCTGTGCTGTCCAAATCTCACAACACTTCCGAATCACATACCTGTTTAGTAAGATAAGTGTAATAGTTTAATCACAGCTAGCTGTACAACATAGACATGATGGAGTGACATTCCTTCACTTCCTGTTAGCTTCAATCAACTTTTTGGCTGCCATCACAATCTCCTGCATGGTGCAGGTATGTTGACCTTGCTGGATAGGCCTACATTTGTTTCCAAGTTTGAGTCTAATTTAAAACTTTAATCTTAAACTACTGTTATCTACAGTTTGACACCCTTTAGCAAAAGGTTGGAAAGGGAACAGCTTTTCTAAGCTGAGCTTGGATTTATCCTTGTTAACAGCCTAATAATGGGCTGCATGGAAAATGCTGATATCTAACAACTGTTCTTAACATTAAATTAAATGAGCATTTCTTAGGTATTACAGGACCATGTCTTAGCCATGAAGACCCAGGTCAGACTCAAAGAACCAATTTCAAAACAAGCATGAGAAATTTAAATGCTGTGACTTGTACACTGATATTTTCACTTTTTAAAATTCACATCCACAGTTTGAATGTTTTAAGGACTTCAAAAGAGAAAAAAAATCTTAGAGGCACTAAATCAGTGGCTAAATGAACAGATGGACTTCTATATTTTACATTTAGTGGAACCCTATCTCAGACAAGCTTTCCCCAGAGATTCTCAGAATGAGATGCACAGGAGACATAACATGAGCCGAAACATCCTGGTGTGACACAAAATTTCTTGGCAGGATGGGAAATTTGTGTTTCTCCCCTGTCAGAACTGTAAGCAGAGCTGAACAAACGTTCCTACTGATGACTTCTACCATTTGGAAAGCCATATCCAATGAGCTATAAAATACTGGTACTGTTTACAAACCAAGTTCTAATATGTCTTCAAATGATGGGAAGTGACTGTCAGAATTTTTTTAAATGCCATTACTTATCCCTCTTCGGGTACCTTTGGTACTTTTATAGAAATTATCTAAGTAATTTTTGTAAGAAAGATTTATGCGCCAAATTCTTTATTGCTGGGTTTTGTTGGTTTTAATTCTGTTTTTGTTTTTGAATGTGCCACACTGCTGTGCTGTAGCTGATTGTGATAGAAAGTTAAGAAATATAAAAAGTTGAGAAGTACTGCCATGGAAAGAACTAGAATAACATAGGGACACTATGTCCAAACCTACATTGGGAGAGATCAGAATCAATAACACTACTTGCCAAGACATACACTTATGGAGAAGAGACAGAAAACTCTGCCAAGGTCTAGCACCTAACCACTGGGGCGTGACTAAAGAGAAAAAAATATCTTGAAGATACACTGTTATCAAAAGGCATTTGGGTAATGCTGTCACATGTGCTGAAATACAGTCAATAATAAAATTGCTTTAATAAAAGAATAAATTCTGCTTTAATTTAATAAAATTCTGCTTTAAATAAAAGAAGCAGAAAATGAGATGTGCCACTGTCACAGGTGATTTGGGCATGGTCATGTGTACAGTTATGAACATGTGTCAAAAAAACCAAATTCAGAGACAAAACTAGAGCTGGGCTCTTGGGCTGGTGGATGGAGTCCAGAGCCTCCTAAAGATCAGGAGGCAGTTGCTTTTATTTCCAGCAGAGAAAAGCAGCTGAAAGGAAACACCATACCACTAAAGCATAATAAGGTAAACACTGGAAGGGGTAAATGATTATGAAAACAAAATGATCATATAAGAAAAACAGCAAATGGTTATAAAGTACAAGTCAATCTAGTCTTAAAGCTATGTTTCTAAGTATCTGAATAATCAGGATGATTAATCAGAAAAATATGAAGTAAACCCAAAGCTCAAGGCCCCCACTGTAAAATGTAGTCAAATTTGTTATGATAATGGTTGGATCTGGCATTAAAGAATTTGGGTCCTATAATCAGTTCATCCAGTGTTTCAAATGGGCACTCTGGCAATCAAATAATCACAGTCAACATCACACCTGGGCGATCCTGAGCTTCATCAGCCCTTGGATTAAACTTTTACCAGAGCATCCTCAGGTAGGCTGTAATAGGGCAGATTCACTTAAATAACTAAGACACCAGGACACCCTGCTGCAAGAGAACAGAAAACAAATGTAATCCTTTCAGTTAAACATTTTGAAGAAAACCAGTCAGATTTATTGGTGTTACAGCACTGCTCGTCAACATGACACACACATCATTGCAACAAATATCTGAAAACATATATAAAGTGTATTTATGTACTAATACGTGGGGCCAAACCAAATGTTTATTAAATATTCAGTTTGGTTTAGGTTTTCCATAACATTGCTAGCATAAAAAAAAGTTCTTGGTAATGTACACATTTCTGATACTGAAATAGCATCATTGTATAATTAGCTACAGCTGCTGCATACTTTGTACCTTATATGGCCATCTACAATAATTACAAAGTGACTTAACTATTAAGTATAAAACATTAATGGTTACTTTAAGGGCCATATTTCACCATTTCTACACTGTTCATAGATTTTTTTTAAAAATGAGAATTCAATATAAAATTATTGCATTCCTAGAAATGTGAATCAAATATTTATAGAACATTTTTACCTGTGGTTTCATATTTTTCCAACAGATTTAAATCATGTGTATATGCATTGTGTGCATTTTATCTGATCTCTGTATATATTAATGTATTACAAGTTTACAGTTTATCAGATAGAAAAGATTTGTCTGTTTTTTTTCAAACTGGATGCTGCAGTGGTTCCCAATGTGGATTTTTAAATCTATTTACATAGAAATAGATTTTTTTTAAAAGTGATAAGAAAATGTGCTGTACAGAAACAGTCATAAATATCAGAGCTATATACTAGAAAACACCAATTTTTTTCCATTTCTAGTTGCCTAGGTTCCATCTAATCTTCATAGGTTAAAAATAAAGAATCTACACAAAGTCTGGAAATATTGTGGGAGTTCTGCTGTTGGATAAATTAGTTTACTAATTTTTAAGTTTTTTGACGGCGTTCTAATTTTGCATATCTATTTCTGATACTCTGTTCCATCTGTTTATTCATCAGCCCTGCTTGTTTTCCCAAAACTGCAAAAAAGAAAATGGTAGTGCCCTAGAAAAGGACACCATATAGGTCACTGCCTGAGCTTTGCATAGCAAGATAAATTTGATGCAAGATTGTTTACCATCCTTCCACAGCAGGCAAGGTATTCACACTGTGGGGCTTATTAAACAACAATGCCATCATGCATGACATTACAGTGGGCTGACATGAGAAACACTAATGAGAATGAGCCATTGACACACTTCAGGCACAGGCATAAACAGAGCCAAAAAAATCACGCCAGAAATAAGAAAATAACCATTATAAACAACTAAAAATCTAAGATATCCACGCCTGGTTGTTACTGCCTTGAGCTCTCTATTAGTATTTGTGGAGTGCTCTGATGTTTGTGCAAATTCCCTCTCTGCATCCTAATCTGTGTCAATATGTCTCTGCAAACTTGCTCACAAAAAACTTGCTCGTTCCTGTCTGTACCAAAGAAGGTATCCTGAAAATGCATGGATAAAATAGGTCTCTTTCCCCTTACATAACCTTATTCTGGTATAATTAATATACCTGCTTGCTTCCTACTTTCTCTTTGAAGCTTGAATTAACAAAAACCTATTTTTAGATAAGATGTTAGAGGTCATCAAGGTGGTGATTGATCCATTGTGGAATCCTCACCTGCAGTGTTAATTATTGCCCCACACTGGGTATCAATGCTCCAGTGTCACATTAAAGGACACAGACTGTCTGTGCTCCCTGTTTTAGCCATGATTATCATAGTCAGTTACAATGACACCAGTTGAGTCAAAAGCAGCACTTGGACAGATCTGCCTGTCTTTAGGAAGTATTCTGCATATATCTATGTGTGCCTTCTGAGAACTCACATATCCATCTCAGCTGAAGTCAGCCCATTCTCCTCACTCTGCTGGAACACAGTTAAAAATGCATATTCCCCCAGGAACATAATATTTACCAGAGGTGGAGCAGTACCCCTCCTAATAACAAGCATATTTACATAGGCATATGTATACACATATATGGAATAAGTTTGGAATAAATAAATAAACACGCATAAATATACATAGATCAATAAAACTTTGAGATTCATTAGTTCTTTTCTTTGCCACTGTAAAAATACTTGTTTCAGCTTGTTAGGCTTATTTTTACTTGCAGCAGAAAACTAACAGTAGTTTGTGTCTCTGGTATTATCTTTTTGTAGTCACCTTTATTCTGAGTAGAAAGACCAAGTCAGAGCTCTGCTAAACATCACAATACAGTGCTGATGAAATAGTTTCTGACATGCTTATTTCTTCTGCAGCCTATTCAGTATTTTTTACTCTTTCCTCATTCTATGCTTTGAGTGATAAGCAATAGCAAATGAGGCACCAGAGTCTCATTACCCTGGGGGAGAACAGGTAGTTTTCTGCTTCCACGAATTCTTCACTAAAGTATACACATGAGCCTCATTCCATAATACAGAGCTTGATTCATAATGGGATTCCAGCATTTCTCTGAAAGACTACTGCAAATTTCTGCTCAGTTCTACAGGTGACAAATGAAGGCTAATGCAGTTATTAACTAGACATTAAAAAAAAAAAAAGACCATTCATCATGATATTTTTGTCATACGCAAAAGCTATAAAGCTATGGACATAGAGAACAAGAAAACAAATCCTGGAATAGCAAGATTTTTTTTTCATTAGTAAATCAAGATACCGTGTACTAGATACTCAAAAAGACATTTGTAGCATCCTGCAAAAAGGAAAAAACAGTACATGATTTCACATCACAGCACAAAGTATGGAATAAAAGGTGATAAGTTCACACCAATGTTTTATTACTCCGTAATTGTGATCATCTATTCAATTTTGCTACTTACTTGAAACTCTGTCTTGGTATTTTTAAAACACAATTTACCACCATAAAATGATAGTTTCCTTTTGAAAGGACATTTAAGTGACTGTGAAATCAAAAGCCAATAAAGTCTGCAGTCCACTTAGAGAGGACCTCCTGCTGAGAGGACCTCAGCAGTTTGTGCTCCCAAGTCCACAGCTCTCTGGGACAGCCAGGCCAGCCTCAAACACCAGCCAGAAGGATCCCAGCTAAGGGTCTACACAGCCTAGAAATGTAGACACAGGCTCCTGAAAGCAGCTGGAAAGTCATTCAGCATTTAATTTTACTGCATGTTCAGGAAGGTGGAATCAACCACCAAGACTCTTACAGTCTTCATGTCTACTCATTTATCTATTTTGCTGTTTTCCTTTGGTGATTTGTTGTACTAGAATCTTATCTTACAGTTAAATCAACATTCACTCAGTATAATAAAGGCTAGCATGTGAAATGGTAAACATATGTTGTGCATGAAGGGTCACTTATAAATTCCCACAGAGTGAAGTATATAGCTGCCCCCTATCTAATGAGTAAATCTAATGACTGATAGATGAATGAATATGGAGCCAATAGGTTTTCTAAAGGAACTGAAAAAAAAAATCTGTAGGTACTTGAAGCTTTTCACAATACAATCATAAGCAATACACGTGCATTTATTTCAATCCTTTTGTAGCAATGTAGATTTCCAGGAACATATCAGTAAGGAAGCTGGATAGTTCCTTGTACATTTTTCAGATGGATGGACCCCAGCCAGTCTTTGAGGCAATTTGAGGTAAAGGAAGATGGTGTACTATAAACAGGAAATGTTTCTTTCTTCCTGTTAAACTGCTACCAGTCGCATTTCTCCATCACACAGATGGAGAAAGTATGGGATGCCCATATGCAACTCAGATGGTTTCTGATATTTTGCAGGATTTCACTCAGTGGAAAGGCTCCTATTTACACCAGTAAATTGAAAATCAGAACAGCTGGGGGTATTGATGAAATCCACAAAAGAAGCTAAAAGGAAAGTTTTCAGCCTTAGAAAGGTCCACACTGGTCTAAATGCAAAAAGGGGCACAAAAGGAATTTCAAAGAAAAGTAGAGAGCTGCTCACTGAGGACTAATAATCACTGATCTCTGTATCATATAAACCAAATTACTCAACAGAGAAGATGAGCATTAAAAATGAACGTCTCAGGGTGTTTTGGCATCTCTTCATATCTAGACATGTTCCAAGTTATCTCCAGAAATTAAATAGAATAATTGGGTCAGATCCCAGAAACTCATTTACCTAAACTAAATGGCAGTAATGAACTAGCATTCTTTATCATTATTCAGATCTGGATATTCAGGAGAGCAGTTAGACCTTTTCCATCACTTTCCTCTTAATTTTGTTACTAGTCAAAGATTTTTCTAGTGTAGAACATTATTATGTCTAACACCTGCTGTGTTATTGCACAATTTTCTTTATGCTGACACTAAAACAGGGAGAGGAAAGTGAGTGATTATGTTCTAAGATACAAGTTATAGTTCTGAAGATTTACTTCTCAGCAATTAAAAAAAGATGAACATATTTGCATATTTGCCTTTCTCCATACTGAGGTAAGGAATACTCCATTCAGTGCCTTCCTATTTCTCACATTTATTATCTGCCTTCACAACCTGAGGAAGTCCTGCACTGTAAATTCCTCTGGTGAAAGAAAAAAAAAAACCCACAATCCCAGCCTTAATACAATTGTAATGGCAAGACCTAAAATCAGCAATTATGAGTAGCTACTTTAACTGCTACATAGCCTAAACCTTGCAGTATTTCCTAAAAAGGCAATGAAGCCCTAGCAGTGGAATAATCTCCCTGGCTGGCTTGGAGGAAACCCTTTTGGGCCAGCACAGGCAGCCACATAGCTCCAGCTTCTGGGGAATTTTGGACAGGTCATCTGGGCTGTGGGCCAAAGTGGGTGGGCAGAAAATCACTCAGCCTTCCAGATATGCTGGGAGGTTTGTTTATGAAGTCCCTGCCATGAGATCTGTCAGAATAGGGCTGCAAAAGTTTTAATTTTTACCTAATAATGTTCAGGGTTTTTTTACAAGTAGACTTAATGAGACAAACTTTTCTTTAAAGTGTATGTTAGATATCAGTAAGTGTACATACTAACAGAGCATTTCTGTAAGGAGCTGATGAATGGATGCACAAAATAAGACAGTGCTCATTGCTGGACTGCCAGCGAAGAGGAGCAGAGATTTCTTCAATTGTGGACATATAAGGATGTGACTTATCTCAGGCATTCACCTGCAGAGGACAGCAAGGCAAGCCACAGTGCACATTAATGGAACGCTGATGAGATGCTCTGTGTGATGCCAGGATAAGCTACAATAATAAAGAGTTTTACAATTATAACTGCTGAAATGTACACCAGTGTGAACTGTGGATGAGGATACAGGGAGATTTTTGATGTTTTATCACACCTGCAAAGACGTTTTATGTAAACACAGAGGTGCAAGCTGTAGAGACAGAGCACAGCTTTGTTCATCAATGCAAGGACTGTACATTTGATGGTTGCCACCATTGGCCTCTGTCAGCAGTTTGGAGAGAAGGCTGTCTGACTCAGTTAAAATGCTCTTTAAAACACAACTCTTGGAAGGGTGGCAGTGGAGAGTCCTTGTTCAGCTACAATTTTCAGTGATTGCCACCTGGTTAATGTTACAGGTGTAGTCAACACTTTGCAGTAGTTGAGGATCCAACCATGTGCTACTGCTACATATACAAATGGTTTGCTTACAAACCTGGATATAACCTAGGGAGACTTCTGTGTGGTGTTAGGGAGAAATGAACAAAAAAGGGAAACACTCAGGGAAGTTTTATCAGCCTGTCAGATATTTTTTTTAATTAGCCTGAAAAGCTGTTAAGCTTTCGGTTTTTTTCTAAGATTAGAGCTATGAAATAAGCTTGTGTTTAATCTTCTACAGTCTATATATAATCTATAATTTTCTACAGTGAACCTAGAAATTTAATGCTTCATATTACTTAAAATTCATGTGAATGTGTTCAACCAGCTTCAGGATGTAGTAAAGGGATTTATGAATTAAAGCATGACTGACACTGTAAGAAACTCTTGCTGACTTTACAAGACAATTCACTCATTTCTCAGTTAATTTCATAGTTTAATATATCCAAGATAGGTTAATGGAACATCACATTCCATTTTCTCTTTTCTTTGAGAAAAAGAGGTATTGGCATACAGTGTTAATTGTTTAATGTTATGGAAATATTATTGGCTGATTAAATTGGATTAGTTAGATTATCAGCTTAGAAAAATGGTATCATGCATTTTATGTTTCTTCTGCTTTGGATTATTTTAGAGTTTTGCAGCATTAACAGTTTGGAAACCACATCCATACAAAGACATATTTGAAGGTTGCTATTGTAAGGTGAAAAATTAAAAAAAAATTCTAGAAGTTTGGACAGAAGGATACAGTAATAATTGTTTGGTACAGATAGTATTTTTTTGCCCCTCTTTGATAGGAAATACTTTTGCAAATGAAACTTCATTTCAAAATGTAATTCAGGGAAAAAAACAAGACTATATTTTGATACCATCTTTCCCCCAAAGTAGTTTAAGTAGTTTGCAACAAAGATCAATAACTTCTGCAGACCCAGCTCTGTCACCTGAGGCAGACCTGTCACCAGTTCCTTTCCTGTGCTGCCAGGTGGCTTTGCTAGGTGATGAATACACTCGTGTTCTCCACTCCCCTGCCCTTCCCTTCCTGCACCACACAGAACGAGTTCCATTGCTAGGAATTCACCTCAAGTTTCTGAGCAAGGTGATTTTAAGAGTCATGACTCACATCTGTGAGTCCTGTCTTCACCAGCTCCAAGAAGGTGCTGAGGCAGATCAGCTGGGGACCTTCTCAGCACCAGTCACCCCTTTCAATGCACCTTGCTCTGGTCCAGGTCAATTCCCTTTCAGTCACAGCTGCTGAGTCTGGGTTCATACTGAGTTGCTGGGCTGTAACAGAAAACTGGTTTCTAGTCTAAACAGCTCAAGAAGGAAGATGGAGATGGGTGTGGCATTGCGTGTTTTTTGAATATGTTGCTCCATAATAAGTTCTGTTAAATGTAAAGTTAATTCCTTTGTATTACATTCAGTTCTATGGACCCCGCCCCCCTACCTAACTGTATCCCTTTGTTCCCTCTTCCCCCGCGTGTATCCTTCCCGCCTTTTTCTAATGGTTCGTGCCTCGTGTAAACCCTTTCCCGCCTTTTAGTCCCCCCTCCCCATTCCTGATAATTAGTCCAAAGTGCCATCACTCACCCTCACTTTCCCCGAGACTGTACCCCACTGGTTAGAAGTTGCCAACTCCACCCCTGTTCCCTCCTCTTCTGTAACCCCATAAAACCCCCTGCAAACCGCGTGTCTTGGTCGGATCGGGGGCTCAGGACCAGGGGAATAAACCTGTTGCTGCTGCATCCTTGATTCGAACCCTCTTTCTTCTTCCTCCGCCTCGCTGCTTTGACATCTCGTCGAGTCCCCTTTTTGGGGAAAAGAGCCCACGGTGTCAGCCGCCCGGTGCGGTCTGACACGAGAACCTGCTGTCCCGGTGCCTGAGCTAGCCGAGGGCAGGAGCGAAAAGCTCTAAAAAGGCACACGGCGACAGATGGGACCTCATACTGCTCCACAAAGCTAATTCAACTCTTCCTATGTATTAGACATCTCCACTGAGGTGCTGTTTTACAGTACAAAAGAGCAAATCAAAACAAAGCTGAAAAATTGCTTCTGTTGCAAGAATTACTGTTTCTCACTCTACCTCAAATAGGTGAAAGAGCTTGCACAATTTTAATCTGGGCACATCAGTCTCAAAAGACTTGGTTGTGTTAAGCTTTGTCTGAATCATCAGCTTCAGAGCCTGTTTCCCATCAAATGCATTTTTGTGGGTGAAGTGTGGAGGACATGCTGTTAGTGGTTGTCATGGTTTAACCAGCAGGTAGCTGAACACTACACAGCTGCTCACTCCTTCCCCATCCCCTGCAGTGGGATGGGGAAGGGAACTGGGGAAAAAAAAAGTAAAATTTTTGTGGGTTGAGAAAAATTCAGTTTATTCGGACAGAGACAAATAGTAATGATAAAAGAATTAGAATAATCAAGCACAATGCAAATGCTCACCACTCACTGACTGATGCCCAGCAGTCCCTCAGCAGCTGCCCCTGGCCAGCTTTCCTCCTAATTACTACACTGACCATGATGCCGTATCCCTTTGGTACGTTTGGGTCATGTCTCCATCTCTGGGTCATCATCACAGCTTCTTGAGCATCCCCAGCCTCCTCACTGGTGGGGTGGAGTGAGAGGCTGAAGATTCCTTCACTTAATGTAATCACTGCTCAGCAACAACTCAAACATTAGTGTGTAGGACCCTTCCAAACCTACCTAATCTGTAAATTCTGTAATCCTGGGTTGTCAACACTATTTTTATCACAAATCCAAAGCACAGTACTCAACCAGCTACTAGGAAGAAAAATATCCTGCAAAAACCTGCATAGTGGTGAAAATTCATTCCTTGCAATAATCATCTTCCCAGCATCTGTTGTGTACACTTCCTCCTACTTCTTTTTGCTCACATTCAGACACAGTGAATTTCTACTGCAAACCATAATCCCATTAGTAAAACAAAAATGCATGGTCTGTCATATGACAGGTTTCTAAGTCTGGGAAATGTTCTTGATTAAATTGGCTTTGGCTGTGTAACCCCTATTAACATTAATGGCAGACACATGGCTGAAACTCTGAATATGAACTTGAGAATAAATCATTACAATCCAATTGTTTAACTTTTATTGCCCTGCATGTCAGTGATATTAACTGGAGAGAGTATCACAGTCTTCCATGCAACTGAACAGGTGATTTAACCCATTTCTTGATATTTTCACTAAGATGATTTTTTTTTTCACACTGATTATATTCTAAGTAGTTTTGCCTCATAAAGAAATATTTTAAAGCTTTAACTTAAGAGATGTGAATGGATATAAATAGATATATGTGTTCAGATTTTCTGTAGAGTTAAGACTGAGTTAGCATAACACCTTTTTTCTTTTTTTTAAAAAAGGAAAAGCTTAAAAATCTTGAAATTGTTTCCAGATCTCTAAATGGTCTCATAATGAATAAATTAATAAATACATGTCTTTTCTTTTTGTGAAAGCTTTTTTCACTTGTTACGAAATAGCCTTTCACTTGCAGGAAACACTCCATTGTAAAGTCTAGAGCAGATTTACTGAATACATTTTTGTACCATTGAGCAGTCAAACTGTATTTATGTACCAGCAAATAACATTTATTTGAGGTCTGAATTTAAATTCTGTAAATAGTAAATTAACTTAATGGGTACAAACCACTTCATATCAAAGAGCTGATCAAACACTAGGTTTATGATTTCTTCACATTCCTATTAAAATCAAAGATATTAAAAATCTAATGAAAGCACTACTGAAGTCAGTGAAAAGATGCCCACTGACATTAGTAGGAGCTGGATAGAGCCCACCACAGGAAAAAAAAAATCCCTATTCAACTCATAGGCTTTCAGTGTGCCAAGTTCATACACAGGGCACATACACATCTTGCAGAATGAGGCATTGACTTCCTCCAGCACATGCAGGAGATGTTGTTGGGATTTTAATTTAATCCCTTGTTGATTATTCATTGGTGTGAGGCTGAAGAGTGGATAGAATACCAAAACAGATATTTTTAAAGCTATACAAAATATGTTAGACTCCTTAAATTGTGTACTCAATCTTGAATAAAACACACTGTACATATAAACACACTGCCCACACATGAACACTTGCTTTCTCTCTGTGTTTGCATACTTTCATATAAATATATATTCATAAATTTATCTGAAAGAAAAGAAAGACTTTAACCTTGAAAATTTTTTATTAGAATTTTACTTCATAAATTACTCTTTTTGTGGGGTTATTTTTGGAGGTGTGTATGTAAATAAGAATAATATGTATCTCCAAGTCTAGGTAGAAAACCACAGCTGGCTGGGGAGAGGAAAAACATACATGGAGAAGGTAGTGTGGGAAAGTTTCCCAAGAACTAATAATCTCTGCTGAGCCTACAAGAACTGATAAACTGATGACACCATGAGTGAGTTTGCCAAATTTTTTCAAAGCCACAAGTATGCAGTGATGTCAGCAACTTATAGTTTGTGGTCTATGTGTGCCTCAACTGTACCCCTAAACAGAAAAAGGAAATTTACAGCATTTGTATTGGGAGTTGCCATTATGTGATCAGATAAAATGATAAAATGTTTTTTAAAAAACATATTACTAAGGCATTCACTTTTCAGTATTCCAGCAAACCTACTTTGATGTAATTATGTTTGTGTTTTGCATTCTTTTTTTTTCATATAGAAATTTCATTCTTGTGGCTAGACTCAGGCTTTGCTTTCTGCTAAAGGCTTGCCAAGTAGCACTGAAATAAACAGTTTTGGTGTTGATTGGCATTTGGCATTTATTTTATGTTTGGTTCTGAAATAAATTTATGCAATCTCCTGGCCACAGAAAACATCAAGATGCATGTAGCAGACTCATCAGTATTGTCCTTCATCTTCCTTCTACTATTTCTTGAGAAAAGTCATGAGGGCAAGAAAAAATAAACCATAATGGTTTCCTGAGGGTGATAAGCTTTGTGTGAGTAGGTTTAACTATAGACAGACTGTAGATAGCTTTGTGTGTTATATGGCTAGGTTTAATTATAGACAAACTGCAGATAGCCTTTGGTGTTATATTTGATCTAAGCACAAATCTATGTTCGTAAAGTACTTGACTTACCCTGAAGTCTGAGGTCTTGAGCATCAATGAAGATAAAGGCTTGAATACACATCAAGCATTGTGTAAAGAGGTAGTGTTATAGATTCATGACACGAGTGTTGACTTTTGCACTACTTGGTTTTCAGAGGATTAAGTTTAGTTATTCACTCATAATGAGACGGCTTGAGTACTCAGTGAGCAACCTAATGTTAATCTGTGCATTAGCAAAGATTTTAATAAACTTCA
Organism: Cisticola juncidis; assembly: GCA_013400215.1. NCBI lineage: Eukaryota > Metazoa > Chordata > Aves > Passeriformes > Cisticolidae > Cisticola > Cisticola juncidis. The sequence goes on along the minus strand of VXBR01006232.1, from coordinate 560,255 downwards.
TAAATATGCAGGGCAAAAGGGAAGAGATTAAAACTGCCACAGTAAAATTAATCTTGGCATTTCATACCTTCTGAGTACTTTATTTTTTATCACAATAGTTTTCCCAGTATATGAAACACCAGGGAAGTGTTGCATGAAACTGAGAATAAATAAGAGGAAAGAAGGTTCAGACAAAGCAGTCTGACGCCCTTGCCCCAGATGGTGCATGGTTTCTCTAAAATGTTAAAAGCAATCTGCATCATGTGTACGTGAGAAGGTGTAATACAATGAAGACTCTTTATGGTATGCAATTTACAAACACTGTAAATTACAGTGTTTGTAATGGTTCTGAGAGCAATGTGATCTCACAGGAAAGCCAGCTAAAGCAGGAGGATTACACCAATGAAAACACCATGTGAAAGACACAACAGGAGTGCAAACTAGGAAAAAACCCTAAAGAAGGAGCACAGAAGACAACTTGTTTATTACATTGAATAGCATTTTGAACCCATTCAAGAATAGAGTCAGGAGGGAAAAAGAGATCCATGTTGAGGAAAATGATGTGGAGAGGAAAGAGGTGCTGAAACCTCCCTAGTTTGGCTATCTCAGGTGGCTGAGCATGTTGTTGTTCTTCAGCACAGGTGGATGTCAGCTAAAAATGATCAGGAAGGGAAAACCTACTGAGTCAGTCCATCACCTTTCATATCAAAGGCAAACCCCAAAAATCCCACATGGCAGCTCAGAAGGAAACCTGATTCCTAGTATGCTCCAAGGCTGGAGTTCACTATCGTATTCCTTTCCCATTTCAAGCAAGCAGGATTGTACACTTGTGATGTTGGCTATAATCTTGTTTATTTGCATATTTAAGCTTGTGCAATATTAAAATGAATTTAGATGAATTGGACAAGTGTGCATTTGTGTGACCATTCATTCAGGGCAACAAATACAGTAAAAAAAATTGTGGTAAGGCACATCCTGGAAAGGGCCTGCAGTTTAAGAGCTCCAAGTAGCTGCCTCTTCCTCAAGGTCAGCTTGCAGACTGTTGTGGCCAGAGAAGTTGCTGACATGAAACACAAACTGGAGTCCTTCTAGCACGAGGCACACTGAGATCCTGTGCCCACCTTGATGCAGTGATGCTCCCTGCTGTCTGCAGGGATGGAGGGCTGGAATAAATGGTGCTTTGGGAAAGGGGACAAAGAAAGAGTGAAAAACACTGCAAAGGGTGCAAAGTGTGCCACTGACAGGATGGAGAAGTTGCGTTTTTAGTGTGGGGGGAACAATTTTTTCCTGCTTGTTCCAATCTTTTGCAGTCAGTAAAGGAAAAAAAAAAAAAAATAGCTGGAACACACCAGACTACACAGAGTGGGATATCAGGTATCAGGGCTGTGGGTGTAACTGCAGGTGCTGTCATCATCCACTGGAATTCTCTCTTGAACTTCTGCTCTGGACACTCCAGTTATGTTGATTCCTCTAATTTTTCACTTTGCTATCACCTCTATCTTTTCCTTCAGACTTTATTCACTACTTTCTCTCTTAGTGATTACTGTTTTCCCTGCCTCTGCTCCCTCACTTCCCCATCCACCCCAAACTGCTGTGTCTGCTCATGAGATTTCTTCATTCTTGCTTGTTTTCTTCCATGGTTCCTATTCTTTTCTCCCTTCTCCATCTGACTCCTCTTGCCTTCTGTAGCAGACTGCATCCCACCTCCACAGAAAGGATTCCTGCTGCCTGATCCCATGGTGCTCACCACGGAGTCATTTGTGGAGGACTTGGAGCTGCTGGATGGAGCCACTCAGGCTTTGGTGGGGTAACGTATAGGAACTGTTGTCAGAAAAGAGGAGCTCTGGCTTGAGTTTGTTCAAAACAAACAGTCTGGGGAGAATTCACCTGATAAACTAAAGCTTCCAGCCAGCTTATGTAAACAGAGGGTTTTTTTCAAGCACTGATAATATTTGGGCAGCTTGTCACAAGGGCAGCAAAAGACATTGCTGCTTGAGGTAGCCTCAGCCTTTCTCAATTTCAGTCACCTTTTCTCCTCATAGAAGTGCTAGTTTGACTTGTAAGACTTTTCTACCTGCTCCTCATTTACCATCTGAAGTTCCTATTTTCTGAAGACTAATTTTCTATTACTTACACAGAATACTTAGCACTAAAAATATAATACGAATGCAAAGACAGAAATCTCAGGATTTAACCAAGATCTATTATTGTTTCATTTGAGCTCTGAGCCAAAGGTGAATATGCCTAGATTTTACAATGATGTGCCAAAATACGGTTTAAAACTCTTATTATTACCACCAATCAGAAAGACATCTTCACCTTTTTCCCCAGGGTTGAAGAGTGGGTCATAGAGGAGAGGAGCACAGATACTCATGTAGTAATTGCAAAATGCCCTTGATCACTAAACAGCTTTCAAAAGCAAAAACCTCTTGAAAATTAAAATATTCTGATAGGATTTTGTGTGACCCTGTCTTTTATATGAGGGTTAAGTTAACACGAAATATAAAATTTCAGCTTAACATTCAACCCCTGCTAGGCGATTGCTGTTTGCTCGTGTGGCAGGTACCAGGGACAGGCCCTCTCTTGCTTGTCACGTAGCCAAGGGAGATTGTTTGAGCTGCTGGACCTCCCTGATGCCAGGAGAGTGTTCTGTGGGCCTGGGAGCTGGCAGCCATGTAGGGGGCTTTTCACTGGACAGCCCCCTCTGAGGAGGAGGAGGCAGGACAGGGCGATTCAATGGGATATGGGAGAGCTGGCACAGCTCGTCACTGCTCACAGGTGTAGGCAAAACTTACACTGCCCTAAAGAGCAGGTGTCCTTATTCTTGGAAGAAGTTTGGGCAGCTGTGCCCCGGGCAGAGGAAAGAGGGGGGGTTTCAGGGGTGACCTGGAGCTGTCACCATGGTTTTACGACACACGAAGGTGTGCGAGGGGTCTGGCCTGAGGAGGGAGAAGGCATGGAAGGAATATAGTTACTGGAAGTTTTTTTGTCAAATTTTGGAGATATCGTGGATGTCTGAATCAGGTAGAGAACAGAAAAGAAGTGTGTGTATGGTTGGAAGAAATAAAAGGCTGGGAAGGATATGGGAAACTTTGTGGAAACCAAGGGTAGCTATGTGTTTGGACAATGATCTTTTCCCTTCTTTTGCCAGAATTGTCTCTTCTGCCTCCACACCCTTTCAGTAGAATGCTTTTTGGTGCCCATAGGTCTCCTGTCTCCACCTTCACATGATTCTCACACAACTACACACTGCTTTCCAAAAAGCCCTGTTCCCCTCTTGCCAAATCTCTGTCCTTACTCATGGCACTCTTGCACTGGCTAGTGCTGCCACATGGGTGAAGAGGTGAAGCAGCACCAAACCAGGCAGCCCTGGAGACTCTGGCCAGGCTTGCTTGCTCACTGCTTGGTGAAGGAGTGGCAGGCATTTCCTCAGTGCCTGTCACCAGCAGCTGGCCCCCCATAAGTGCATCACTCATCATGGATGTGCTGTGGGCAGTGGTTTTCCCAGAAGGCTTTCAGGAGCTGATCTCATGGAGAAGAGGTCAGCTGTAGAACCGGAGCGCCTGAGACTGCTTTACCCACGTCCTCACAGAGATACTGTGAAGCATGAAGGTCTTTTCATACACAACCACCAGCACAATGGATACTGGGACATCTGCATTAAGTAGTAGAAAATGCTAAACTTGCCCACTTCAACGCAGCTAAACTAGGACAAGGAACCAAGAACCTTTTGGACTGATCACTCCTCCTGCAGTAGCTTGGAATCTAGGAAACAGAAAACTCTCTTGAAACTCCTCTTGAGTCAGAAGATAGCAGCAGGGCATTTGTCTACAGTGAGGGACCCATGAGATCGAGTTCCCTCATGGTGAATGTCTGGAACCCAAATGGCTCTAGACAGATGATCAGAAATACATTTTTGCTCTGGGAAGTTATGCAAAAGGTGTCCACCAGTGCCTGATGTCACCACTGCCAACAGACAGACTGGCAGAAGTCCCAGATAAGGCTCCCTGCATGTTTGCAGAAACATACATGACATCATCATTTTGGGAAAAAAAAATCTAATTTTTTAAATGAAAAAAAAATTAGACTGCAGACTGTCCTGCCCAGGAGCAATAAGATCTTTATTTTGCACTTGTGCTGTCTTTAAGAGATTTGAAGAAATTTGTGTTTTAAATATTTTATGACTATACTGTGTTTTCAGTGTTCTCAACCTGATCATTAAACAAGAAATCTCAGATCATTAAAAAAGATTTTTTTTCCTCTGCATGAAAATATGGTACCCCATCCAAAAAAAAGGCTTTAAATGAATAAAAATGAATGCCATCCTGTTTGAGGACCAACAAATAGTGCCTATCTGTACCTACATAAAGATGGTACTTAGGCTTATCAGGAATTTCTTGGATAGCCATGAAACCAGACCCTCAGGCAGTAAGAATGTGTTTCTATCTCACCAGCTCAGGGCAGTACCTAACCCATAAATAAGTCTCCATAAATGCTTCAGTTACCAGAAAGAAATAAAAAGGCATCTTGTCTTAGCAACATTTAGAAAAACCCAAACACAAAAACCAAAGAAAAGTATGGTATTTAGGAACAATTGTAAAAAAATTAATCTGTTCTAGAAATTAATACTTTAAAAATGATTTTATTTTGAAAGATATATTTGTGTGCAACATAGCCTGACACTAGATGGAATTACTGTTTCAAATACTGAGGTGTAGTTACATGGACTAAAGCAGTCATATCACGCAAGGGCAATTTTCAGTTTTTGAGTGTGCTATCTAATCCTAGAAAAGATGTTAAAATGTAATTGTTTTGTGACACATTTCCTTTAAGATGAAACAGTGGGTTGCTTTTGCCTTCTAAACAGCATTTTTTTCTACATCTGTGTATGCCAGGTACTTGCAATTTAAGTTAGATTTTCAGAGGCTAATCTGACAATTATTTCAGTTACACTTATTTTCTATATTGTATTTAAACAAAAAGTGGAGTCTCAGGACTTAATATCAAGAATACTAAAGAACTCGCCAGTGTTTTCTAGACAAATACAGTTCAAATTGCATTGGGCTTGTTTTAAAAATACAATCTTTATTGGTAGAGGAAATAATTTTCATATTAGAATTCTTCCAATAGTAGGTAACAACAATTGAATTCCTAATGAATAAATATTTTGCAAGCATAGACAATATTTGCAACATAGCTGAAACCCAGAATGCTTTCATTTCTGATATCCACACACAATATTAGTGAATTTGATTTTCTACAGCTTTTTGTATATCCTAAGTCACAAGAAAGAAATCTATTTTGATCCTTATCCTTTACCTACGTTGCTTTAACATCCATGTAAATAGATTTACAGCAAAATATCCACAAGTTTGGTTGTTGTTTTTCTCTCTGCTGAGGTTAGTAGAAAAATATTAAGAATTCTGAGGGAAGAGCTTCAGAGGCATAACAATACAAAGCATAATATAGTACAAAACAATGACATTGACAATATTATAAAATGATTGTGACTAATGCTACAAAGTCATTAAGTAATATAAAACTATTTTTTTGGGTCCTGTCTAGACAAAAACTCCTAAATAAACAAAAACACCTGTGGGGAATAATAGAATTTGCAATAATCAATGGAAATACTAGTAAGCTATGACATAGAAGTAAACTAGAAGCAAACAAGATTGAAAGTTTAAAACTGACATTGCAAACCAAAGCTGAAGCCGGCTTTGGGAATATGTGCCAAAAAGCAGCTTGGAATTATCAGCAAGAGCTCTTGGAAGTCATACTGTGACTTGCTTGCCACAGTCTGGAGTGTCATGTGATTTAGCACATGAAGAATTACCCATAATATGTCTAAATGTTGAGTAAGCAAAAAGATACTGTAGATAAACAGCTGAAGAGATGAATGTCCAATAATTAACCCAGTCCAGTATTAAAGACTGAGGAGCTTAGAAGTCTTTGGATAGTCTGCAACTTAATGCTCTTTTCTTTTCAATAAAACATCCTAGAGAAAAGGTCCATCTCATGTCCTCCCATACATCTCAAGGAATAAGCAGAACAAGTGAAAGCAACAGGAAAACCAAAGGCCTCATGCAGTTACTGTGGCATGAAATTGTCTTCTTGCAGGAGGAACACCACAAAGGAAGAAGAAATCCTCATCACACTTACTTAGATTCAGAGAAAATTCTTGTAGCAACCCAGAAAAGGAGATAAAACTTTATCATTTTTGTATTACAATACTAAAAGTTCTATGAATGAGCTATGGTAATCATCCTGTAAAAGTAGAATGATCAAAGTCCTCAAGTTGTGCTCCTTTCTTCAACAAAAAGCAACACTCAGTGGAACACTTAACCATAAAAAAGTTAAGGAAATGCATTTCCATCACTTTGGGAAATAAGAAGAAAATTTTTGTTCTTGGTACAGAGTAACCACCAATATTGTCAACATTTCCCATTAGAAAAAAAATCACTTCATCTGGTGCAATCACTTCTTCTTCTATTTTACAAAGTCCTTCAATTTCAAAATAAGAAAATAATACACACACAACCCTTTCTAGCTCAAACTTTCTGCCTGAAATAAGACCTTTCCATGATGTTATTTGCTGTTCTTAAACAGATTAAGAACTTTCCTACTAGTGATAATGATATTAACATGAGAGAAATTCACATTTTATTTCACACACAGCAATACGAGCCCTGAAGCAACGCAAAGTCCCATGCTAAGGCTGGGTAACTAACCACTGAATTCTTGTCACCAGCTTCTACAGAAAGATTTAAGATCAACAGGAGAGCTGAAAAACTAAGAACAAAGAAATACAAGCTTACACTGAAACCTTCTTTTCAGAGAAAAGGAAACCCGATTTTTACTCAGAAGAGGGGATTCCATATCCTGTGGCTGAGTCATTATACTTAGGCCTTAATAGGATACACTGATCTGGAAATATGATTGAGTTTACATATGTATAGGGTCAGAGTCTTGCTAACTCTCCTGGCTGTGACTGTTGCATTACTGTCTGCAAGATGTACTTCTTGAAAGTACACCTTGAAAGAAAGAAGGGCACACATATTCATCCTTCAGAATTCTCCGCAGATTTCACTTCAAAATTACTTCAATGATAACACAGTACACTAATTCAGGTTTACCTACTGTGTGTACTCAAAGCCACCTCTTTGCCTTGAAAATAACTCACCCAGTGCACTTTCTAAACTAATTAGGGAATATTCTTTATCACATTTGAAATGGATGGGTTGTTTTGGTACTCTACAACTTATCTTTTTTTCTTTTCTCTTCTATCACACAAAAACTATGGAAGAAGAAATTTAACTACATAATCTTGTCCAAACATAAGATTTTGTTCAGGCTCAGTATATGTTAAGTTTAAATGGTGCCTATCTGGTTGTTCAAGCAAGAATTCAACTGCTTGATGCCTTTGAACGTAGCTTTCATAATAAGGAGATACTGAGTTTTTTTCAAGTTTTAGGGTGGACTTAATGAGACTTCTCATTCAAAGTGATGGCTTACGTAAAGATAGAAAAATATCAGCAGAAAGATTGCTAGTACCTCTCAGTTCAGTGAGGAAAACTGTATTGCTCAAATATTCATGCCACTGGAAAGCATAATCTAAACAGTATATCAGCAATTATGTAGGTCCCACTATCCAAAAGATGTTCTATAACACTGCATTTCATTTAAAAAATGTTCTTCAATATGCAGAGAAATCATGATGACCTTTACAAGTATCACTATTCCTAGAGTCTTCTTTACCCTTTACCACATCCATTGATACAGACTATCTGGAATGGCCTGAATGAGAAACTATAAACCACCAAATGTCAAGTGAAATGTCATCATTAACTTTAATGTGTTGCTGTTCATCATAATAAGTCTGATCTTGAAACAACTTGCAAACTTGTGCAGCTTCAGTGGCAGTGAAATTTCTCCTAATTTACACAGATCACAGGAAGATCAAGATTGTACTGGGTGTCCTAAGTACAGAAAATTTTGCCTTTTGTTTGAAAAGTTTCCTTTTAGCTGCAAGTAGAGAATTTAATTTTTGCTGCACCATTCCTTAAAATGAAATACTTTGGTAAGGGTTTTTCTTCTTTTGAACTGAAGAATCATTATGAAATATTCCAGCTGAAATGAGCACAGTGCCCTGCCAGCACATAGAGCAGTCAGAAAGGATAAAACATCCAAAGTATGATTTGTTTTAGAGCCTTCAAAACAAGAATAAATCACATCAGAGCCTCACAATAGGAAGACTTTTTTGTATTAAAGCTTTGTATAAAGTTCTTATAATCTAAACTCTCTTCATTGTATATTGAAAAGAATTACATTTTGAAAATGTAAATGTACTTATAGTAAATGTACATATTTTAAACCCAAATTACTTTGTAGTTTGAGATGCATTTCACTTTTTTCCTATAAAACTCAAAACCACAAAATAATACGTAGGTGTTTTTAGCATTAGAATAAGAACAACAGAAAAAAACCTGCAAATACGATTTCAAGTTGCTTTTTCAGAATCCATTTGGACTTTCATATGATACATTTAAACATTTTGCTGTAATTGTTCTGTTCACCTTTGCAGGATGGACACTGCATAGATAACGTGCAAGCAGCATTTAATTATAAAGCTGTGTTCTGGACACCGAAACAACATGGTTTCAGCACATGATTCTTTTTGATAATAATTTCTTAACTGCCTTGTAGAAACTTGAGCATGACAAAGATTGTGAGGCACAGCAAGGAGCTGGATTAGAATACCTTGCCAAAAGCAACAGATTTTATTTCATTTCTCCTCTGTATTCTTCACAGCTAGAAAACATACCTATTTTCTCTATTAAGATATTTTTGACAAATACATTTTAAATAGAAGAATTCAGCTTTAGTTTGGAAGCAGATAACCCATGAAGAACCTAGGGTAACCTGAAGAAAATGGTGGAATTTGGTCCATCAACATTGTATTTTCTTTCTTCCTTATCTCTTCAGATATCATTGTAGTTGATGAAAGGATGCCCTGGAGCCACTGCTTGCCTATCTATGTAACCTTGACTCCAAAGCTGGTATGGCTAAACTCTCAATAAGATGGTGTGGATAAATGTCTCAAGTCTTCTCTAAAATTTCCTGAAATTCAGAGTTTTAGTGACCAAAATAAAATCTGACAAAGAAAAATCCTCCAATAAAGCCTTTCCATAAATGTTTAAATACTTTTTTCTTATCAGCTTCTCTGTCTAAAATAGATTTAACCCAAAAGAAACAGAGCTGTAATACACTTAGAGGACAGCAGAAGTACTTCCCCTTCAAATGCTCTGTTTGGTCCTAAGAGAATACACCTGCCTCTCTGAAGCAGTTTCATTCACTCCCCAAAGAAGAACCTAGAGAATGTGGCTGCAGTTATATTTAAACCTCACATGTAGGTTCTCCTAGTCCCCAAAGAGCATCATGAACTGAAACAAGCTTCAGGGAAAACAGCATATTTGATAATTAGTCCCTTTGAAACAGCCTCTGTTTCTCTAAATACAGTATACTTCAGAATACTTTGATGACTGTAAAAGGAATCAGAAGACCATGAAGTGCCAAAAATTGTCACATGGAACCATTCAGCTTTTCTGAAGACCTTCAGAGTATATCATCAGTCTTCAGGTGACACACCAGCCTCCCAGCACTCATCCCTCAGATTTCTCATGCTCAAGCTATTAAAAAGATGCCATGTTCAATTTCATGTTGAAAATTACAGTGGCTTATTCTGCTAGCAGTGCTTATCCTCACAGGGCATCTTCCTCCTATCTATCCCTCAATGCAGGAGACTTCTGTACCCATTTTTAGAGACTAGCCTCCATAACTTCCTTGAAAAGTAAGTTGACAGCTACATATACACCATACATTAAAGCCTTGAGCTCAGTGTGTGGCTCAACAAGCTGCAGACTGCTGTGTCCCCTGCCACCTGCACAAATCTCAGCACAGATGTTGCAGCTATTCACATCCTGGAGCAGGTGAGCTCTGAGCCTGGCAACCTTCTACTCCTCTAAATCTATCCTGGGAAGTTAGATCAGGGATTGACTGTTTTGCAATGCTGTTAGTTGCCTCCACTCAATTCATCCTTGGAAAACACCTTCCAGAAACAGATGGCAGATTAGGGTCTGAAACTGGTGACCTGGAGCTCACTGGGATTCTTCCTCCATTCCTGAGGTCTGGGGTCTTATCTAAGCTGATCTGCAATTTTTAGATTGACTTATCTGCCTGCTTGCCAATCACATCCTGAGCTAGCCAGCTGTTTCCTGGGCTGCATCAATGCAGTGGGACCAGCAGTTGGAGGTAGGTGAGTCTCCCCCTCTACTCTGCTCCCACAAGACCTCACCTGGAGAACTGCACCCAGCTCTGTGGACCCCAGCATAAGAAGGATGTGGATCTGTCAGATCTAGGCCAAAGGAGGGTCATGAAGGTGCTCAGAGGACTGGAGCACCTCTCCCATGAAGACATGCTGAGAGACTTGGGGTTGTTCAGACTGGAGAAGGGAGGGCTCCAGGGAGCCTGCTTTCAGTTCCTACACGGGTCCTAAAAGAAAGCTGGAGATGGACTTTATACAAGGTGACAAGACAAGGAGGAATGGCTTTAAACTGACAGAGGGTAGTTTTAGATGGGATACCTGGAGCAATTTGCTGTGAGGGTGGTGAGGCACTGGAACGGGGTGCCCAGAGAAGCTGGCCCACCCCTGGCAGTGTTCAAGGCCAGGCTGGATGTGGCTCTGAGCAGCCTGGTTTAGTGGAAGGTTCCCTGCTGGTGTAGGAATTAGATGATTTTAAGGTCCCTTCTAACCCAAAACATTTGTCTCCCCTGGGAGGGTCATGTCACACCTGCCCACCCTGCACACAGACTGAAAGAGCATCAAAGTGCACAGCACCATGTTAAAAGGGCTGCAGACTTTTGGCTGGAGGAAAGGGAGAGTGGCTCATATTTTTCTATTTGCTGGGGAAAACAAGCATGCTTTTGAAGAATTGTATCTTCATGTTTTTCAAAAGCTTTCCCATTTTTTGCTTTAAAAATAAGCAGCCTTAGCAGCAGTTTCTGTTGAAAGAGAAATATCTAACCTCAAAAATTGCAAAATTAGCCTTAGATCTTCAGTGGATTTGCATTTTCCTTACAAATATTTTGCTTGGTGTTATTAATTTGAATGTGAATTAGTTCTATTTAGGTATACTGAAAATCTGAAAGGTTCCATTTTAGTATTAGTTCAATTATCATCATGGCACAACATAGTACTCTGAGACTAGGGAAGCAAAATTTACTGGCATTCTGCCATCCCTAGTCATCCTCCAGTTATATTTATAGCCTAGGGAAGTCCCAATGCTACTTTTACCACATATGTGCAGTACAAGTGAGAATCTTTTGTTGCTGGGTTTCTTTTCAAAGCTGTTAACTTGAGACACTAACAGCAGGCACTGTCTGGGAAGTCACCTACCAGATAAACCTCCCAGTCACAGAAGAGATCTTAATGGAAATTCCACTGAATGTACTGCACCAGTTTTCTGTTTGAATTATGCTACAATTTTACTGGAGCAGAAACTGCAAGTTAGACTAGAGCTTTCATTATAGATTTTAATTTATATTTTGCAGTTTGCCACAAATTGTTTGGCATTTCAATACAAAATATGTCCTTACTGTTCTTTATTAATTCATAATACGTGCAACCCTCTAAGGTGCATAGACAATGTGTGTGTGTGTCTGTAATACAAAGCTTTTGCCTAGTGAGCTGCAAAATAAGTATTCCAGGTATTCACTATATAACATTCTCTGCTTAATTATAGAAACATACTGATAATTCAGTCTATTCTTAGAAGCATCATAAAAAATTGAATTAATTTATGTCAACAGAGTTCTGAAACCAATTAAAGCATTTTAACAGCGTGCAAACAAATAAAAAAAAATCCGAGGAATGCTATTGTAATTTACTTTGATATGTTCTTTAAACTAATCTGAACCATGACAGATTAGAAACCACAGGACAATACACATTATTAAGCTCTTGCTTACAGACCGGCTGCTGTGATTTTGCTGTCATGCAAGGCTGTTATTTGAGCAAGGACAGAGCAAGAACTGTCCTTTAAAAACCTAATAGCAGCATGCAGCTTGGATTTTGTTATGTTTTGTTTAGAGAACAGTCATAAACAGATGCTGTAATTTTTTATTTATTGTGGGTTTTTTATTTTTAATATTTACAGAGATAATATAGAAAAGAAATTTGTTTCATATACAAATATTTTCCTAGCTCCAAAATACTGAAGAATGACTTCTTACATAATGTTGAGAAGCACGTTAAATTGTCCTTATCACAAAAGGCCCAGTACAGTATTCTGCAAGAGGATCTTTGGCTGTCCTCATGATAAATGAAAAAGGAAGCAATAGAAGGTAACTGTGACAGCAGCAGTGATTTAGCTGTAATGTAACTGAATTTAAGTGAAAAATTAATTACTGCAATTTGGAAAGTGCTGTACTAGACACCACTTCATGACTACGTGACAAGCTGTGTGTGCTGGTTCATCATACAGCAAGAATGCAGCTAACATTTCTTAGATGCTTTGGTGCTAAAAAAGTGTTTTAAGAATCCACAACCAGAAGAATAACCTGACATTGAAAGTGGAACTAAGTAATGCTGTCAGTCTCCCCAGCAGCCCTAATGACACAGAAAGAGTAAAAGTGAGAAGGATTTCCATACCTATGATATTCATTAGGCAAACCCTTATCTCTTGTCTATGTGCCTGAATTCTGAAGCACAGGACTGTATAAAGTACATAAAATCCTTTGGAAATGCACAATTATACAGAGTATGGAAAGAAGAGGTGCTGTGCAGAGTTGTATTTTACTAAACAAAGTTTAAGCCCTTAAATAAAACTCAATTTTAATTGAGACTAATTTTCAAGATAATAAATTAAATAAATTATAAAAAGAGGCAGGAAGATTGTTCAGAATTTATTAACACTGGAAATATTTAACAGGCATCAACTTCCATATTTCTGTGCAGTAAACTGTAGGAAAATGAAAATGGTCCTTTTTATAAGGGTGTTCAAATTCAAGAGGATTCACATACAGGATTTGGAGCTCTAGTCCTATGTCAAGTCAAATGAAATGTTTAGAATTTACTAGATTTCTGTTTTTCTGTTCAGAATTTTCAGTTTTGTCCTATCGAGATGTGGCATTAATTAATCTGTTGAATACTTAGGATTCTTCAATGGAAGATTCTATACTACTGCACACCGTATTAACATATGATATCTCATAAACAGAAAAAGATCAGCACAAAATTATACATATTCAGAATTTCCATAAATAAAAAAAAAATTTACTGACCCTTCTCTATCCTCAACCTGATTTTTAAATGTAGCTCCTCTCTCGTTCACTAATCAGACACTTCTTACTCAGCCAAATATCTACAATTTTCAAATATTTATATGGGTCCTTTGCAAATGCAATCTTCTTCAAAGGGTAGTACCTGTCACAAAGCAGAATCCTAAATTATTTGCAAACAATGATGTATGCCCAACTGAGTTTAAAAGCAGACCTGTTCTATTATCAAGCAAGTGGAACTGCCCTTGAAGAAGGCTCAGCTTCCAAATTCATTGCCTTTTTGGTTCACTGTTAGATTCAAGGTGTAACACAAGGCCTATCTTTTTATACCAGCTTATTCATTGTATAGGGTAAAGAAAGGGAAAAACATGTTTATTTATAATTTTTCAGAATAACTTCTATTGTATTTCAGAGGTTGTCTTTTATTGCTGCCCTCAAGATCAGCTGAAGCCAAGGACAGGTAGTTCCCTTTTGAACCTCAAGAAAGGTATGTCATAACATGTTTATGTAAAAAAATATTTTAGTATATTTTGCTATTAAAATTCATTGCCACATCTTTTCAGTGGAGCAATACTCCAAAAATTGAGTTTTCAGAATTTCTACAAACTTCAAATATACAAGCCATGAAACTACAAAATTATTTTTCTGTTAGGCAAAAGCCAAAATTAAAATCTTAAAAAGTAAGTTTCTAGTCACGTTTCTGGCAAGTAACTGGGCTGAGGTTTTAAGCAGCTCAGTGTCAGATTTTTAATTCTCCAGACTTTCACTAAAGAGATTGTATCAAATCTTCAAAATCTGATTAAAACAGAAAACATCTGGATATTAAAGGAATAATACATGTAACTGGCTTTGAACTTAAAGGCAGGTCAGGGTTCCTCTTTTTAATATTTGCAGTATTTTTTCAGAAAATATTGCATAGTGTTCTGCTATTGTGCTTCTGTTCACTCATACAAGGTGTCTTTTGCTATTTGATGCTTCTGAGGAAAAACTGCTAGAACACCACTCTTTTTAATGCCAAATCATCACAACGGGGATTTAACGTGAGCAGCAAGAAAAACTTGATATTATCGTTAAAAAGACAAAGTGCTATAAAATTTCCCTCCAGCTGAATTATTTATTTCTCTAAAGAGAGAAGGACTTGAGTTCTTGTAGTACAGTGTTTTTAAAACTGGATGCATTGTCTTGATCTTGTGAAAACTGTTCCTGTCCTTCCATCTCTGCCTTTTACCATCCCAGTCTCCTCATCGTCACCCAACTACATCCACAACAGCTAGGGGGGAAAAACTGCATGTGTTCCCATTTGCAACTTGCTTCCTCTGCATTTTGGGTCCTTTTTATTGCCTTTTGATTTAGGACCAGCCTTTCAGAAGGGTGGGACAACAGCATTCAGAAAAGACAACCATAAGAAGTCTCCTAGTCAAATGCTCTGCTTCGTTTAGCAAGCTTGCCATACCAACAAATTAGTGGGGAAAGACGAGGCAGAGGGGAAAAGATATCAAAGGTTCACTTGGTTTTGAAATGCTAATGAAAATAAAAGAATTAAAAGTGATCCTCTTACAGAACAAACTGCTAATGTTTTGTACCTGCTACACATAGAATAAATTTCAAAATAATTACCTGGTTATTTCTGGGATGTTTTGAAAAGGATTATGCAGCCCTGTTGTTGAAAATTTGATGAATATTATTAACATATTAAATTGCAAAATGTTGTGGGCTGTAAAATAAGGATATTTTTTTTAAAAGTGAACATTGTTAGTGGTTGGGTGTGGTTTATACATAGGATGTAATCCTGAGAAAATTAGATATATAGAAAGATTTTAGACAGAAATTAAAGATTATTTATGACATAATTGCAGAATAAAATTACAGACCTGAAAGTAGTTCTTTTCTCTTAATATCAACTATTACCATGCTGAATTATTTGGAAATATTATTTATATTTTAAAATAACTATTTTTGCTTTTGAATGTAGAGAAACAATTTCTTTAAATTAAATTAATTTCAATTTAAATTAAATACCAAGTAAAGACTCTCTAAAATTTGGTGAGATTTGTTATCTGAAATGTGGGTTAGTAAAATCCCCTTTTGGTATAAAAAAGTATCAGGACCAATTTCTCTTTCTCCAGATGACACTTTAATACATTGGTTCCCAACCACATTTGCAATATGAATGCATGGTTTATTGTAGGAATCAGTCAAGCACTTAGAAATTCATTAGTTGTACTAGAAAAAAATACCTTAGATAGAAAAAAAACCCACCAACAAACAAATTTGTGATTAAGCACTGGATAAAGCTTGGGAAAGAAGGTTTCAGTCACTTGGTCTTTGCAGATTCCCTTGGGGCATTTGCTAAATTTCATTCCTTTAATCAGTGCCCTAACACATAAGAACTGCAGCCAGGGAGCTACATTGCACTAAATGCTCTGCAGCTCATAAAGGAAACTGAACTGAGAAAAGTTTAAGTTACTCTGTGTTCCCTTTATCTACCAGTAAAATAAGAACTTTTTTTCCTACAGGTGTATGCAGATACAATAACTGGAGAAATAGTCTGGGGTTTTTTTGTTGACAAGTTGCATTTTCCTGATCTTGTTTTGTTATTCGCTTCTGTTTTCTGTCATCTCTTAGAGTTCCCTATTCTTCTCTGATCCTCATCCTATTACTCTTTTTTACTCTTTATTTTTGCTATTGTTTTACAATGCACTTCTTTTTCTTCCAGAAGGTTTTTCTCTCTTATTCCACTCCTCTTACTCTTTATGAACTTATTAGCAAGATTTTTTTCTTTTTTTTTTAATCCCTCAGAAAACCCCTTTAAAATTTGCAGTATTTTCTTGACTGTGTAAAGAAATGAAGTTTAGTCTGACGTGTTTCTTCCTGATCCTAGATCCTCTTGATCTCAATAGTGCATATTGTGGTAGAGCTGTGGAATTCAGATTATTTTCCTAGAACTCCATAGATGGGTTGCTAAGAGCTTTGTAGTGTAAATAGTACAAAACCCTGTGTACAGTGTTCACTAGATCTTCATCCAAACTAACTGTCTAGGGAGAGAGCTATTATTACCACCATGTAAGAAGTTAGAAAACTCTGGAAAAGGAATAGACAAATAAAATTCCAGAATTTTTTTGTTATAAAGGACTCAAAACTATTTAATTCATTGGTACAATCACAATAATAAGAAATGTTTCCTTCAAGGTTTTATGATTTTTCTTTCCACTGTAGTTCTCCCGGTGTGTCCAGATATCACCTTATAGCAGTGATTTTTCAGCAAATTATTTTCTATCAACTTTTTGAAGTTTAGTTGGTAAGTTAATGAATCTTTCTGATAAACATAGACTACTTTGGAACCTGTGAATAGATAATAATTTCCATGGTCTGTGCAAGGTTACAAGCATTTCAGAGTTCCTTTTAGAATGAAGACCTAAATTTTTCAGATTGATTAATCTGTAACAAGTTTTATTTAATAAAATATTCTACAGTGTCATTCCTCAGAAACCAGCCAGGGCCTCTGTGGAAACCAGCCATTTTTACATCAACATTGAATGATTTATGATTATGCTTTGGGGCAGAAGATAATTCTGAGATCCCAGAAAAGTATCTTGCCAAGATCTGGGGGGGTGTATATTAAAATGGTCACTTTCCATCAATCACACACTCATTTTCCTAATAGAAGAGAATCAGATATTCAAGTCTATAATCATGTGCTATGAAAAATTAATTTAAACCTAAGCCACAGTAGTATTTTTCACTTTAATTTTCCCCTTTATATTAGCAGTGTTTTTATTCTTTAGATCTGGATTACATAGTGCAGTGCTCATTTTAGCAGCAGTCTCAATATCTACAGTGGCTTTATTAGGGCTTTTTTTAAAGAACCATTTTTCTTGTAGAACCTGCAAAATTTTCTTGTGATCAACTGCTAAACAACAAATTACTATGTAAAATAGACACAGATGATATTCAAATGAACCCAGCTTTAACTGTGAGAAATACAGACTGTAGTTAATGTATTTTTTTAATTAGTATTGTAGGAGTGCACTTGTGTAATCTTTACCTTACTGAAATAATACTAAATTCATCTGAATGTGCTAACAAGTGCAAAGTGCTCTGTGTGCAAACCTGCAAGTTCCTGTTTCTCTTTAAAGAAATTCCAAGTTCAGTGCCAGTGATAGCACAGCTGCCACTGTTAGCACACCACAGCAGGGATGTTAGAGACAAAGGTGTTAAGTGAAGCAAAGTCCAGCCTGTGGCACCAGTCACAGAAGGTCACAGCTGTCCCACAGCTGTCCCCAGAGGAAGGAATTCAGCCAGCAGCAGGAAAACAGCAGGATCCTTGAGCAACAAAAAGCCCTTCAGAGGGTCTGGTGCTTCCAGAAGCTGCCTCCATTCTTGCTTCTGAGAGAATATGGAGACCTCACCTCAGCTTTAAGATGCTGGGATCCCTAAATTTTTAAGGGAATGAGAACTTCCAGCTTGCAGCTTCTTCCGTCTTTGCTATTTGAATTGCCAAAGACGTTTCCACCAAAACATCTTTGCCTTGTGATCAGTCTTTATATCAGGCTTTATAGCACTTAACTAAACTCTGCTAAAGGTCTAAAGAAGGAGGGTTTCATACTGTTCTCTTTTAACTGCATTAAAATGGTACTAAAAAGTATAACAATAGTACAGAAACTACTATTTTAAACTAGGTTAAATTTGTTGCTATGGCTTTAATGTTATTTGTCTGTGTGCTGTTTTGGATTTTTCTCCTGCATTATGATGTTACCTAAACTCATATTCATTTTTATTCATCCAAACCAGTGTGTTTAAAACCCCTTATGTGACCTTTTTCTTGAGATTTTCTCCTGCTTTTTTTCTTTTTTTTTTACTTTGCATGCTTTCTTCTTTTTCTCTTTTCTTTTTTCCTTTTTTCTTTTTTCTTTTTTCTTTTTTCTTTTTTATTTTTCCTTTTTTATTTTTTTAAAAATTCTCTCCTTTCTTTATTAGAAAGAAAACCATTATATTTTTTGAAGTGAAAATTGCATTATAGAAATTTCAAATCAAAAACTCCTTAAAGACAAATATTGATTTAAGCATCCTCATACAAATAAAGCAAAACAGGCTCTTAGAACGTCATAAAATCCATAACTTCAAGTGACCCAAGAACAAAAAATTTGATTAGTTTCTTTAGTCTGCTTGCTAAAGAAACTCAAAGTGTACTTTTACAAATGTGCTATTTCTGCGGACATGATGACAATTTCCATCTCCGTTTGTCATGTAGAACAAGTGGCTAAATGTTAAACTTCACAGTGAATTTAACATCTCAGTAAGAATGCCTTGAGGAAATAGAAATGTGCTTCTGACAGTGTAATGTGATTTTAAAATTTCAGTGTACTAGATTAACTGTTACCCCTAAGGAATTAAAAAGAAAAAATATTGCAACAGCTATACTTTACAAAGTTTTCTGAACAGCATCACCTCTGAAATTAGAACCTAGTATGGGCTATTGGGAGTGTTGCCAATTCCTAATTTCGTCGTAGGAGCTTAAGTTTCTACAGTGAGGTGGCCATTTGAGGAAAAAACTTTGAAATTCAAATACGCGAAAAACAAGCCTTAAGTAATTCCATTTTAAATTCTAGGTTTCCTCAGTAGTCTAGAGGTAGAAACAGACTTCTCCTGAGCAAGTTGGAGAATACATTTACTAGCTTTCTCCCCATTTGCACAGTGGAGCCAGTCTTTCTCCTTTGGCCACAGCAGGACTGCAAACAAGCATAACCTACTTTTAGGGCACCAGGATGCCATGGCTGTAAGAAAATACTCAAAGTCAAATCTGAATGGTACTGAAAACCAAAACAAAACAAAAAATAGACTTGGGTAAAACCTGCTATCTTCTTTTGTTAAAAAATAATGCTCCTTTCACAAAAATTAAAGGAGTAGTAATCAAAAGAATAGTGAATTAATATAGGTATATTTTGCCTTTCTGAATAACCTGTTTCTGGCTTGTACCTACTGGTAAGCTCTAGAACACTTTGCAACATTAAACTATTTGTTGACTGTATAATTTCATAATGTCATGTTATGGAGGTTAATGGTCTAAACCAACAATTCATCTAAGATAAGCTGTTTCTCTAATTACTATATTGATATTTTTGACTGCTCCATTGATGCACAGAAAATTATTGCATTCAGCGCAGTTGTGGAAGTTAAATGTAGATTATACATTGCACATAAAATGAACCCTAAACCTTAAAACACTTCTTTTGTAATGCAGCAATAAGACCTTTATAATAGGAAAGAGATGACCAACATTTTTAACTTTTATTCCACTATTATTTTTCTTTCACTTAACATTATGATTAAGAGTCCCATTTGCACACAGTGTGACTTAATTGAAAATTTAATCTAACACCCGATTCAATAAATAAGGTCAATTTAGGATGAAGCAAAGAATACTGTTAGACCGAACATCTGTCACTCTCTTGCAGCACAATTCATCTGATGAAATGGTTACCTCTTCATCAATTTCTTGACATTATAGGAATGAAGTCATCATAATAGAGCACTGTCATAAGATCAATGTCTTCAACTTTGAAAATAAATGTCTTGGCTCTGCCTCAGCATTAATGTGGCAGCTGGGGACTATTAACCTAAGCCAACTTTTGTTTCCATTGACACTATTTCCAGGTTAAGGATATACTTTTGAGCACTTTTTTTGGGGGGGGAGGGCGGGGTGGTGTAGAAAGTGGTTCATATTAATTTTAGGAGTAAAACCCCCTGTGTTGTATAGTAATTATGTTACTTGAAGGAAGAATGTGCAAGTAAAGGAAGAGTTCAGATACGAGTAACCATAGCTGCAAAATTAAATTACAAGAAACCACAATATATAAATATGCAATATTTATAATTAAATATGTTGAATGATAAGTATTGCCAATAACAGTAATGTTTTACAACCATAATAATCTAGATAACATACCATTTTCAAATTTGGTATGTAGAATGGATATTAATACGCTCATTTAAGATACTTACCTTAGTGAGATTAATGATTTAACACATATACATCACTGAAGTTAATGCAGTTTTATATTCTGAATTTTATTCCTTATTTACTTCTGGTTAAGCTTAATTTCTGGGGTAATCACAAATAATGACAACAAGCTTGGTGGTAGTTATGCACTCCTGTTTTACGTTCCCTGATTCCAAGAAAGCTATATGACTTAACATAAACAGTGCCATATGACTTATGTAACTAGCCAAAATACAGCAGATTGCCAATAGCACAAGCTGAAAATAAGTTTTGGGAGATATTCCAGTGTTTTGTCTAAAATTTTTGTGTAGAAAAATCTGATCACTGAAAACCGGTGCAAAAGAAATAAGAACCTACTCCAAAGATAGTTGATTTCTTTTTTTCATATACTTATAGTAGGAAAACAAAATTAAGAAACAAAATTTAATACACTCAGCAGCAATTATCTGCTCCAGCAGAATAAAAATACTATCAGAGTGACTGGAAAATTCATGATCTTCACAGGGAGTAACATTCTTTAGGTAAAAGGCCAAACTGCCCCTAAGTTAAAGTGACCCAAGAGATTGCTTAGTTCTAAAAGATTTGCAGTCTCAAAGATGTGTGAAAGTATTGCTTTGTTTCATGAGGAAGGCAGTTCACAAGTTTTGACACACCAGGGTATTCACATCACCCTGATGTAAACAAAACTTATCCTAACTGAAGATGTGTATAGCTACATATTCCTTTCAGAGGTAACTCTTTCTCCATATGGTCTGTACATGATAGCCCAGCCACCTAATCAGGGGTATTAATTCATAGGCTTTATTTGATCTCTCACATTACTGGAATAAGCACGTCTCTAACCTTTGACCAGAGGGACCAGTTGTCAGAGACTTCTCCCTTCCTCTGCACATCTTCCCAAACATGCCAGGACAATTACTCTCTCCAGGTATTCCATCAATTTTAAAAGACACACTCAAAAGTGACTGCATAGGACATGAATGAGAAAGTCATGACTCTGGCAGCTCAGAGCCCTCTCATGACACATCTGACATGAATAACTTGGAGGGGAACTATGCAAACATGTAGCTGTTGCTGGTCAAGGCTGTGCATTAACATTCACCTTTATTCAAAAACTGCATTCAGCTGTATGCTGCAGGTTGGATACTTGAATTGTTTCATAATGCTCAGAAGAGCCATCATAACAATTTGAGGAGGTGTATTTGAAAAAAAAAAGTGAATGAACATATACATCAAAATATGAATAGTCATCTTTCTTGTTATTTCTACTAGAGGAATATGTTGAACTTATATATCACTGAAGTCCTTGTGCTTATGTATTATCAACAAACAAAGGGTTGCATAGAATTTTCATCTTTAGAAAATTGTCTTCCATTACTAGAGATATAATTCTCGTTTTCTTTTGATTAGACACTTTCAAAAAAAATCCATGTAAGGAGAGACTGTGATCTCACAGGCTAGTTTAGAGAAGACAATAAGTATGCAAGAATCTGAAATGATCTCTTACACATTTGTAAAACAGAACAGATTTGTTTCACTATAGACTGAACTTAGCCAGTGTAAGCCATGCCAGCTCTCTGTTGAGCTTTGTGAGATTTGTATGGCTTAAGAGTATTTATTTTAACTGAGTGACAACTGGAAAAGTCAACTTCAGTCTAAAATTAAAAACTAGAAATATATACTGTTCATAGGTATGTCTAATTCTTCATTGAGACCTCAACACATAAAAGTCTTAGAATTCATTACTCCGTTTTGCAAACAATTTTATTGAAAAAAATTCATGTGATGAATGATGCAAAGTCTGGTGATGCAATCCTGAGGTATAATGTTTTAGGACTGCATGGCTATGAGATTTTTTTTTATGATGGTGCTTTGACTGTAAAGTGAAAGAATATGAGCATCATGTGTCCTTCCCTTCTTATTTATTAGACATTAATGTTACTAGAATACTCTACTGCCATGTCTGTGTTGGGATTGAGAAGTGCGGGTTTTAAATATATTGCATCAAGCTTTCCAAATGAAAAGAAAATTACTGTTGCATAGCTTGAGGACAAAATTTGCCTGAGAGTGACATCTCCTCTGCAGGGTAAGCGAGGGCCCTGAGGTGGCCCTGGTGAAGCTGCCCAGACCAGGTGTGCTGTCCAGCTGTGACCATCACTCTTGGTGCAGCTGTGGGCTGGGGCAGCACAAGGAGTCCCACAGTGCCAGCTGACAGTGCAGGCATTTTCCACACTTTCTACTCACCATTCCACAAGGGGAGAAAAATTTAGTTGTGTGAATGTGAGCTGTGCCACGACTGTAAATTTTAGGGCCACAGAATAGTTACAGCATGTAATTTTTAATGTTATAGACACAAACGCAATCGTACAACATGAGGGTTGCATAAAGCTTCCTCTAGCAGTGTGGCACCGTATGCTTGTGGAGTAAGTGTCTGCACACTCCCAATCAAAATTCAGCCTAAGTTTTTCTCGGGTGTAAACTTCATTAGAGAATTTTAAAAAATATTAGGTAGTCATTGGTTATTTGTACTTCTTCTTAATATTAACTTGTTTTCATACAAGGTTGATATGACTCTCTCTCCATAATATAAATTACATTTTCTCCCCTTAAAACATGTCAATATTCTAACAGATAGTTTGTGTTTCATAGTAGTTGAATTCGGGTGGAAGACGTTTTTATTTTCAGATTTAGTTTAAGTCACCTAACATGGTTGATGAAGACTGAGAAGAATTTTCAGAAATCTTGATTCCAGGAATGTTTCAAGACTTTGATTGTGGATGTTTCTTCTTCAAGAGCAATAAGAAATATTATGGAAGTGCTGCTTTATTTCTGAGATGACAACTGCCAGGAATCTTGTCTTATTCCAGGGAGAAATTAATTGTACAAAGCACTACGAAGAAATTTGTTGAACAGAGCAATTCCATTTGTGTATCTCTATTGAAAACACCTAAATAAAAGGAGCAGGCATGGTGGTTTAAAAGAGAAAAAAAATAGTGCAAATTGAGACTGAAAATGCCTTTTATCATAGGGAGATTTTTAACAGTATAATGGGCTTTAAAGAAAACAATTGAGGCTTTAATGTATTGACACTTCAGTTGCTTCCTTTATTAGCTCTTTGTAAACCTTAACAACTTACAGTGATGTGGAAAAATGGATTCAGGTTAAGATTAGCACTATGAGGTTAGGATTTGCACAGCAGTTGAGAACCCAAATGTCATTTTGACAACAAAGTGCAAAGTGCACACATACATCAGTACCACTGTTCCACCTCTGGCACTTAAATATCTCCTAGGAAAACTCCCAAGAAACCGTGTTCCTGTGACTACAGCCATACACATGGCTTGTTTCAATGGCTTTCATGCCAAATTGTCTGGCAAAAGCCCCAGTGGAAATACAGACTGCATGATATCTCACAAGTCTTGCTGGGTTGGATCATCCTTAAAACATGGCAAAAATCTATTTAACTGTAAAATGTATAGCATTTTGAAAGAAAACTGGAAGCTTCTATTGCCTTCTAGCCAAATAGGTAGAGACCCACTTAGATGTAGGGTGGCTTGGTTTGGGTCTTCTCCTGGCCTGGGCTAAGTAAAGAGTTGAGAAAAAATATCTCAATTACTAGGCAAATATTCTATGTATAAGGAGGGCCTGGGGGAGGAATACAGCGTGAAAATCCTTCTGATGGCACCAATCACCAAGAGACAGGGGAGGATTTTCCAGTGTATAAATATCACTGGATATTGGGAACAAAATGTTCAGTAACTTTAAAACCTGCCCAGCATCAGAACTGAAGGTTCTGCAGAAAACTTCCTTTCAGAGATTAAGGATTGGAGGTTTCAAATTTTCAATTTTTGTGCTTGTCATTTTTTCTGCCCTAACCCCAAAATATACAGAAACCTAATAGTATGA
Organism: Cisticola juncidis; assembly: GCA_013400215.1. NCBI lineage: Eukaryota > Metazoa > Chordata > Aves > Passeriformes > Cisticolidae > Cisticola > Cisticola juncidis. Next base: position 536,032 of record VXBR01006232.1, on the reverse strand, counting down.
CAAAAATTAGGGTAAGACTGAGATGAAGTAATTTTTTACTTGTAATCGTAATGTAGTTTTGTTTTTTCTGATTTTTTAAGTTCCTCATATTATTTAATTAATACAGCCCTTAAGGTTCATTTATACTTCATGTAAATCAAATATAAATGAGCTGGAGATATTACCAAGGGAAATGGAATAAAATAAATTAATGTATTACTTGATTAGGTCTTATCATTAGTTATTAATAATTAGGGGTTTTTTCCTTCCTGTACAAGTATGAGATGCCTGTATTATAGGAAAATGCCATAAAAAGTTAGTGTGTTTTGTTAAACATCATTCTTGGTCTCCAGATACCCCAAATTATCAGCTATTATAGAAGGATTCACAGTTGCAACAGCCATGAGTTGGTGCTATTAATATTCCCTTGCTGGCTGTTATTTCTCAATGGTATATTGATTACCTGGGAGAATCAGTATGCTTATCAGAAAGTGTGGAGATTTGGGGGATGTTAAACAGATGCAGCTCTTGCACAAACAGCCTTAACACCAGTTCTGAGGAGAATCTGTTACCTGCTGAAAGTATTCCTGTGGAACTTTCTTCTCTCGTTAGTCATGCTTATTTGTCCTGTTCATCTTTCCCCTCTCAGCTAAGGTCTGACAACAGAAGTGGTTATACATGGCATGACAGCAGACAGACAAAATCAATCTCTCGAAGGCTGTACAACCTGAATACCATTATGTTACACAGAACCCATACAAAACACTGTGAAGCCACCTGAGTATTTACTCCCTCCCTGCTTGGTGTGATTTCTGAAATGACAAAATTCTAAATGATTATGCAGCAAGCTTTCAACACATTGGTGCATTTTCTCCACTAATAATGTCTTACTGTGAATACTCCAGCACTTAAAGAAAAAAACTGATCAGTGAAAATATTTTGCAATTCACAAATTACACCTAGCACAACATATGCATAGCCTATAAAAACATATATTAATATTCACTTTAATTATACACAATGTGTGGTAGACATATGTACTTTTACAGAGGCAAAGCAAAATACTGTAGATGTAGCTTATATAAACATGTCCTTTTTTGTCTTTTTTTTTTTTTCTTTCCAAAGAAGGTAAAATACTAATTTTTTTAGAGACTATACTTAGACAACTTAGAAACCTAATAGAGGAAGATTAGAGCTATGTATCAAATAGACTCCTAATGAAAGATTTTTTTGAATCAGCATCTTAAATGCTTTTAAAATTATATTGCTAGCAATACTGAATTGGTTAATTTCCTCTCATTAAAAGTTCAGTTTTATGGGGAGTGACATTTGCATTAGTCTCCAATCACTACAAGCACTGTAGAAAAATGGGAAATATATTTAAAAAATAGCTCAACACTGCTATCACTTCATCAAGAAAAATTCACCATGAAATATGCTGTTCCCAGTGGAAATCTAGTACAAGAAAAACCCTACTCCGTCCTTGCAAGTGTCATGTTTAATGAATGTATTTGACAAATTCTGAGATCTTTAGTAATACATAATGACACAGAACGATTGAAGCAGACTATTAAACATATTCTTACTGTTCAGGTTCAACTTAAACTCCATACAGAACAGGTACACATTTCATTTTAACTGGTGCTATGAAAATCTCAGAGCAACACGTTAATCAATTTAGGCACATTGCAGTTAGATGTGTCACACTGTCCTATCAAAGATGGAGTTTTAAGAGAAAATTAAAGAGACTCCTTTTCTTGCTGTGTAAATTAAAATGAACACTATTCATACATGATCAGAACACATAAACTGTCTCAACTGTGTGACAGAGTTTGTGAACAACAAAGGAGGAACGACTGTCTTCAGGAAGGACTTTGCACTTTCCACTTTTGGCCATTGACTGAGAAGCACAAGAATATTCCATTATGTATTTACATAAATGATTTTCACTCAGACTTCTATAGGAACTTAATGATTTCATCTTTTTCTACATTAACTGCTGACAACATGGATACTCAAGCTGTAAATTTAAATTGACTTAATGTAAGTTTAGTGTAGGTTAATAATTTAACAAATGGAAAATGCACTTTTTGATTAACATAAAGATTTGAACCGATGGCGTTTTAGGAGACACAAATACCAAAATAGGCAATTAAACTCTGTTCAGCTTTGGCTTTGTAATTTTTCCTCTTCATTTGTGTCTTGGGCAAGGTTATGAGCTGAGCTGACATCACTGAAAATAGTTAGGCCAAAGAAGAATGTTTCTGAAATACTTCCTAATACTAGTGGTGAACAGAAGAAGAAAATGCATCCTTGCTAATTGAATAATTTTTTTGCTTACCTCATTTATGTTTACTACATTTAGGATTTGAAGTAATTTCCATGCATTTTTCGTACATAATAGACATGATGAAAACCCTGTTGACACCTCACACAACTGTAACAAGAATAATGTAAAAAAATATGCAAGAGAAATTTGTTGCCAACTTGAAGAATTTTGTTTAAGTAAATCCTGAATAAAAAGCCATGTCTTTTACCTTTTGAATCTATTCTGAACCTTTGCTGTAAAATCCTTGACTATAATGTGCTTCAGTATTTACATTTTTGCAGACCAAAGCATTATTTTTATTATACCCAAATGTATTCAAATGCATAGTTAAAATAAGTCAGAAAAAAATTCTACTGCAAGCAATCTACTTTCCATATGGATTATTTATAATAAAAGAATGATGCTTGTCAGTGATTAAATGTTTCAGTCTACTATTTTTCAGCATAGCAAGCAGAACATTTAATATACTGCACATTATTTTTCCTTTTCCTTATTTAAATCTTCTAGTAAGCACACACCATGACAGCAGGAGACACAACAATGACTGAATGTGCACAGCTACCACTAGATCATTCTTCCTCTATTAAAAACCGAATTGAATGTAGCAATGATATCCTGGCAGCTCAGTGTTATTTCTGGGTCAACATCATATCTCTCCAGGAAAGGTGTTTTCGTTGCTGGCCTGACTCTCCCTCTTTCTGATTTAACTGACATAGTTGAAACCATGCCAGGGTGCAAGAGCATTTCGAGTTCAGCAATGAGGAAAGCAGCTTGGGTAGGTGCCATGAACAAGCAGCTTTCTGAGAGACATGTGGAACTGAGATTCAGTGCATGATATTTTTGAAACAAGGAAGACACGCACACCTCCACAGTGAATACTGCTCTTCCTCTCTCCTCCTTTTTTTCTCCCAGAGAAAACAGAGATCAAAGACCATGTATTGTGTTAGATTCCATTCCCCCCAAAGCACTACACTAAATTTTGAGTCAAAATCTAAAGATGGAAGTATTTAAGTAAAAAAAAAAAAAAAAAGGTGGTAAATCCTATCTATAGACAAACTTCTGAAGAAAAATAATTCATTTGCTTCAAGGTAAAATGAGATTTTCTTCAAACAAACCCAGAAAAGAAAGAACTAGCATAGCATTTAAGAAAAAACAACCGTGTTACAATAACACATCCTGTTTGCCTTGATAATCCAAGTATTAGGAAATTTATTGTTGTTTTTCATGGTAGGTATAAAACCTTGAAGCAGAACAGGCAGGGTTCCTGTGTGCACTGCACTAGGGACCATGCAAAGAGAAGAGCAGCAGGCAATCCAGATTTCAGACAGCTCATCAGCAAGTGCAGGCAGACAGAGGCTGCAGAGGCACACCGAGGCAGCGTTAGGCACTGAGCGCAACAGCTTTGTCAGGGGTTGTGTAAGCATTGCTGCAAAGGAAAGGCAGAATTTGTGATTTGAAGGAAAACAGCAAGGCAGGTTGGCAGGTACTTATGGGATGTATCTCTAGGTTATGGATGACATCATGAAAGTGCATACTGGAGAATCTGCTGAAAGCATGAGCGGGGGGATAAATGAGTCTGTACATCTGAACAGTCCTAAAGCCACAGAGATATTTGTAATGTTTATGGGGGTCAAAAAAGTGGCCCAACAACAAAATACATTATGATAGGTGATTGTCCTTGTCAAGGCTATGGAAAAAAGGTGTTTCAGCCACTGAGGCATAAACTGAACCATTTAACTGGGGAGAATGTATGTGTAGAAAAACACCTGCATGATTTATGTTTTCATTACACAAGAAGTTCCCCCAAACATTTTCTCCAGAAAAATCAGTTAGTCTATGGTAATAGACCTTAACTGAGGTCTGCACATGAATATTACTGTATGCTTAGTAAATTAGTCAAAAGGAAGAAATAATACCTAAAACTCTCAAAGCTTCCAGTGCGACATTAAAATCCTACAGTGTTGTGATAGACAGCAGCAGCTTGTGATGCATGATTTCCCTATGAATAAATACATACTTTTTTGACAGAGATTTTCAGGCAAAAAAGGATGTTTGTATTTAGGCTAAATAGTGTCCATTTGGTATGCTCTAGGACAGTGGCTGGCCTGCAGGAGCTTCAAGACATCTGGGAAAGGCAGTAAAACAAAAGATGGGGGGGTGGAGGAGGGAAAAGGAAAGCACAAAGACAGAATGTTTGCAGAAAAAGTAGTTTGCAGATTGGTTACAGGAATTTCCTTGAAAGTTTTTTGGCTGCCTTTTTTTTTTTTAAACACCAGAACCCCAGTCTGTGGCTGAGATGATTTCTGTGGTCTTCACAAAAGATATGATCTCTTCAGTACAACTTGTTCAATGTTCACCAGCACAATTCCCAAAATAGCCTCCCAATCAAGATCAAATATAGTTGTGATTTGCAGTCTGTATTGACTGACGAGCCAGCTGACTGAGACAGCTGGTACATGATAGACAGGCTTTAAAGCATTCCATAATTTCAATTTCATTTCAAAGGTTACACTATAAGTAGGCACAAAATAAGTAATTTGCATGAGGACAAAGATAATCTCCGGAAATAACTACAGTATTCATAACTTATACAGTTATAGAACAGTCTCTTGTTATTTCTTTTGTCTGAGCACAGTAGAATTGTTGTCAGTATAATGCTGTAATATACATAAGTAGCATTACAAATGCATGTGCAGAGGTTTGCTGGTACTATCATTGGTACAAGTGACGAGAGAACACTATGTTATCTACATTGTTGTATATATGTATAAACCACATCAACCAACTCCAAGGAATTTAAGAATCCCACTTCACCCTTACCATTATCAAGTATCTTTAAATATGCCAACATTATGGGTCCACGTCATGGAAACCCAGCTGTCAAAAGTTCATTAGCTAAACATGAATTACAAAGTCTATTTCAATTGCCACCACTTTTGAGTCGTGTCACTTATTTTAGTCACAAAGCGATCTCAGTTCTACACAAATCCTGATTAAAAATTTCACAGCTAATTGTTTCTGTCTGTCATGTCTATCATGAGCAGAGATCCTCTTTGTTCTGAATGGTTAAGCCTACCATCAACTCAGGCAAACATCTCTTTCTTTGATATTTGGTGAGGTTTTGAGAGACCTCAGATCTAAATAATTCTAGTACCGGTGGAGGATGTGTGGTATGTTTAAGAAGTAGGCTTTTGGGACAAATCCAAAAGGCAATTAGAGCAGCTAGAGCATAATTAATGGAAATAATGAGGGAAATTTAAAGTGTTGTTCTATAATCACTAATTCAGAATGGATAAACAGTCTCTGAGCTTTCTACACAGGAACACAAACACTTATTTTTCTGATATTTCAAATCTCACATGCAAGTTTGGAATCCAAAATCTTTGCAAAGTTTTCATTCAATGAGATTTCACATTTGTGTCTTCTTCCCAGCTTGTATTTCAAAACCAAGCAAAGCCTGCTTATATTTCCTTGGCATGTGAGTGCAAGAGAAGAGAATGACGTGAAAAATTCCTCACCTTTTTTGCAGGCTGGCAAGCTTGGCACAATGACATCTCTTCCCTATTTGCTGTGTGACAGGGGACCTTGATGTTTGCCCTGCTGGGAGGAGCTCAGCCCTCCCTGATGGTTGCTGTCTCAGGACCTGAGCAAGAATCTACCCAGAGCACGGGGAGAGGAAGACCCACCTCAGACCTCGGCTCTGGGGAAGTTGCATACAGCTCCCTCAGGCTTTTTGGCTCCATTTTTTTTCACTTAGATAAGACATCTTCATAAAATGCATCAATACAGAATATAAATCTAAAAGGCAAGAGGACAATTAAGAATCTTGCTTTGTTCCTGTTGAGTTTAATGACCCAGGTGGATTGGACTCCAGATTTGAGTAGAAACCACTGAAGATAGAACTGTCCACCTAAATATCATTCTATTTAAAATAATCCCACACCCTTTTTACTGCTGCTATTTCAAAAATTCAGTCCAAAAAGTCAAATCACAAGCTGATATTTGGAAGCTTTCTCATAAAATAAATAATATATGAAATCTTCTTAGAGATAAAGAGACAAACCATTACTATTGAAAAAATATTTTTTCTCTATGCAAATATTATGATCTTTGATAATTATGTTAATTTTTCATTTATATTCACAGCTCATCTGGTAAAATCATTATATGTTTTAACATTAACTTTGATTGCATAAATATTACATTGACTTTGATCATGTAAGTATTGCACAATCACCATTTAAATAGTTATGAAGGTGACTGAATAGATTCCAATTGAGTTTAATTTAACTAGAGTAGGAAATATTTTTCCTTTGATTTTTAAACTGTGCTTTTGATTTAGTTATTTTATATACAGACCACTGAAGTTTTCATTTTTTATTAACTCACAGAAAAATGTTCACAAGGGCATTTCTACAAGTGAGAATTGAGGCTGACTACTACAAAATTATCAAAACAAAACTATATCTTCCCTTCTATGGGATAACCAAGAAACTAACTCAGGTCCTAATAGAGAAGCCCTAGAAACACATATATCATAAGCTTGTGATTAATGGCCCTGATTACATTCACTGGATTAGTTTGCTGTTAAATATCTCTTTCATGCTTAAGGCAGTCTATTTTATTGGGTAGCTTTAAGCATGATTTTCACACGTTGCTGGACCTCAGCTGCAGCAAGTTCTTGGTAGTGTTTCCAGACAACTCCTCTAGGGCATGGAGGGCTTTGATGCCTCTGAACAAATGGCAAGATATTGATTCACAGAAGCTGAGGCCTTTTACCCTATGTGACTATCAAAGAAGGCTGTTAACAGCTGCCTTGAACGTGCATTAGCAGTCACAGGCTATACAGGAACATCCCGTAAAGTAATGCTGATGTTATAAATGGCAGCTTGTCCCCTCCCTACTTTGAAGAGAGAGAATATGGGTATCAGGGTGGGATTTACTCATCTACAGTACTTGTCTGTCTCCCTTATACAGCCTTTTAGAACTATTTGGATGACTGTATTCTTTGCTAAGGTAACTTTTACCTTTCAGGTGTGGTCTTTCAAGGGTGTCCATGGTGGGACATTGCACTTCTGAAGAAAAGGCAGAACCTCATTCTGTTCCTTATTTCTGAAAGTGTTATCTCTCACTTCAGTGGAAAAGGGACAAAGAACCCTCAGTGTCTGTCAGTTGCATTTAAGAACATAACTCTTTTTTATGTAGTTATATATCCTAGCAAACCTCTCTTAGGACAGCAAACATCCAAAGCTAACACACTCTTCTGCTATATCTGTGAATTCTTTCCATAAATATGCATTATCTTTTACCCTTTTACCCAAAGAAGATACCATTAATACCTCCTTTGTAAGACAGATGCTTATTAGCAAGTCCCAAACAGCTCTTATGAGGCTCAAATCTCTCAAGATACCACACATCTGATCTGAGCATAGTGAAGATCAAATGTAAAGCAGTAGCCCTAGATTTATAAAACATTGTCCTTGGCTTCTCCACAACTGGTATTCCTGCTCAGAGGTGTTCCATACCACTTCTGAACCTGTATCTTTTACTCCTGTCTGGCTCAGATACTTTCTCAATTTGCAAAGCTGCTTCCATGCCTTTTTTTTTTTCCCTCTAGAATGAGAACTGGAATCCCCTCAGACTTCTGCCTCCTCCTCCTTCCAACTCATCTTTCCTCTATGGCAGCATGAATGTGGAAGTCACTCAACCCCAAGAGGCTGGATATATCAAACAGGATTTCACTGCAACTAGCTAACAGGACTGGGATTTTGGCTGAAGCCATAGCAACTGTTCTAGAGATGCAAAATGCTGTCCTCAGAGATCATCTAATCCAGTAGGGATAGGGGATTTCTGTGTATGTGTATTGGGATAAAGTCTACTGCAGGCTTTTTAAAGTAAAGAAGAGTCAGTTTTTACATTTTACTTATGTTCATTTTAGAAGGAAATGTATGTTTTTAATTGTTTAATTGTACATTCTGTTTCTGAGGCAAAAATAAAGATAGAACAATTGAAAATTACTTCAGTGACTCTAATTAGCAAACACTGACACATAATATTTCTGCCAGCAACATTTTTCTTTCTCTTTTTCTTTGGAGTAATTAAATTCAGACAGCATTTTCAAAACACAGGCTAATATATCCAATAACTTTGACTTCATTTTGTGTTTTTGAAGCCTTTAGAACATTAACATATAAAACTGGAATAATGCTACTTAACTGCATTCATGCATTAAAGTCTGTTTACAACATGCATTATACTTTAGTTCTTACATTGCAGAGTTCCTTCAGCAAGTATGAATAACTCAAGTAGACAGAACAGCAATTGAAAAAATAAAACTAAAGAGAAAATGGGAACAGATTTCAATGTAGCAAGACAAAAGATTCCTATCTCTGGAGGGTATAGTATTGAAAGAGATATTGTATTAACAGCTTCTTTTACAATATTTAACTGTACAGATGTTTTAAATAAGTCTTTGCCTTGCTGGATTTCAACTAAAAGACACATTCACAGATCTGTAAATCATAACTGATCATAACAAGAATGCATTATCTATAAATAACCTAATCAACATTCAGCAAGGAGTTGCATAAATGAGCCCTTCTACATATTGCACCTTATAATGAGCCACTACACAACTAATGACTTATTAGTGCCACGGGCAATGAATGATTAATTAGTCAATTCAAAAGTGACTTTTTAAGGGTATAATTGCTACCTTTTCTAATTTCTGAAGGTTAGACAGAATTATGCCATGTTGGCATACTAGGCCTGATAAAATAACAACTTTGTTTATCAACAATGCGTTAAAAGCAGGGGTGGCTCCTGAGGGCAGATTTCCCTAAGCTGAGAATGCACTCCTGTTATGGGTTCATCAGAATATCCTTGAGTACTTTTCAGTGAATCTTGGGGAAATTTAGGATACTGGCAAATGGGAGCTGGGAGTGCCTGAGAAGATAAAGCACTCAGACCCCACAGAATTGCTGCTGTGCCCAGAGCGTGCTGCTAGCTTTGATTCTGGGACATAACTCATTCCCTCTTCCAGCTGCTGCTGTCCCCTGCCTCTTTATTCTAGCTTCTCATCTTCCCTTTAGCATTTATGTGTCAGCTTGGCAGGGATATGGACTGGACATTGCTCAGGCCCCTGAGTGGACAGAAGCACATTGCACAAATGTTTGTAGGAATGCGGGATAAACATGCATTAGACTAAAAGCAATTAACAAAAGAAAATTCTTCCTTAGAAAAAACTGTGCTTGGTGTAAATGCAATTCTAAGGCGGCTTTCAAGTATCAATAGACAGCATTATCATTCCTGGTAACACACTGGCTTCCGTTTGCATGATCCAAAACCCACATAAGACAATGGAAAGTGTTCTTCTGAATCCAGAGGCATTATGAAAGGTAATAAGTAATAGAGACAGAGAAAATCTTAACTTGATTACAGTGAGCTCTGTGTGGGAATAGAACGATGTAGTGATCAAAGAAGTGGATTGTTCGGCAAGATTTCTGTTCTCATATAGGGGAGGCAATTGAAGGACCAAAAGAGGCAGCATAAAATCTCTAACTGTATGATCACTTGGCCCTAACTCAAAGCTGTGAGAAAGGAGCCTGACTAGCAGACGATCTGTTCTGCAATTCAGCAGTCTCACAGGGTTAATGAGCAGAGTGTCACTTCCAACACTCCTGCAATGACCTCTTTCAAAAACCTCCAGGTACAACTGCTGACATGACCTCAATTTATAAGTTGATGTCTTCAGTAAAGCAAAGCTGCTTCATATATAAAACGGAAGAAAAGTATACTTGGCAAAGTAACAATAGTAATTAATGGAACTTTATTAGAAGTTTTTGCTTTACCAGAACTAAGTTGGAACACTATTCCTACTGTTAGTGCAGAGAAAAAAAATGATTGTTTCTCAGAATAACAAATCTTACCAAAATCTGTGCTCTCAGCTTATTCAGATCACTTGCCAATGAAAGTACTGAAGTTATCAGTGAATAAGAATGAAAAATCAATAAGTAACACAAAGGGATCACATCTCTGTATCATGCTGTGCTTTATTTAGGTTGTTGAAATCCCTTGTTTGTGGGGCACAGCCACTCAAAGAGCATCTGGCTTCCTCCCATCCCTGCATGTGCTGCACTGCTGGCTGTAGGGAGCTGGGAAGTATCCACTGCACTGTTGCTTCAGTCAAAAGTCTAAGTGGAAAATCAGTCCTAATTTCCCACCTCTTTCCTGTTCCTAAGATTAAGTATTACTCTCAATTTTCCCCTCCAGTTGTCAATTAGCTTCTTCTAAGTAATGAAAAATTAGTAAACCAAATACATCTAATTTTGAGTACATATAAAAAAATCCCATTCTGCTATGAATGTCTTAAAGGAATAGGAACACTTCTCTTAAAAGGAAAACTTCAGATTTTGTTTTAAAATATATAGAAATACACTCTTATTTATGACTGAAGCCCAGTATAAGCTTTAAAGTAAGATTTTTTCATTGTCCAAAAATTACATCCTCTTTTCCATGCTTTATTCTCACTAAAGGGTGATATTTAAGTTCCCTCCATATTTTTTCTGATCTATGGAGTCAATTCCTATGGCCATCCTTCTTATTTCTTAAAGTTTCTAACAGGTTTCCAAAGAGGTGAAGTACCTCCGGGGAAAGCTTCCCCGCCTGTGAAGCTATTCCACAAACTTTTACCTTGTAGATGTGTTTTTAAACTGTGCCTCTATCTCTCCATTCTTTTGACTGAAGATAACTTTTCAGTTATTTTCCCCACCTCATGAATATCTGGTTGTGTCAGAAACTTTTGTAATATTATTTTGCTATTTTTCACATACTGAAGTCACCATGAACTGTTTAGCTAATAAGGACACCATCTCCTTTCTTACTCTCTCTCTTGAATGATTTCTGGAAATAATGGACCTGCACCAGAAACAGAATTACAATGAGAGCATTTTATCTCATGCACATTACACCGTTATATCTTATGAATACACAGAATAAAAGTGGTAAAGAATTATCTGAATGTGATCCATAGAAGTGTAACATCATTCAATAGCTGTGGTCCTTCCTTGTAGCCTCTGGCCATTCAGTGCCTGAGAGGTTTATTACAATACTGTTACATTCACTGATGGAAATGGAAATGTAAATTTTGCTACTAAGACCAACAAGAGCATAAAAATTTCATGTTGATCTCACAGTTTTGTCCCCTTTCTGTTGCTGCCCATGGTTAGGCAGAGGTTGTGACAATTGCTGTGAGCTAACTTGCCTTTTTGACAAAGCTTAAGTCCTTATAAACATTAAAACAACCAAGAGAAGCAACCAAGAGCAGAAGTTCTTCAATAAGGCACATACATTTTTAAAAGTAATTAAAAAGATTTGTTTTGCTGTTTGAAAATCATTAGCAACTATATTGTTCAAAATCTTAATTATGACCTAGGTTGCTTTTATGTTATTTTTTCTTCAGTAAAGCTCTAATTAGTAGCTAATACACAGTTGCACTACACTTTGCATATAAGTGAATAGACAATAAAAACACTGAGGTTCATTAAAGTGATCAAAGAGAACTGCATACTCTCCACTCCTTTCAATAACTGTTCTACAGAGAGCTGGAAGGTTTTTAAAAAGCATGAGCAGTCCTTGCTATTAATGTACTAAGTGAGTATAATTACCCCAATCAAAAGAACACAACTTATTTGCAATGAACTTTCCAAATTAAAATCGTTTGACTGCTAACACAAATGAGATTCTGTTCATGAAAGGATCATTATAATTAAGCAAAAACTATTACTTTAAACTACCATGAACCCTTAGGACAATGACCTGAGTTTGTAGGAGCTGTTCTTTGTAATACCACTAAACCACTAACTATTATTAGATGGTTTTCAGTTTAGAAAGATGTTACTCAATAGCATGGATCTAAATCCACACTATGTTCACTGTAAAATTTATTCGGTGCAAAGACATCAATTGCCACTGAACTGAGTGAAAAAATGTGGAGAACTTTTTAACTGCAGCAAAAAATTGCAGGGAAAATGTCCTGCAAATTATGCATGAAGATTCAAAAACAGAGAAGTAGGAAATAGTATAGTCCAAAAGAGACAAATAAAACCATGAGGTGTCACAATCAAAAGAGAGAGAAACCTATGAGATACATGCCTAGAACACCAAAAAACAAAGGACAGAATAACAGTAACCCAGAAACCATACCTGAGCTGTTTTGCTCACAGGCTTGTTATTGTAAAATGCTGGTTTGGAGTCCTTAAAAGAGAAAACTGAACAGAGACATTCCATATGTATTTAATTCAGCAAGAATGGTTTAAGACCATGTCTTAATAAAGTCAGCTCTTAAATCGGAGAATTTCTCTAAAAATAGTTTAAAAAAGTAGAGCACTGAGGGAAGACTCTGAAAAAATAAAGACGTTCTAAAGGAAAAAGCCAAGCAGTTTTAACTTTTAAAAGAATAATGGTGTAATAATTAAAATCACAAATTCGACAAAAAGCAATCATAAGTAACAAAATGCCAAATCACAATGACCATTGCTGGCTAAATTCAGGCTCAAGATTGCTGTGTTAAAGACCTATTACAAAGAGAGGCCTTTTGTTTTTGAAGGAAAGAATAGCATATACTTTGATAAGATTGTTTTATAAACATAAAAGAGCAATGCTAGAGATTTTTAAATTTTAGCTAAGGTTAGCGAGAAAGAAGAAAAAGACCATTAGAGTATGTAAGTCCCAGTCTTATAGAGAGAACCAGAGCTTGGCTTAGGGTAATAACTTTATAGTTTACTGTAATGGGCCTTTATTAATTAGAAACAGGATCTTTGGTGTTCACATTAAAATATGTTTCCATGATACAACTAAGACAAATTATCTTATTTTAATATATTGATTATGATATGGTATATTGGAATACTGCACAAGCATAGGAATAGTTTTGTTTCAAGTAGTGGCTATGTTGAATGAATTTTAACATGAGCAAAAACAACATTTAAAATATTAAATCATTTCCCATTACAGCACAAATTTGCACAAAGCTTGCAGTGGGACTCAGGAAACAAAAATTATTCGTTCAGCAAGTCTTTGTGGGATCAGTCTCTGAGTCAGTTTCTCTCATTCTCTACATGACTGATTCTCCAAGTAATAGGATTTAAAAATACTTACAAAAACATAGTTGTAAAATTATAAAAGGTTCCCAAAAGTCTTACATTAACTTATGTTGTATCTGGATGTATCTACACAGACATTTACTGCCTTTGTACAAATTTGATAGCACTGCAAAGCTGCTTCCAGCACCAAATGTTAGAATGCAGCCATGGTTGCTGCACACAAGCAACTGTGGCTATCCAAGCATTTCAGCACAGCCCAGCAGCTCAAGATTTTGTGCAGCTTTACCACCAGTCCCTCACTATATCACTGGCCTGTGTGAGACCCTGTGCCAGTTTTACTTCTCCTCCACTGTTTAAATCACTCAGCTGAGAAGTAATGTTGTTCTGAGGACATATCCTGCCTCACAGCTGCTTCCAAAGCAGTGGGGTGAGAATTTTTTTTACACCTACACAGGAACTTAAAATAGATTGAGAAAGATAAGAAACCATTGTACTTTCTGTCAGCAAATGGAGCAACAGAACTGACACACTGCTGTTCTCAATGCTCTTAATTTTGAAGTTGTTAGGAATTACAGTAAAAGCCAAATCAAATTAATAGCACTCCATGGAATAATGTCAACAATTTCTCTCCCATTATTTATAATCTAAATGTGCACACTAATATTTTCCTAATCTTAATAACAATTGTTTCATGTGGTCTTGAGGATGGCATATTGCCTGGAAACTGTTTCATCAAATTGCATACCATAATGATCTACTCTTTGGATAGTCTCCAGGACAAAGGCCATGAAGTATAATTAAAAGGAACTAATAATTAACACCCATTAAATATAAGACCAAGGAAAGGAATGATAAATTTAGTTAAATACTACAAGTAGTTTTAGCACTTTTCCTCTCATGGGCAAAAATACCTGTTCTGGTGACTACTGGTGTATGCAAATATGCCAGGATAAAACCTGAAAAATGTGGCTCATTCTTTATTTCACTACATCAAAACCATGAAATCAGTACATCTTAATGAGCACTTAACTGTTCCTTATTCTTTTTCTACATTCAACCTTTTACCAGAACTGTAACTCTGCATTTTACATGGAGACATTTCAGTGCATTTTACATGGATACTTTTCAGAACTGGTGTCACAGAAGCACAGAACCACGGAATAGTTGGGCTTGGATGGTTAAACCCTTCTGCTCACAGAGGGCCACCTGCAGTCAGCTGCCCAGGATAATGGGCAGACAGTTTTTGGATGGAAATTACACAGTCTTACTGAACAGCCTGCTTCATTGCTCAAAAAAATTCAAAAATGTACTTCAGTGTAAGCAAAATTTTTCATGATGCAACAGAAAGAGAAGGAAAGCTGAAGCAACTAAACATGCTCCCATTGAATTGCTCATAAACTAAATATACTAAATGTAGACTGTCAAGCTGTCATCATTTTACTCATGCCATATATGAACTTTTACTTAAATATATATATAGGGAGGGTTTGAGTGTGCATGTATGTCTTCAGTTACTACATACACCAGCAGGCTGATTTTGCTTTCACTGCACCCAAGTAAATAAGGAGCAATACTACTGAATTGCTCTCTTTAATATAGATCTGCAATGTGGTGAATCTGAGAATAATGCCAGTTCTCCTTGTATTTAAATTACCACATTAATGACCATCTATTTTTAGTGACTATAAATAGTTGAAATACTAGCATATCATTTACTAAGGGTTACCTAGTCATTAATGTATCAACGCAGTATGGTAAATAATGCAGTAGAAAATTCTGACATCTAAAAGTATGCCAGGGTCATAAATGGCAAAATATGTATATCCTTTAAAGCCTGTTTGTAATACAGGTAACAAAATATACATATTCTTTTAAAGTCTGTTTGTGATACAAACCTTGATGGGAACAATGAGCAACAATATATTTATCTTTCTAGTACATCTTTATGAATATGCTCCCTACCTAAAAATATATTTATAAGAAGGGATTTATCATTGAAAATATTAAACTTAACTGCTTTCAAAATATGTAAATAGCATCATCTGCATGATAAATTTTGCAGGTCCTACAAGCCATTTTGGAGGCATTTATAGTAAATTTGTGTCTGGGAAACAAGACAAACATGAAGAAAATAATTAAAGGTGTTGCCGAGAACTACAAGCTATGATTCCATAGATACGGAAACTGTTGTCTTCTTGATATGCATTTATTCTTTCCTTCTTGTCTTCCACTACCTTAAAAGATCTGCCATATAAATATTTCTAATGATCAGTCAATACTGACAGCGTTGTCATCAATCACTACAGAACAAGTACTATTTTACACAGTAATCACATAAATCCATCTTCCTAGATAATGTAATTCTTCCAGACACACCTCTTGATCTTTGGCAAGGTCGTCTCATTTCTTGAAGCCTTCATGGAAAGACAGTAAATGTCAAAACTCAAAGATGAATGAATGGAAGAAAAAAGTTGATTCAGTTTAAAAAACTGTCAAAGTAAGCAAACGTATCTCTTTAACAAGCAATGTATAAAAAGCATTTGTAATAAAGAGTCTGATTAATATCTAGTTAATATTAGTTATTATTAGTTAATATCTAGTATTGCTAATGCTTCCTCTACACAGAAATAAATCACAAATGCTCATCTGGAATATTGCTAGGAATCACTCAAAATTTGTCACAATATTCTGGAATGACATTTTATCTTTTAAAGATAATTCTTGTGAGCAGTGTGTTTACCTAGTTAAAAAAAAACGTATCTGTGCACAATTTCTGACTACATGAAGGAAAGAAATATGTTCAAATTATCTTAAATTTATAGCTGCTGCTCCAGAGTCTAGGATGTAATTAGAAGTACTACAGAATCACAGAATGAGCAAGGTTGGAAGGCTTAGTGGGGCTTCTGTCAATCGTCCCTGCTCAAGCAGGGTCATCCTGGAGCACATTACACAGGATTGTGTCCAGACACTTCTTGAATATCTCCAGAGAGGGAGACTCCACAGCCTCTCTGGACAACCTGTTTCAGTGCTCAGTCACTGCACAGTAAAGAAGTTCTTCCTCATATTCAAGTGTCACTTCCTGTGCATCAGTTTTTGTCCTTTTCCTCTTGTCCTACTGTTTGGCACCATCAAGCAGAGCCTGGCTCCATCTCCTTGTCACCCTCCCTTCAGATACTGACAGATACTGATGGGGTCCCCTTTCATTGTCTCTTCCCAAGGCTGAACAGGCCCAGTTCTCATTGTCTAAAATTAGTAACAAACAAAACTTTAGGGCATTTAGGGCAAATCCCTGTGTACCTTTTCTTTTAAGAATTTCCTTATCTTCTTTTGAGCACAAGATACAGTCTTTACCCAGCATTTTGCCTTTATGTTTCTATATTAGGACTGTGGGTTTTTAGATGAAAAAAAATACTAAAAGCAAAAGAGAACAAAAATATTTCATTGATTCCTGTTGTTGGTCTTCCTTAAAAGTCAAGAGAAAAAAGCCAATAAAGCATATGTAGAAATTATTTCTGCAGCAAGATCATTACAGGTCAATTGCTAAGAAAGTAATTTATGTAAAAGTGTTTTATAAGAGAAATTGTCCACCAGTGAGAATTATTTCAGCTGATAAAAACCAAGGAATAATAAAAAGACACTGAGTTATGAAATGATGCAACGTACAGAACAATTTTCCTTCTAATAGATTGTGAACATTTCTGAATTCACAGGTCACCTCAGTTTATCAATCAAGAACAGATTTACAGTGACATAAAGAGACATAAGTGAGTAGGATCAGTCACCTTGGAAAAAACAATTGTTACTTGAATAGAGTTTATTGGCCAATATCATGTACTGGGAATGAGCCGTTGGCTCCTTGAAATGATGCCAAAGTTGCAGACAAGAGTCACTAAGAGCAGAAGATGCCTGAAAACAGAAGAGGAGTGAACTTGAAAATTACATCTAAGGAAGCAAGTGTCTGACTGGAGAGAAAAAGTATTTTTTACCTTTAGCTATTAACATGAAAGGCTTAAAAATCATCACAAGTTCTAAAAAAAAAATCAAAATAAGAACTGTTTCCTTCACTTACAGAATCTAAGGTAGATTTAGATGAATCTCAGTGGAAAACACAAGAATGTAATAATCCTTGTATTTCCCTATGACAACCAAAAATTTGACAATATTTCACAAGAGATTTTTGCAGCAGAGATGAAAGATATTTCTGGTAATCAATACGACATGGTTACTCTCTGGAGAAACAGCAACTAGTTAATAGTCTGGAAATAAAGCCCACATACTTTAAGGGTTTACTTGGGAATAAAACAAAATAAAAACAAATGCCTAAAGCATATATACAAGCTGAATAGGAACACCTGTGATCCTGGTGCATGAGAGGTGTTCTGGAACATTTAGGTGTCTTCACTGCAATATTTCCCTCACAATATTATATCATATCTATACTGCAGTAGTGAAGAAGTATTCACTGCCAGCCAGCTTGATTCAAATTAGGAATGCAGTAAGGCAAACTCATCTGAATTCCAAATAGTTTAAATTGATATATACAAGAGAAGGCAGGTTCTGTGTCTGTGTCACAAGACAGAAATCAAGAAAATAGATTCAGACCTTTCTCTACCACAGTTTTCCTCTGTAACCTTGAGGAAAGAGTTACAATCAAACTGTTAAAGGTAAAGAGCTGAAGAATAGCAAACATAGTTTCTAGACAGGTCAAAATAAACAAAGTTTTTTTTCCAGACAGAAAGCCATTAAATCCATTGCTGCATGACAGTGTGCATGAAGAAGGTGACACTGGACCAAAAACTGATCAGGTGAATGCCAGTGAGAAATATGTTGCAAAGACTATGAAGATCTGGAACTAAGTCAGTGACACACTGCTGCTATTTTGAACAGCATCCCACGGAAGGCACTACAGCATACTCACCCTACTCTGACACTGCTCCAAGTCATGGACACATGTGAGATGTCAGACTCCATGGATCTTTGGTGTGGCAGTTTTTGGTATGAATTTTGGTATGAATAATACATGAATTTTAAACTTTCTGTCTTGGGAAGTGCTTTTACTGTACATACCACAAAATAAAATTCATCTGTTTGAGAAGCTGGGTAAATATTGATGTAGTTGCTTCACAGTGAATATTATGTTGCCATAGTTTCACTGTTGCTGCTGCAGTTAATGTAAAGTTGGCTTACATATGCATTAGTTGTTATTCAGGATAGAAATAGCTTTAGATCTCTGCGATGTATTTGCACAAATTAATTATGGACTATAATGTTATAACACAAAATACATTTTGGGATGAGTTACGGAAGCTGTAAGTCTTGGTGCAAACACAGCTGCCTCATATGAGCATAAGTCACAACACAGTGAAGGGGATACTCTGCCACCTTGTGCCAAAGGGTTGGAGCAAAGACAGGGCCTGTCAATGTCAAAAAGATGATGCAGCATAAAATATATTCCCATAAAAACTCATTACTCTATCAGAGTTCCATATCCTGCTGATTTTCAAAAATAAAACTCATCCAGGAATGTTGTCATGTTATCATGATTTAACAAGACATACTGAATTATCTGGGCAATTCTAAATGTTTGTGCACTTAGTCTTAGCCAGTGGCAAATACAAGTTAATGGTGTTTAGCCTAGCCTGAAATGATTGAAGTTCAAGCTAAGCTGATGAATGGTTACATGTTGAGCTGTAGTAACCTAATTGTGTGTGTGAGTTCCCAGGTTCCTAAGTCTGCTTAAGTCACTTTGGAAAATTGGATTTTGCCAGTCGTTTATAAAAAGATTATTCAAGATATTTAGACATTTTGCTCTCATCAAAATCAGTGGGAGATAGATGTCACAGTGCCTTTAAAAATCTTGTTTGCAGAGCCCTGTACTGATGAGCAGAGAAAATAGAAAACTAGACCTGCATCTTGGTTTTGGACAATGACTGATTCCTGGGCACAAGAACACAGTGATGACTGATTTGGGACAGACAGACACAAAAGGACTCCCCATGGACTTGTGCAGACCCTCAGAGCAGGAGCAGGCCTAAAATGTATGTGTTAAGGTGAAGGCTGAGAAGGAGAGGCTAAATTGCAATAATAAGACAATACTTAGCTTAGGCTGATTCTAAATAAAATTTTCATGGTTCTGAAGCACTTGAAAGTTAAAACATACCAATAATTATGTATGCCACCATTATTTTCAAGGTGATTGTAGCCAGCTACAAGATGCCCTGTCTTGGCATCGTAGCAGACATGAATAAAAAGATATTTCCTGTATTTTGGATTTCATTATTTAAGGAAAGGCCAAAGGCATGACAGAGGTGGGCTATGGTTTAGATTGTGACTGGAGAATCTGACAGGGTTTGGAAGACAGGAGTCTCTGTGTCATTCCTGGACCTTAGAGGTCAAAGAGGAAATCCACAGCCCAGGGAAGAGAGCAGACACAAGGCAAGCTGGTGTCTGCAGCAAATAAAAGGTAAAATGAACAAATCCAAGAAATGAAATGGTGATGAAGATATTTCCCTCTGGAATATGAAGAAAAAAGACACAAATTCTTAATGTACTGACCTCTGCCATTGAAAATTATCCTTTACTTTTCTTGGTAGCTTAACTTAGAAGTGAGTGGGAGTTATACACCTGTTATATGTGAGAAAGGAGGGTGACCATAAAGCACCTTTCTTTAGAGGTATTTTTGAAATATTATCTGAGATGTAAAGTGCAGTCCCACTTGTTCAAATGCTCAGCATGCTTGCAGATATCTACAGTGTATTCCCTCTGTTAATTACTTAATAGCAATTGCATTGAAACAACCCAATAAAACTAAATATAAAAAGACTGGACTATTTAAGCCATAAGTACAGATGAATGTGCCAGAATTAGTCTCTTCCTAAATTTGCTATCCTTCCCAGTCTTTCAGAAGAACTGAGAGACAAGTGGGGAGCACTGGTTGAGCCTCACTGCAAAATGACATCCGTAGCTGGTGTGACTCAGCATCTCAGTGCAAGATTTGAATTAATCCCAACATTTCTGAAATGTAAAGCACACATAAAAGGGTAAAAGACATGGTCATTTTTCATCTCCAGTATTGTAGGTGTATGTGTTGCAGATTCGAGAAACTCCACATAATAAAAACAGAATTCCTTCATGGTGGAATTAATTCCTAGCTAAGATAAATTGAAAGAGTTGCACATCTCAAAATACTCAACTAATGATACTAACAAAATTATGAAAAGGTAAATTCAAAGCATTCAGAAATGAAACAATGATCTACAGGAGGTGTCCAATTCTTTTTCTCCTACAGTATCTAAAAAATCTTGCAAACTGTAATGGAACCTTACCCTTAATTATGCTATTCTTGAAAGTGACTGATACAGAAATCATATTCAATCAGAAGAAAGACAATCTCAGAAACATTTAAAAGGAAATGAAAATATGAATGGTAAAGGACTTCCATTTTTACTCATCTATTTAACTCTTCAAGTAGTAAATGAGGAGACAAACTCCCACTGATTTATAGATCTTTTATCTGTTACAATGTTTCAAGGTTTAGAATAGCAATTCAGACCTAGCGATAAAAAAAAGGTTTTTGTCTTTCCTTATATCCTTATAGATGAGAATGCTTAGGAAAAGTGAACATTATAATAATTACATGCATGCTAAGTATCAATTTCCTTGTGTGAATGGAACTTCTCGTATTAGTATGATGCAGGACATGTTATTGGATGCTTCTTATAATAGAAATCACCATCTAATAAACACAGTGCAACATCTCATTAAGTCAGATATAAATGTTCAGCAGTCACAATTCAGAAAAAAATTCAGATTTTAGTTCCCCTTAAGATGCCTGGATGCACAATTCCTTGGGAAAATCTGATTGCTCCTAACAGACTTATAATATTAGACTTATAATAGGCAGAAAACAGAAGGAAGCTCCTCAAAGTATCCACAGATTTTCACAACTGTATTATTTCCTCATAGTTCACTAACAGTGACCCTAAGTGTTGCTACCTCTTCAATCTTTATCACAGAACAAAGCTGATTAGTGAGATGGCAAATAAAAGACTTCAACCCTTTTATGGATTTGTAGATTTTTTACTCTAAGATCCTCCGCCTGGTTTTTGAAATTATCAGGAAAAAACATTCTTAGAGATGTCTGCAAATGACTAAAATGCTGCTTGTCTCTGGGGTTCAGTTGATGTTCTTAGCATAGCAGCTTATGAAACTCTTTGCTGCCAGGCAGAAGTCCTCGGAATTCAGGATGTCCTGATAGCCTTAATTTCTTCAGCTCTCCTGTTGTAAACAGAATAATTGTGTCTTTCTACTTTTCATGCAACCAGCAATATTAAAAATTCATTAAGCATAAAGGTACTACAGTTGTAGAGCTTCCGTTAGGGAAACATTTAGTCCTCCTTTCCAATGTCCTCTACTTTTACACAACTATCTCTCTGATCTTTCTATCTATTTATCTATCTGTCATCCATCAATCCATCCATTCATCCATCCATCCATCCATCCTTCAATTCTTCTGTTTCCTTAAAGAGGCAGATTGTAATATAATACTATGTTGGGAAGTGTGAAAAACTAAGCAGGTGTGGAAGTGAATGCATATTTTTGTGTAGGCATTTTTGCCACCTTTAGAGTCAGTTGGGAGAAGTCTTCTCATTTCATGTTTCTAGAAATTAGTGAACATTAGAAGAATAGCACTTAGCTTGCTCTCATCCTGCAATCTGCAGTACAGGCACAGTTTTGAGCTACGACATAAAAAATAGAATGTAATTTTAATTAAAAAATATAATGCAATTTTAAGAAACTACCACATTGCAGTATTTTAGTTATCACTGAGTGTATAGTACATGATTTCTGTAAAGTTTCAAGGAATCCAAAACATCCTCATCATGCTTGTGTCTATTTACACTAATTATGTAATTATACCAATTGCACAAATAGAAGGCAAAAAAATATTGACTGAAGTCAACAACTAATTACCAAAATAAAAACAACATGAACCCAAGCTGTGAGTAAAACTGAAAACTTAGGTGTTTATTCTTCAAGTATGTATGACAAACAAATACAATCTGTCTAGACCTTTTTCCCTTGCTGTCTTCTACCCAAAAAGGGACAATCCCCTCAGACACAATCTCAGGAAAATTTCCTTATAAGTCTCCCTAAGGCTTGTTCCATATAACAAAGCTGAACTTAAAAAGATGCCTAAGTGTTGACCAAAATAAGAGTTGAATTACATCCAGTAATACCATTTACTTGAATTACATGACTGCAAATTTTTTTTGCTAATATCTTAGAGCAAAAATCCTTCCAGAGAAGCATGGATATCTTTTACTGGGCTATGCATCAGTGTAAGGCCACACTCCATGATTGTGAAGATTTATCAGGTCAGTAGGGTTTGGAAGCTACTCCTTCCAGGGATTTTTTTAGCTGCCATCTGCACTATGAATATACAAGAGTGTTGTCACTTTCCATGGGTGAAATCTTATCCAATTTGTTGATTTTCATACATCTCTTGTTACTGTTTGTGGGATGTGGTGTTTAAAGAATTCCATGTAAACATGCAGGTGAACATTTAAATAAGAAAAAATGACTAATCAAATACTTCAGTTATACCATAATTCACCATTCAGCTAAGTGCCATATTTCCCACACAAATCAACCTCAGAAATATTTCACTGTATGTAGGTAATGTAAGCCAATTTATGATCCTTTCCAATGTGTTTTTAAACTGTTAGAACCCCTACCCATTTTTGATGCCTTATGGACTTAGAACTTCTGCTTCTCTGAAAAAAAAAACAAAACCAATTTGCGTTAATTAAGTCAATGTTGTCGTGATGTATATATTTCAGTCTCATTACAACTAAGATTTTGGCCTAATGTGTCCTATTTAAGGAATTTTTTGTAGTGAGTTAAACATTCATTTTCCTCCCTTTTTCCAGAACAAGGACTATTACTGAATTTGGGTTGATGTAGGGAAATGAAAATTACTCTTTTCACTAAGTCATCTCTCTGCCTTGACAGCTTATAAATTGTTTGAATAAAAATTGGTGATACTTGTTCAGGAACATGTTAGAATCCCTGACATCTGTGGACCCCGAAAGCAGAACACTCTTTTCCATGCCAGTCTGAGACAGTGACTCTCTTTCCATATTTTCTTGGCTGTATATGCAGCACAAGGCACAAACAGACCACTTGTAAGCTGTATTGTCCATAAGATTTTAAAGGAAAAAACTACAATTCATGATGAAATATGATTTATCTATTCCAAATTAATTATAGTTTCAATTTTCTTTTCCTAAGGAATTTCATGCACACATGTCGCAACAGAGTGTCCTTAAAATACAGACTGATACTTCTATTTTTTTTTTCTGTACTAAGAAAAATTAGCACACTGTTAAGGACACATACTGTTAAATTTTAAAAGAGTTGTGGTAGTTTTACTTAGGGCATTTAATGGCATTTGCTAGCAATATTTAACTGTAATTGACAGCTTGTCAGCATGATCTACCATTACCTATTTTCAAATGACTATGGGAGAAAGAAGTGAAAATGCCACTAAATGAAACTGCTTAAAGGACTTGCCATTAGTTCATGCAGGTAAAGAAACCACTCTAATGAATAACCAGATTTTCAAGCTTCCTTTGAGTTCACTTTTGCATATTGTAATTTTAAGTAGAGAGAACTGATTTCTAAACTTCAGGGTTAGCATGAGGGTCTTATTCTATCTTTTCTGCAAAACATTGAAACATTTAAATTAAGTCTTGAAAACATTGCAATTTTGGCTAATGATTTGCATTTGACTAATGATTTAATTTTTGCAGTAGAAACAACAATTGCAAAGTACATTAACAACTTTTAAAAAAAATTCTTATCATTATAATTTGATTATTACTAGAACATTCAGAGATTTTAACTAATCTGAGTGATTGATATTTTTGTCTCTTTTTTTTTTGGACATCTGCTGCCTGCATTCATTTAAGAAATCTTCTCTCCTCAGCTTTCTGTAAAGTCTACTGAAGGAAAACAGATTATCAGAGTAGGAAATTCAAAACAGAGGAAGTGGAACTATAAATTCAGCAATTAAGGAAAGATCATTATCAAGTGTTTATTACAACAGCTGAAGATGAATTAAATTGTCTAGCAATTTTAAAGTGTTGCAAACCAGTGGTGACATCCTCATACAGAAGAAACTATCAAAGACAGAAAACTATCAATGTCAAGACAGAAGATTATATAAACATAATAAAAAATGGGGAATAGCTGAGCTCAAACCATCAGAGACAGACAAACTGGATAACGTCTTAGGTAACTCCTCCTGCAGAATAAAAAATCAAGTTTGATAGTCATTATAAAAAATAATTAAATTGACTACTTTGAAGCATATTGTTTTGGAATAAACAAAACACTTTATCTATGCATGAAGAGATGAATACCATTTGAAAGTATCAAGAACTTTTATTGTGATTTTAAGTGGTTGCTAAAAGTCAAGGAATATATTTTCAATGACAAGAATAATGGATGTCATAGTGTCTCCCTAACTAAAGAACTTTCTTAATTCAGGCTATAACACTCAGGCTCAGATTCACCCTATTTGCAGTAAATGAAAATACATATCTTCTATGTATTTTCTGTTTCTAGCCAAGGAAAGAAGTAGGAATCCCTGACCACAACTATGCTATCTAGGTTCCACTGTGTCTCAATGGAAATGGAGCTAAATGGAAAAAAAAAGTAGATCCATGGATTTTTGTGCTTTGAAATATAATTTGACATAGCTTTGCTTCAGTTTCCTGTCTACTTATGAAACCATGAGGTATTCTTATCCCTCATGTACAAGGAATAACCATACACTTTAGAAGTAGATTAAGGTAAAGCATGTTAAGAGCTTGATGTCAAGTTTTTAAGCAATCGTTACCTGAAGAACCTCAGGAGACAAATTTACTCTAATGCAAAGGTTTTATCAAGACCAAAACTGATCTGATTGTGCAAATTACTATGCATCAGCTGATTTTGGATAGCTGTCGATTCATGTGGTCTTACCTTAGGATTCAGTTTGACAAATTTCTTGACGTAAGTAATCACAAGTAGAATTTTAAGCACATGCTTGAATCCTTCTGAGACTCAATACTC
This sequence comes from Cisticola juncidis, assembly GCA_013400215.1. Taxonomy (NCBI): domain Eukaryota; kingdom Metazoa; phylum Chordata; class Aves; order Passeriformes; family Cisticolidae; genus Cisticola; species Cisticola juncidis. The sequence continues at coordinate 510,502 of VXBR01006232.1, read as the reverse complement.
AATTTGAAGTTCAAAGTTAAGCATATGCTTGAATATTTTTTGAATATGCATGAGCTGCTCAGCTGGGCCATTCAGTGAACATGCCTCCTCTTAAAATTGTTTGCTAGAATATTTGCAGAAAGTGAATCCACTGGGACCACAGACACAGCCAAATTTTTTGTTGTTGTTTTTTTTTTCTCTTTTTTTTTTTTTTTGTAGTTCAAATAAATGCTCATGAATAAGTTTTGCAGTATTTGCTTAGCATTTCTTAAGGGAATGATATCTGCCAACTGGCCTTGCCATCAATAAGAAAGTAACTAGATGCTAAATGTCAATATATATTGCTCTCTGCAGACTACACATGTCAATGAAATTAAAAAGTAAATTACTGAACATCTGGCTAGAATTATATTTTTAAGAAGTCTGTACTAGTTCATGTTAGAAAACCAGAGAATGTCTCCCCTCTACTCCTACATCTGTTGTATTTAACAGCTGCCTATTCACAAAAACTTTGATTGAGCCAGGAACTTAGGAGCGCATTTGAAGATTCAGTTTATGTGAAAAGAGTGGTTGCAGGGCTCCAAGTCCCAGACAAGAATGAGGGTTTCCACGGTTCAGCAGCTGCACATGCTGATTGCAGTGACCTGTGCCTGTGCTACAGAGATCAAGTGACCTAAGAAGAGAAAGGAACCACAGCATGGCTTCAAACCTGCAAACATAGGGCTGACAACACCCCCAGTAGGTTATTCCCATGAATTCCAATGTCAGAATGTCATATAGTCCTTTGTTAATTGTTTCTTTCTTGTTCATATACTGTAAGGTAAGAGTGTACATTTACAAGACTTAGTATGTTGATGTCATGTCTTTTACATCAGAAATTAGGTTGGGCTGGTGTTTGTGAAGTTTTTACTAGGAAGTACTTACACAATGACAGTATGGAAAAAAATCAGATGCTTAACAGGTAGCATAATATTTAGTAAAATAGGATTTGAATTATTTATGTATAACTTAATAAACATAGTTTTTAAAAAGAAGTAATTCCACTAAAAGAGTGATTTCTTACTTTCTGCTACGTTTAAACTATGTTTTCCCAGAGTACTAAATCCTATAATGGACAAACCTATACTGGGAGAAAATAGCATCAATTTGTCCCAAAGTGTTGTGTAATTCATTGCACATTCACTATTACTGATTGCTGTACACGAATCTGGTTATTCTTGATCTTATTATTCTGCCTAGAATATACTGATTAATTATCCAGAACCCATTAAGGAACACAGTTCATCATGATACTTAAAATAAAATTATATGAAGGATATTATAAGACTTAAGCTTCTTATTCTTGTGGTAGGTCTTGAGTGTTAGTGTAATGACACTGAGTACAAAGGTAAAAGATTTATGAGATTCACTGATGTGCGCTGCCAGTAATGTGAATTATGATCTACCTGGAAAGTATACTTGTAAGTAAACAGATCTGCTAATTAGAGCTAATTGTGTCAGATGACTGCCCAACAAACACACTTAATCTAAACTCTCTGATCCCATTGGGAAGGTATTGCTGAGCACAGAAGATGAAAATTTTGAATAAACCTCAGTGGAAGGCAAGTGTAACTGTGTGAAGACACATTCAACCTCTACATGGTTGAAAGCACAGAACATATTAGAGATTTGACAGAAATTTAGGTGTTAGAGATAAACAGAGACAGGTAAATGCAGTGCTGGAAAAAGTGTGCTGGTTGATCTGTGGTGCATATAGTTAGAAATGAGTGATTTATTGTTTTTACATCCAAAAATTTTTTACATGGTTACTAATATTCCATTTGCAACCCTCTGACTTTAGAATATAGGAACAGATATTCCAAATATTGACATTTAGATACAAGTAAGTGAAGTGAGTACAAATATCACTTTTTGTGGATGAAGAAACTGTTCTGAAAATCCTGCTGTCTGCTATCATTGCAGGTAGGGAAAGATCACTGTCCTGAAGTAGTGTGGTTGCCATCAGTGAGCAAACATCTATCGCATTAATAAAAGGCTCTTCCAAACCATGCTTGCTTTTTGATGTCCAGGCTGTGAATTGCAACAAAGAGCCTGGAAGGCTGTTAAAAAATTGAAAGGAATGTTTACTGCCCTATGATTCAGACTCTGTTTCCTGAGAATAAACAAGCCATTCTGTGGAGAGCAAAGCCATCGACAAACACTTGAAATTTATTAAATACTTTTCTGCAGCTTATTCCTCTACCTCACTAATTGCTGCAGCTGATGCTACAAAAGCATTTCATTACAGCTGAAAGGAAAGGTGGCCCATGCAAATCTTACATGTAAATGACCCTGTGATATTCATATCTGGTGTGGTCCAACACAAATGTTTGTGTGAATTCTTTCCACAGGCATTGCTGATTGACATTCCAGCTATGGCACATTTGGAAGAACTCCCATTATCTTTAAGGAATAAGATTTTTGATTTTCACCCAACATAACTGCAGAGCTTCATTGCAGGAGTGAGAGTTGTGAATCTTTTTGTTCTCTGTAACAATAAATTCAAACTCAAAGAAGACAACCATAGCCTTAATTCTAAGTGTCACTTGAGAACAGAAACCAAAATTGAATGTGCACAGGTTTGATCGATTTCAGTTGAAGGAATCAGTGAGCACATATAATAAACCAAGAACGTGCCTTATGTTTTCTATGCTGGGAGTCTCTCTCCTGGACCTTGTGATCAGATCACACATTTTTGGAGGTTCATGGAATTCTATAAGTTTCTCTTTGCAGTGATCCAAGTGGTACAACTTAGATTTCATAAGCATGATGAAACCTATACTATCTCAGATATAGATCCATCTTAGCCCTCTTTAAACCTATGTTCACAGGGCATAGGAAGGAGAAAGTATATATCTTACATTTTAAAGTAATTCAGACCGGGATTATTCTCTTTTTAACATCCAGATAAAATCTTGTAACATTTTTTTACAAATTAGCGATACACATATCTGAAAATGGTCCCTTATGTTTTACTAAAATATTTTCAGACTTTTAAAAAACTTTCTATATATTCTATGAATAGGATAGAATTTTTTACAGACTTCTAGGAAATGTTGTCTTGAACATTCTTGTTATTTCACATCAAAATATTTCTCCTCTGCTCTGCTCTCCTCTCCTTTTCTCTCCTGTCCTCTTTCCTTGTCTTTGATGTCTTCTTCTTCTTAAAAACCACCCCCTCCCGTCTCCAAAAAAAACCCTAAAGCAACACTTTTCCACATTTTTAATATGTAATAATTTATATTCCAGTCCAGAAAAATAGCACTTACTTGTCCATCTGCCCAGATCAAACATCTTTATCGCATTTTAAATCAGACTGTCACAGGAAAATAAAGATGTCTTTTTTCAGGAGTATGGCAGGTAGATTGTGAGACACTGACATGCTGTATTGATCCTTCAACAGTACTAAGTAGAGAGAGAAAATATTGCTTGTTTTGGGATGAAATAGCAGAGCAAAATTAGTAAAGGAGTCTGGTTTTTGATCTGAAATAACAAAATTAAAACTTACTGCATTATTTATTAGTCTGGTTTTCCTTCCATTTGCCACCATTTTACACCTTGAAAAATAATTTTTAGTGATATGTTAAAAACTTACATACAACTCAGAACTCACATGAAATCAGGTAGTTACCAGGAGTCTCTGGACAGCTGCAGGACTCAACAAATTGATTTTGTCTGTCTGAATGTCTAACTTAAAGCACCTTAGGGTGAATGGAAAGTCAATGACCTCTGTAGTACATGGGAAAAGAATTTCTAACATTTCCAAACCTGTTTCAAACGAAGCTGTTGTTTGCCTGCTTTTTATTCTGTCATCCAATTTCATAGTTTCAAATAGAATAAAATAAGTAAAAAAAAGCAAACCAGCTACAGCTATGTATATAAAAAACTGCACTTGTGAAATTCCAATAGCAGCAAAAAAAGTTCTAAAATAGAATCAGATTTGGCTATTGAGCTATGATTTATAAACATAATTAAACATCAAACCTTTGCCACAGATATGTTCATTAAATAAGACATTTTTGTATGCTCTGCACTTATTTGTAAGGGGTTCACCTTATTTTGTACCTTTTAATTTTATCCTTTGGCTATTTATATAATATCTAGAGCTGTTTTATTTATTTTATTTTAAATCCATTAAGCACTTTGATGAACTGTGTTCCATATATAAATTAAATCCTGTATAAATAATGCCTGAGGTGGTGAGGTCCCTTCTTCACATCAGACAACTAATGAGACACTCTGAATGAAAGACTGCCATTATCTTTCAGAAGAGTTTGTATTGGGCTCCTTTTCTTTTACAAATCATGTACTTAAAAAAGAGAGAAATTATGATATCTGATTTTACAGGAGCTGTTAACAGAACTGAAATAAAACAGCTCCTACTGGTGCAATAATGAAACCACAATGTGATTATACAGCAGTTAAATGTATTTTAGTGTGTAACACACATCTGATAAATTATTTGAAGATTAATAACCATGTCTTCTTTATAACAGTGGTATGACAGAGATGAAACACTGAGCTCCACAAATGAAAGGTTATAATTCATTTACTTCTATGCTCTATATCTGCTCAACATCTAAAGGATTTACAGAGTGAAGTGCAGATTATCTCCTAAAATTTGTACACAGCTAATTACAGAAGGAATACAATACATCAGATTTGGCACAGATCAAGTTCTGAATCTTATGTGATCTGCAGCTGGGCCAAAGAACAGTGATCGTCCTTGGAAAAGGATTGCAGAATTATTGTACTCTAAAATAAAAATAGAGAAAATGATACAATTATGAAGTATATCTTATTATATGTAATTCATTGTTTCATCCCAAATGTACTGATTATATTTGTTTGTTCCCTTTTCCTTCTTTTAAGTAATTAGTGGAACCTAAATAACAAAATATGTTTAAAATACTGAATCATAAAACCAGAGAATATCAGGTTGGAAGGGACCTCAAGAAACATCTGGTTCAACCTTTCCTGGCAAAAGCACAGCCTAGAAAAGATGGCCCAGTACTCCATAAAGCTGAATCTTGAAAATGTCCAGTGTTGGGTAATCCACCACATTTAGCTATGAGCGTGTTCATGCCCCCTAAAGAAATTCTTGTATAAAAGTATTCAGTAACACACAATAATGTACCTAACCATCTTGCAAAGCAAATTCATTACTATTATTCACATTTCCTGATGCAGGTACTGAATACACTGAACCTTTGTACAGCAGCAAACTCTCACTCGTTTCCTGAGGTGTTGCTGCTTCGTACTGGAGATCTGACAATAAACTCACACATCTGGGTCTGTAACAGATATGTTGTGCTATTTATCTCTACTATAAAATCTCTAGCATGTTTCTGAGGTACTGAAGTCTAAAATCATCAGATGTTAAGAAAGAACAATATATGATTAGAAATTGTATTTGTTAAAGGTTAAAAGAGAAGATAAACAGCAAATTATTATCATTAAGCAAACTCTGCAGATGTAACATTTTGCCAGTATAGCAGCTTGCACAGTAAGTAGTTAATGTGTAGCTATTCAAATGGTCAAGTTAAAACATGATGTGGCTGTACAGAGGTAGGAGAGGACCTTTTTGGCCACTTCCCCATTCTGGTCCACAGTAACCACCCAACATAAAGGACAGCACAGGCATGGTGTCAAGAGGCAAGGGTTGTAGACTGAGGATCAATCTAGAAATGGGGGATCAAGAAGACCCTCAAGGCCCTCTGATCCATTTCTAGAAGGATCCAGGGAAATGAACTTTGCATGCTAAGTTATTTGCAGAAGTGAGAAAACTTACTCCAGGGCAGGGAAAACTTTTATTTCTCTCACCTTTAGAAGACAGGGGCAAAATACATACTGATTTCCACACCAAGTGTGTAGCTTTGAGAGCTGTTTTGGTTCTTTCTGGCTTTTGACATTCTTTTTTGGCCATAAGCACCTACAAACCTTGGGTGTTCCCTTCTGTTTAGGAGTGAGATGCAATGTCTGTACTGGAGTCATGAACAGGAGAGGGTGTGGGTGGGATGTGGCCCCTCTGTGAATAATGAGTAGGAAATGGTGGGAAGTATCCCCTGACTGTTGAGGTTAACAGTAGGGAGGCATCTGAGCAGTGGTGAGTCCTGGTGACCCAAGAAAGCCCATGCTTGACTGCAACCCTATTTGGAGCAATTTAGAGAATATTACTCTTGTACAACACCACTGGGCATGTAATGGACAAATGGAAGTTCAATAGCAAAATGGGATCTTCAATTCTGTCTTTGCTGCTTTTTGCTTTACTCACAGAAGAATATGTTTGTCTATGACTGCTATGATGAATTCCTGTTTTAAACACACTATTTCAAAACACCTTTCCCTGAAATTTCCTGGTGGTAAGGGAGGTTGCAGTTAAGGGCAAATTTCAGAGTCACTATTCCCCTGACTGTGACATCTTTATCTCCAAGGTGATACCGTTACAGAAGGTCAATTTCAAGCTAAGATATCTTTATACTTTTTAAGAACCCTGTGGTCTTTTCTGTATTACAGCAGCCTTTAAGGGACATACGGGTTCCTTTTCTTCCTAACAGGATTCAAAACACTTTTTGCAGCCTACTTTCCTAGTTGTTTTTCTAGTTTCATTACTGAGTATTAATTTTCTCAGGTTCAGCTTGTTGTATTCAAGTAGTCACAGAGAATGTGAAATCAAAGCTTCTTTGTAGAATTCTACTTTGGATGTTAAGTATTCAACCATTTGCAACTTTTGGGCACTAAACTTAAGCTTTTTCTCCTTAATACCTGCAGAAGTACTAGAAACTAAATCAGCAACAAAGAAAGAATAAGTGATTCCAGCAGCTAGTAAAGAATCAAGAGCAGTGTCAGTAATGCTACAATAGTGCAATCTTCTTTGTTACAATATCATTATGAGAATTGACTTAATAGCATGATTATTTGTGAGCAATGTAAGATTTCTGAGCCAAAGAACACTAAAGATCTTTAAAAACTCTCAAAATATCACCTTATTCAGAATTAAATTATGTGCTGAGTTTCTAATTGTGCACCTTGATAATAACCACGGGGATTATACAATTGAAAAGCCACACAAGAAGTATGCACTAATTTCTGATTTAATCAAATTTTTACAATAACACCATTTTTTCAGTCATACAGTACTATCCTAAAATTAAAAAATTGCTGCATGTTCATGAGTTTAAAAGGCAAAGAGGAAACTACGAACATTTAGTCCTACATCCTGCCTAATATAATGACACAGCTAATCTACATTATGTCTTGTTGTCTTGTCATCTTGTCATTATTAGTAGTATTTACAGTAGCCATGGTGGAAATAGATGCATTTTAAAAAGTGAGAATGTCATTTCATGATTTCAAATTCTATCACATAAATTACACACTTTGTTCGGCCATTCCAAAGTTACTTTCTGGACTATTTGAATAAATGTCTGTGAAAAATCATCTGGAAAACACCAAGTTGAAATAACAATCAGACTGACTTCCTATGGACTCGATTCACAGCCGCATTTACAATTTGGTACTTAAAACTCTTGGTTGAAGTTAGATCTCCTGTGGTTTGTGCCTTCACCAGCACAGTGAGAATCAAAAGGCCTCTTAGGATCTGATTTGATTTAGCATTTGCAAGTTTTCAGGTGAACTTCCAGCCAGCCCCCATAACTCACATTCCAAAAGGAAACAAACAAGCAAATAAACAAATAAATCCAAATGTCAGGCAGTCCTATTTGGCATTTAAATTTGTGAGTCTTCACTTCTCAGATTGTAGTATCTTATGAATTTTTCTTCTGGACTGAAATACTCCCTGCTATCAAATTTCTGCAAATTTCTATAATCAAAGTATAAATTAATGGACTAAGACCCTTAATTTTCTTTCTGTGCATGTTTTCCATTAATTTAATTGCCCCTTTATCATTTCAGTGAAGCTCATTAATTTTGAAATCCTTTCTGGAATTTTGGTGACAAATGAACACAACCCAATAGAAATGGTCTCAGTTCCAAGTACAAACATTCATTTCCATTATATTTTCTCAAAAAAATTGTATATACATATGCCATCTTTGTCTCTTTATCCTCATTTTCAGTAAAAATAGCATGAACACTCTTCGTAGAAAAGTTATATGGAAAACACAAGCCCCAAATGTTAAACTACTCTCTGTCTATTCTGGGGAATTCTATTGAGAAAAAATTGTACTCTTACAGCACCATCAAAATCACAACACTGATTAAAGATGTGGAACATTAAGCAAATAAACAAATTCACCAGTGCACAAACTCAATTTTGTAACAATGAAAATTTTCATTTTAGCAGCCTAAATGAAGATTCCCCTTTTCAGGCATGTTATGAGGGATCATATGTATGTCTACTGCAGGCAAAAAAATCCCATATTGCATCTGTAAAAGTGAACTGTTCACTTAAATGATTTTTCTGCTTCCCAGACTCAAAAGAATTAAATAATTTAGTTAGGAAGGGTGAGATCCTTCCCACCTAAATTTATACATTTACCATATGGATGATCTAAAACAGACCAAGCCATCCAAACTCCTTGTAGGTAGTGGGGAGAATGTTATCCAGAGGTACAGTTGTGACTAATCCAGGACAGAGAGACTGGCAAAGAAATCCATTGCTGAGTACTATTTTCTCTTGATCACAAGTAATACCTAAGCTAGATGTCAACATGCATGTTATGGATACCAAAATTGCATTGCATCTATATTAAGAGTCATTATGAAATTGGTAGGAGAAAGTAACCAAATATCCTGGGGCTGGGCTGGGGAGGGGAAGAAATGGAGCAGAGGGGTGGTGGGGATGTATACTAAGGAGCTATGATAACAGAGGAAATACTTACCAGTCTTCTCTATGCTTGAAAATGAGAATTCCCTTCAAAATATCTCCACCACCCTAAATACCTGAGCTAGGCACAGAATGAAGGTAAAGTAGACAGATGATGAAGCAACTTTAGGAGAAAAATTTGCAGCTTGTGAATTCTTTTTCCTCTTTGACAGCTGGGTAATTTCCAAGAGGGTGAAAGGAAAGAGGTAAATATAAAGTATAATAGTAACTTCTCCTCAGGGCATAATAGATCATTATTATAGTCAAGAATTCACAGCTGTGGAAGTGTGTGCACAAGATGTGCAAGCTGAGCTGAAGATGGAAGGTTAAAACCAGCTTAATGAAGGAAGGCTATTATCTTGTCCATGAAGAGTGCTCAGTTTATGTTCCTCTTGGTGACAACAGACTTGATTTGACTCAGTTGGGGATGGCATTTCCCTGCATTGGAACAAATACTCACAAACTCAAAATATGGTGTTCCAATAATGGTTTGGTTTGGAAACAAAGTGTCAGCATTTCTTGGCCCAACATGATTGCCCATTTTCTTATCTGCCCAGGGAGTAGAGCAAGGGCTAGGGATCCTTGGTTGCCAGACTTCTGGCTGCAGCAAGGACAGGATGCCCAGCACGCAAATACGTGAAGGTTATCAATAAACTGTGGATTACCAACCCCTCACACCTGCCTAATGTTTGTGCTTCTGTTGGAAATGGAGCTAAACTCCTCCTAACAAGCATGATGGTTGACAAAAAGCACTGCTGCCAACTGTCAGAAGACTAAAAGCACAAACATCCTGGTAATTAGAGGCTGATCAGCTGAGATGGCTAAGACTCTAATATTCTAAATTAACAACGGAGTGAATGAAATTTGACTAATTAGAATGTAAGCACTTCACTGAGAGAATATGCCTGCTAAAGTAGGCATGGTTGAGAAGTAGGGTTTTGAAATTATAGAAGTAAGAAAGCAAAAGGCTTGTTCTGATAAAACTGCAAAGGATATTTCCACTGAATCAAGACAAGGTTAAGAACAGTTTCCATGCAAGAACATAATTATTCTGTACTCAACTCAAACTGCATTTAAATGCAGCTTTTAATGCTATGTTTGAATATTTACATGACATCCATTCTGGTGGCCAGTGAGTTCTTTGGAAAAACAAGTTTTTTTCTTCTGTAAGAGTAAATTGCAAATTTTTCATCTTTAACAGCCCTGCAACAAGTTATGTGTTGCAATTACAAAACGGTTCCTTAATTTATTGTCTGTGTATCTGTTTTTCTGCTATGCTAGAATTTAGAAACCTAGAGTATTAAACATAAATTAATGATTGCACCTTTCAAGTTTTTTGAAATAAGCCATTCTAAGGAGACCTGAACTTAGATGAGCATACAAATTGCCATGAAGTCCCTCTTAGCCTGTTAGCCTGTCTCAGATAACTGCCAAGAATACAGGCTTAAGTAAAAGAGCAGATACACAGTAAGAACAGCTTAGTGTTGAACATGAACAGCGTGTTCCTTCTGGTGTATCCCTTCAGATTCCTGCAGGTAGAAGCCTGAGTCACGAATTGTATCAAAAGCATTCATACCCAACCTAAGACATATTCTTCATTAATTTAATTATTGTTTCAACTTATGTATATGAACAATCTCCTAATCACACATACTGGATGAAAGCAACACTTTTTCTTTGATCAATATATATATGTTGCCTGGTATTATTAACCATTTTTCTCTTAATTCCTCAAATGAAAAAAAAAAAAAAAAAAACAACTTAGAGACATCTTTCTATCTCACCATCATGCCATTCACAATTTTCAAGATTATTATTGTGTCCCTTTTCCAAGATGAATAACCACAATCTTTTCTCTTTGCCCATTCAAAATATTTACCTAGTCTCTGATAAAACTTGACCTCCTAGGTAGTTTTGCACTGCCCTCTTTAAATTAAGTCTCAGAACTTTTCCAAAAATTTCCGTGGTCCAGCTTAGAATATCACACTAAGTTAAAGACCTTTTATGAACTGTTCTAATGATTTAAAGTTAATTTATATGCTAATCTTTATGTGACTATTTTTTTGAGATATATAGGTACTTGCAGTATTCATAATAAAGATGCACTGCAGGTATGTTATTGTACCTAAATACATTTTGTAATGGACCTAAATACATAGCATTACATCTACATGAATACATGGTGCTACTTTGGTTTTGTTGACTTCTAATCACTGAGTTATATTTTTAGAAATTTGTTCATGATTAATCTTTTCAGAGTGGCAAAAGTTCATTTAAATCACTTGACTACTAATTGCTCTTAGTGGTTTAGAGACAATTCTGTTTATATCACTTTGCACTTTTCATCACTTAAAGTTTTTATTGTCTAGTCACTCAGTATTTTCAAATTCCTCTGCAATTCCAAAGTTGTAATTTTAGATACCTTGAAAGTGTCAACACCTCCCTATTACTCTTTTGCCTTCTCATTTTTTTTCTGCTCATTTATTATTGTGTTAAATATATTACTGGCAGAAATCCCTATGGCACATACAGAAGAAGATCTAGATTAAACTAGCCCAGTTGTTGAAATCAACCAATAAGCTGAGGATATTATTATTATTATTCATATTGCTATAGTATTTTTTAGTTTTGTGCACATTTTCATTAAGAAAATTAAGAAAACATTTCAGATTTTTTTCCTGTTCTAAGATTCCCTTCTGTTAACACTGTGTACAACTTAAATGGCTGTTTTCAGATGCTGCTATCATACACTTCCTACAAAAATGCATATTCAGTATTACAAACTGAATTTCCTGGAGATTAAAGTCAAATCAACTGCATGAAAGAAGCAAGAGCTGTAGCTGTTTAAATTTGCCTAATATTCATAACATAACAAATATTTGATATCCATTTATATATCTGACAATCAAATGATTTTTCCATTTTATAGGATGAACAATCTTATTTCACAGTATTTCTTACATTCTGATATATACACATTGCATGAGTATGACAGAGATTATTGTAAATTATTAGTCAAACATCACATCTATGAAAGGATACAGGATGATTAAAAAAATTTGCACTTGATTTTTTTGTTGTTGTTGTTGCTTTTCAAGCTTTTTCTTTCTGTTCCTACTTGTCCTTGACAAAGATTTCCCTTGCACAAAGGTGCCTCTGTGCTCACCAAAGAAGGGAATTGAACTGTGTGTTCAACGACTCTTACTGTCAAGATCTCTTCAGCTTGACAGCAAATATCTAAAGGAACTGGAGTGTTCATGATTTTTCCACAATCATTTGTTTAGTGGAAACTGCCAACTCCTCATCTATCAGTATGACTTCCTTGTCACCTGACAGAACTGAGGAATTATTTCCTTGCAGTTTTAGATTTCTATATCCCAGGACCATTATGGTGAAATGTCAGGAATAACTGCCATCCAAATAGAATGCTTTTATTTCAAAATAGCCCTTTTCAGCCATCCTTTACAAACACATTTTCTCTTTCCCGTCTTTCCTTATCCTGCCTGGAAAAAGCAGTTATAGCAGTTACTTTAGCATAAGTAACTCTGACCACATAAAGAAGAGTAATTACCCAGACCATTGAGGGGATGAAATGTCTTGTTATTTTAGCTGTTTAAATACCATTTAAAAGTGTAAGCAGCAGCAACAACAAAAGAGACACTGTTTTTTACTTTTTTTTACTATTTTTTAACAGTTGCAAATCCAAAGATACGCTGCAGGCTCTGGCTAAGTATGTATCACCTGGATGATAAACATTTCCTGGATGATTATTTCCTAAATCCTTTGGATTTCAACACTGATCATAATTTATCTTACGTTATCATGTTTATCTGCTTACAAAATACACGGAAGCATCTATAATTACACCCTTCAGTCTAACTTTAAGTTTTTATGTGACATAGGCGTGAGGTCTAAACTACAAATTCATACTTGCATTTTGAAAGGGGAGATTATGCTTTCTAAATGTAAAACATGTAGAAGAAATTGGGAAGACTTAGAAGAGGGAAAAGTGATTTTGGTATTTTTAGAAATCACTATTATAAGATACAATCTAGAATTTTTAGTTGGACATTTTCTTCATTCAGAGCATTGGTAAACTATCTAAAAACCTCACAAACTGACAGAGAGTGCAAGAAATGATAGTCACACTGTAAATTTAGGAGGGCCTGTGTCAGTGGAATAATACAATATTACAACAGATACTGTTAACATTCTGGGACACCCAGTTTGTGCCCTAATTCAATGTGCATGTCAGTTAAAGGGCAGAATTTTAAAACATAATTTCTTTGCTTATTAAAGACTCTCTTAGAGTATTAACCAATGGGATGCAAGCCTAGACTTTGAGTTAAGTACCCTTTTCCAATATCTCCCTGAATCATAATCTGCAGGTTTCCTGGAGCCAAAACTCATTTGCTTTAAATGAACACTTGTTGAGTTAATAAAAATTCTTTTTACTTTTGTATAGACTACCTGGCTCCTGAGTGCTCTCTAAGCTTTATAATATACACCTGTTTATGGGAATGGACTTGAGTATGCTGCTGCCCATTCAGATAAGATTCTAGCTTTTAGTCACACCCTGAATTGGGAGCAGCTGAAGACCATTAGAAGACCAAGTGTCAAACAAAGGTAAGAATTGTCTTTAATGTATGAGTAGAAAGATAGGAGGCTGCAATATCTGCTCCAAGTAGAGATTCATTGAGAGTCCTCAGGGGAATGTGCAGGATGTCTTCTTCCTTCCCACATTCATTCAATCCAGTGAGGCTCATGCTCTCCAAAGATATAATAAATATATATCTGCACAGTCCTTCCTTAAGAAGAGAGGCACACCCCATTTGTTCTTCATCTTTATTTCCAGCTAAGAACATCACAGCCTTCACCAGGTTCCTCTTAATGTTTGCACAAATGCATTCATCATACCTTTTTTTTTACCTTTTCTGGTTTCCCTCCCCTATCTTTACTTCTATCTGTGGATAAGCAGAAATAATGGTATGTATGAAACACAGACATCACCTTGAAACAGCCTACCTCATGGAGGTTCCTTACTCTTAGAAAGCCTTACTCTTAGAAAGACAGAAAATCCTATCCTCCTCCACTGATGACAAAAATAAAAACCTAGTCATGCCCTTCAGAGGCCAACCAGTGTGAAAGATTAAGCAGAGTGTAAAACCCAGCCCCATGCCAAAGGGAGGCTAGAAATGCTCATCTGCTTGCAATGATTCTGGATATATTAGACTGTAAAACCTCATCTAGTTGTCTGGGTGCCAACTGCTTAGTTAAGCCACATTGCCCATAAACTCAGTCAAGTAGTCTTCAGCTTTCTTCAACTGATAACTCTCCATTTTCATGCTTCACATGCACCAGAATGAAAAAGTATGTGTTTTGTTGGGTTTTGTTTACTTTCTGATGGGTCTCTTTTTTGAGTTCATTAGATCATCAGTCTGAATTGAGAGACAGACTTCTCAGTGCATTGTGGATTTAGTCTCCTCCATGCAGTGTGACATTGTAGCCCATGTGGAGGGCTGCATAACCTGACACAGAACATTTTGCTGAAATTAGCACACCTGCTAGGCATTAACCACACAGAGTAAATTCAATAGTATTATATAGGTATAAGACATGACAGACTTTGGTCTAGGAATATTATGGTGTTTTTATATACGTGAAATGTTGTATTACTTTTTCAGCTTCCAAAACCCTGTTTGAAATCTGATATCTTAATATGATACAGAGGTTTGGAGAACAATAGGGCTGTACTCTCATCTGACCAGCCAATTCTGTTTCTCCTCTTGTGGATGTTCCTGGTTTTATAAGGTAATGTATCACAATGAGAGTGTCAACTGCATCATGTTACAGCTGTGCTAAATCCTTCTTTACACAATGATGTCCATTATGGTGTCCTGATAGTAGCAGGCTGAGTTATGAGCTGGACATGGAGTGCTGTGGAGTGCTGGAGCAGTCTGGCAGCCATCCAGGGCCATGGTACAGCAGAGTGTGCCTGGTGGAGTGCAGCAGATGACAGCCCATTGCTGGAAATTGCAGCTCTCCCGTGCTGTGCCGTTATGATAGGGTGAAATGACTTGGCAAGTGGTGGCTGTGATTTTATGGTACAACTGAACTGCAGTATGAAGCAGGATGAAATTGCTTAACAGCTTTAGTTTGTCAGGATTTGACTTAAACTACTTTTTTCTAGTAATGAACTAGGTCAGAGTTGTGTGGTTCAGTACTCCAGGAATATGGTAATTTTCTTCTTCAGTTATGAGTCTAGAGGTGCCTAGGTACTTTTAGTTTACTTTAGCTTGTTTTTAGTTTGAAGAAATTGCATGAATTTAGAACAGATATTATCATGGGACTGTCTAGAGTATGATGTTTTAGTTCAGGAGAAAGAATATTAGTGTTCACAAAATTTCTATTTGTAAGTGTCTTCAGTGGCTTTCTATATTTGATACTGACTCCTCTCCAGGTTATTGCTGTACATGTGGACAGGTCCTAATGAAGTAGCTAGGCTTCACTGATCATGTCATACAAACACATCTTACTGGATCACAGCTGGCAATTTCTTTGATGAATTCCTGGAATTGCTGTCCAGGGTTAAACCATGCCAATGAGGGAAAAAAATCTCACATGAATCCTAAGAGCTGTGGAAGAACAAGACCTTCATATAGTTCAGAGCCTTTTGTCCTATTCTTTATAATACTATTTTGCAATTAAATACTATTATATGCTTATATGGATGAAATGTTTTCCTGAATGTAGGTGAAGTTTAAGGACATGATGTTTTGCAGGGTTTATGGTTGACATTTTTTAGATTGTTTCTCAGTATGTTTGTTTTATTAAAAAGGATTTAAAGAAAACTGCTGTAATAAACAATTATTTATATATTAGAGAATTCCCTAAACTATGGAACTTGTCTGTATCCTGTAATGCAGAAAGGAATAAGGAATTAAATATGAGAGAGCAATTGTTGAAAGAAGGAAGTTTTCTCCCAAGTTGGAGACATTTAGTTCTTTAGTCACTAAAGGCAACATTATCATTCAATATGTGGATTGTGGAGTTTTTCTGTCTAATATTCTCAATAGCAGGTTGTCACTAGGTTCTTCACCAAATGTCTCTGCAGCCTAACCCACAATAAAATATTTAACTAGTCTTGTCTAAAGATAACAAAAGCATGGGCTATGCTACTAAGTTTCATACCTGAAAAGATACGAAAGAGCATGGTATTTCACAAGAAGAACTTTAGACTTTATCTTTTTTATTTGGGAAAGTTTCCATTAGATTTTCTCAAAACACCTGAAAATGTAGGAAAGCGTAATTTATTTTCTTTTATTGTCCGCGTGTCTGGCATATGTTCTAGATTAGGAAGACTGCCAAAATACCCACATGCCATCATTATCTCCTCACTTTTTATCTCCTTCAGACATGAAAAAGCAATTTTCTTTCATCAGTGTCCTGACTGATGTCAGTAGAATATTTAATATAACAGAATGATGTAAAACTGTGCATCATCAAGATGCTACTCATATTTCAATTGACATCTCCACACCAAATCCTAGCAATCAAATATACCCTTAGATTTAAAAAAGATGACAGAAGCTTGGAAGAAATAACACTAATTTCACTCAGTTTGAGGATAAAGAATGAAGGAAACATAGGATGATCTTGTCCATGCTCATATGTATGACTAGGTTTACGTTCTGAACTATCAAAAGTGGTTTCATAACACCATAAACATTAATATTTATGTGACATTAAGAAATCACCTGGCAAATCACCAGGCTAATGTACTGCAGCTGGAAACCAATAATCATGTTTAGAGAGTCTGTCTCACCATTTTCTGTTCTAACTTTCCCAGAACCCTGAAGAAAAAGCAAAGTGAAGTGGTTAAAACTCAGCTGACAAAGTGAGACCAACTGATGTCATCTACCTGGAATTCAGCCTTCAACATGGTCCCACATAATATCCTTATCTCCAAATTGGAGAGACATGGATTTGAAGGGCGGACTACTCAGTGGATAAGGAATGTGCTGGATGGATGCAGCCAGAGATTTGTGGTCAATGGCTTTATATCCAGATGGAGGCCATTCATAAGCAGTGTAACGCACGGTCTTTCTTGGGAATGATGCTCTTTAATATCTTCATCAATCACATAGACATGAAGATCATATGAAGCTGAGCACAACAGTTGACAGAACAGAAGGATGAGATGCCATCCAGAGGAACATGGACACACTTGAGAAGCAGGCCTACAAGAACCTGATGACAAGTGATGTACTCATGTCAATTCCAGACACAAGTTCCAGACACAAGAGAGAAGAATTCATTGAGAGCAGCCCTGCAGAGAAGGACTGTGGGGGTTTTGTGGTTGAAAAGCTGGACATAAAGAAGAGTTGTAGCCTGTCTCTCCATTGAAGGGTTCAAGGCCAGAGTGGATGGACTGTGAGCAACCTGGTCTAGTGGGAGTCATCCCTGTACATGATGGGGGGGTGGGGGGAGTAGGAGCTAAATGACCTTTAAGGTCCCCTCTCACCCAAGCCTTCCTACGATTCTATAAAAACTTAACATTAAAGGTTCAATATTTTTATTGGTGACATGGATGAGGGGATTGAGTCTTTCATCAGTAAATTTGCGGATGACACTAACCTGGGAGCATGTGTTGATCTGCTGGAGGTAGGAGGGCTCTGCAGAGAGACCTGGAATGGTTGGATGGATGGGCAGAGTCCAACAGGATGAAGTTTAATAAGTCCAAGTGCTGAGTCCTGCATTTTGGCCACAATAAC
>VXBR01006232.1:470811-492811 GCA_013400215.1 Cisticola juncidis | reverse complement strand
ATTGAGTGCTGTGTCCAGCTCTGGCCCCTCAGTTTAGGAAGGACATTGAGTGCTGTGTCCAGCTCTGGCCCCTCAGTTTAGGAAGGACATTGAGACACTTGAGCGCATCCAGAGGAGGCAGCGAGGCTCGAGAGGGGCTGGGAACACAAACCCTGTGAGGAACAACTGAGGGAAATGGGGATGTTCAGGCTGGAGAAAAGGAGACTCAGGGGAGACCTTATCACTCTCTACAATTCCCTGAAAGGTGGCTGTAGTCAGGTGGGGTTGGTCTCTTTCTCCAGGCAGCAACTGACAGAATGAGAGGACACGGTCTTAAGGTGCACCAAGGGAAATACAGGTTAGATATTAGGAAAAGTTTTTTATGGAAAGAGTGACAACAGACTGGAAGTATCTGCCCAGGGAGGTGGTGGAGTCACAACTGCTGGATGTGTCTAAAAAAAGACTGGATTTGGCACTGGGTGCCATGGTTTAGTTGAGGTGTTAGTGCCTGGGCTGGACTCAATGATCTTGAAAGTCTCTTCCAACCTAATGATTCTGTGATTCTATTTCACAAGAAAATGAAAAAAAAAATCCTTTTTTCTTTCTACAGCTGTTATCTTCCAGATCTTATCATGCAAGAACTTGACCACACAAAATAAAATGTATATATGTTTTCTAAAACTTCCACGTGTATCACTTGCTTGAACTGTTTTCTTATTAATAGTTGTCATTTATTTTTCTGAGAACTAAACTGTATTAAATGGGATGAAATTTAAAGCTACTTTTAAATTTTATCCATCAAAGATAATGTTTATTGTTAACCATTTGATTTGTGTTTATCTTGTAGCCATTCATGACATGTAGTTTTAATTTTCTTCCACTTAGATGCATGTTGATTTCCACCTTTATGAATTCACTGAATTCTGTGATGTGCTAACGTTATCCATTGTTTAATAGTCCCATTTCATAATGTAGTATCACAGGAACCACTTTCTATGCTGTTATTTCTGTGCATTTTTATGTTATAGCTGCTCCAAATTTAGTTGGTAAAGTTTAGACTTAAAAATTATATATACATGTAAATTTATATATACACTCTAATTTTAGTCATTGTTTTTCACATTTTGTACCTTCCATGACAGTCAAGAGTCCACAAGTTGTTGATATAAGTACAGTGGTATCATGTAAAATATCATCCACATTCCCATGGAGAATACTGAGTCTATTCTGAACATGGCACTACGGTCCAAACAGGAATGAAATTGGACTTGTAGCTATCATTTCAGCAATTATGCCACAGCCCAGCTTTTGCTTCTTTAAAGTTTGCTTGCTGGATCCAAAAAAACTCTGGACTATAACTGCAGAAGACCTTGAGTTTTCCATGGTTTTGGAGAGTTCACCCTACAACTGTAACTGTGGAATCCAAGTTACACCACCAAGTATTATATTTACACAGAATTATAGAACATTAGGCTTTAGAAGGCACCTTAAAGATCACCTTGTCCCAACCCTTCTGCCATGCATAGGGACACCTCCCACTAGATCTGGTGAATATATAATGTATAAATAATTATATACATATGAAATGAACCCTCATATACAAATAGATTAGCCAATTCCTGTGTGGTCAGTCAGAATACGTACAATGTGCCATCTTTATGCATGTGTGTATAATTACGGTTATCAGAATAAATAATAGTATCAGCCAAACAGTAGAAAAACCACAAAAAGTAACATGGAACACTTTTTTTCAATATACACTGTTATTCTGGTAGTAATGGTTTGTAGAATTTTTTTTGCTTTTCAAGGAAAACATGAAATTTTATATCAAACCATCCACAGCTTCTGTCTTAGGATAGTTGCAACCAGTGCGGAGCTCTGAGTTTATTGTATCGAAGAAAGTATCCTGTAATATATTGTTGCTTAACTAAAAGAGTAAAGTAAAAGCTCTAGTAACTTTTGTTGTTGGCAGGAAACCAAAAAAATGCAGTATGTTTGGCTTATGAATTGGCTGATATTTAATGTAAAAATACATAGGCATCATAAATAACCTTTTCCTGATTTTTATTTGCTTTATTCTATTTGAAATTGTGTACACTGTTCCTATTAAAATACATAGCACAGGATGGAACCAAATGTTGTCACAAAAATAATGCAGTATTCTGTTATTTAATTCACCTTTCACACCAGAACACCTCATTCATAGATCCGTCAAAGAACTGTTTGCTCATGGGAAAGATTTTTCTGGATAGGAACCTATTAGAGCAACACAGTCATTTTGAATTTATATCTTTTGACTACACAAAGCTAGGAACAATAAAATGTTTTGTCTAAATGCTTAATGACTTTAATCAAACATTTGTGATATTAGTCCCCCAAAGTGCTCTCCAGTATTTATCTTATTTTTATTCCTGCATAAAGGTTGAGGACTTTATATTAAAAAAACTCTTTATTTTAAATTTTTGTTCCTCCTGGAACTAAAGGAGAATGATATCCTCAATATTAGGTTTAGTGCACAGAGCAAGAAACAGAGCTTGAGACTAGTAGACTAACATACTCTTTAGTCAGAAAAAGGAAATTGCCTTAGGAAGGATTTGAAACTTAATAAATCAGTATCGAGAACAAAGCAGGACCCTTTATTATTGTGCCACAAAGCTTCTTAAGGACATACTGTTGTATTTCTATTGTCTACATGCAAAAAAAATGTAAACTGAAATGTGATTATAATAGCAGAGAAACATTTTTTCTTGAATATTCAAATAGATAGTTTTAACCAGGAATATGTTAATATCTATTTCCAACCATCTCATGGAAACCTAACTGTGACAGATGGCATCCAGCCTGCCTGATGTGAATTTTACCTGCTGTAAATTTAAACTGATGATGATTTAAATCTCTGATACCTATCTCTATGTGCTTCTACATACATCTCTTAGCCTATCTATTCTTATCTTGAATAGTACTGCATGTCAAAAGCCTACTCTCCTAGCATGATAATGATGGTATAGTACAAATATTTTGTACTAGGACATTTTATTTCTTACTCTTTTTTTCTTCCATTTAATTTCTAGGCAGAATCTGTGACCTCTTAGGACATTTCGGTTCCTCTAAGTGAATACCTCTCATCCCTCTGGACCCACCCCGAAGAATCCCTGGCACAGTTATAGTGTTCAGTCCATTTCTTTTGGACCTGTTCCTTTTTTCCACTTTCTCATTTTATTGATGGAATTTGAATTTCTTTTCTTTCATTTTTGGACAGGCTATTTTCATTTGCTATTCCCTTGATATTCTGCTACAGCGACTAATTCTTTCTTTCTCCATCTACACGTTCTCCTACTCATTACCGTGTTGTCTGTGCTCAGCATTCCTCCCTCACCTCACACACGTGGAGGTGTTATCTCTCATTCGCCTCCTTTGATTGCAACAGCCATGAAAGTGCTGGAGCAGGAAGGATGCCAGCATTTTAACTACTGTGTTGTCTAAACCTGAGCAGATGGTCTTCCAATCTCCTAGGAAGGGGAGGCTCAAATGTGTGATAGTCAAATTCTTTGAGGTGAATTTGTAGAAAAATGGAGGATTCTGAAATACATGGTACACTGAGGGCAATGTTTTGAGAGGAAGCTGAGAGATACTTTTACTTTCATTCCTCCCTTTCTTTGGAGCTTCACTCTAAAATTTAGCCATTGCCAGGTGAGGCCAGGGACATTTTAATTTCACATAAACCTGACTATGGCATGTCCAGGATGAATAGAACTTCATCCTTCCTACTTAAACTCACAGAATTTGTTTTGTGAACAGTGTCCATCTCCCAGTGTCACTGGTGTATAACCTCTCTCTTAAGGGTCCTCTCACCAAGGACTACTTTTGACATAACATGGTTGTATAATCTTACCTCAGACTTCTGAGAAAAATGCTAATTGGTGAGAAAGAGCTGTGAAAAAGTACTGAGCTAGAAAAGAAGGGTAAAATGATAGGCAGAGGTATGTTTGCTGAGAGTGGGATTGTTGGCATCTCTATGATTCCAAGACAAAAGCACTGACATGAGAAGGCACAAAGATGGCGTGTCAGCAGCACTGAGGACTAGCAGTGGAGGCTTTCTAGCCAGCACAGACTTGCTGCATGATTTACAGGGCACTGTAAGCATGTTAATACTTATTCTCCTTTCTTTTTTTCCTTTTTTTTTTTTGTACACATTTTCTGTTGTGCGCAATAGCCAAAAATAACTGGTTTAGTTTATACTCTTCCAGTGTGTACATCCTTCCTGCAGTGTCTTTGTTCATGATAAAAGTTGTCCAAACACAGTGACACTGAGAAGGCAAGTTACAGACATCAGCTGAGCAAAGGCATCAGCCCATCACTCAAGCCAAAATGTCAGGTGATGATTAACCAGGAAGATTTACATAATAGCTACTGAGTAGGAAGCTTCTCCCTAGAAATAAACATTACTGAGAAAAATTTAGGCCATAAAAATTCTTAACATATGTAAATGTAGAGCTGAACACTTCACTGTCATTCTTCTCTCAGTGATCACTAGAGTACTATGCCACTAGTACAAAAAAAGAGAATATTGTACTAAGGAAGCAAAGAAAAAGAAATAATTTATTTTGTCAGTTCTAATAAATGACTGATACAGACCCTCCTTGCCCCAGTCTATCAAAAAATACTGATGTAACACAGAAAGGAAAACACACTTTCCCACTACAAGCATATTGTACCTTATTTATAAGGCACTGGATTCAGAAATTTCTAGGCAGACGTTTTTCCCTCCTATAGCTGATAACATATCATCCATGATGCCACTTTCATCCACAAATTAAATCCTTTCTCTTAGCAGCAAGGACAGAACTCTGTTTCACACAAATTTTAAAAGTCAGATGACCACACAGACCTATGAACTACTATGAAGTATTTGATCAATTGTTATTTAGGTATATTTTACATAACAAAGATTTGTGCAAGGCAGTATTGCACAATGGCTGAGACAGATTTCTGTAGGATACACTTATTTTAGCACTTTATAGTAGTTCCTGCCTTTACATTCCTGAATAAATTTGAAATAAATAAATTGGTATTAAATCACATTATGATTTTTACTCTTTATCATTTAGGGATGTTCTTTTTTGGGATAGCCAGATATGACTAAACCCTTTGCATTTTAGAAGACAAATGTACCCCGATGAACACACACAACTAAAAAATGAGAAAAAACCAAAAAGCAAATGCATGGACCCTCTTTGAATCCCAAGGTAATATCTACAAAGCCTGAAAAATAACCAATTAAGACTGAATTAAACCTTTATTCCTAGTATCAAATAGTATTTCCCATGAGGTTGTTTCTTGAAATTTAAAATTTTACCATGAAAAAATAATGCATATTCTATTTCCATTTGCTATTTAATATATATGTCATGATCTGACTCTAGAAAGAGGATATATCCATAAAATGACAAATCATTTTTGTAACTGTCTGATAAAATTCAGATGATTTTAAGTTGTTCTCTGCATTTGTGACCTAGGTTTGTCCAGATACTCTGAATATTTCAGAATTTATTTTATCATAGTCTAAATTTTAGATATGAAATTTATATGGATACATGCAGAAATACATGTTTCTGGTACAATGATAATAGTGAGTTTTCTAGCATTCTGGTGTTTTTTAGCAAAATTTGAGGCAAAAATGCTGGTCAACAGTTTTCATGATGCATGTTTGTTTCATAATGACTGCTACTGGGAGAGCAAGAGGGCAGAACAAGGAACGAGGAATAAGAGGGAGAGGTTGTTTGAGAGGTCTTTTTGTAGGCAGTGTTGACTGGAGAGGGGAACTCAAGCAGTTCCTTGGGATGTGAGGTAGAGAGCAGATATGTGGAAAGATGACAATGGGTGCAGCTTCTGATTGCTTGCATCAAGAGAAATAGCTAGAGAGGGAAAATACACAAATGGTTTGAACAGCTGAAACAGTGCATGGCAGGAATACAAGGGAGGAGCAGTGGTTGTAGGGATTTTAGCTTAAGGGAATAAATACAACAGAGATCCATAGTAAGGCAGGATTCCTCTTCTGGCATTCTTAAGAGAAACAAGAAATCCTGATGACATCTTTCCCATGTTCTTGAACACCTTCAAAACCTCCTGAATAAATCACAGGTGTGCCAGTGTTATTCTATTTTTTTAAACTCTACTTTACTTTCTGAACTTGCAAAATCTGAGACCAAAGAAATTTATGCTCCTTTAAAGGAGTGTTATTCTCTTCTGAAAGTCAAGTACACAAGGCTTATGTAACAACATAATTAAGACGGAACTTACTGCATTAGCTCAGATTCTTTCTGTGTTTATTTGTGTGATCTATTTTGTTTTCCAGTCATTTGGGTACTGGATATCTTCATAATCTTTCAGATTCCTATCTTTACAGCATTCTTGTGAACTGCTACTCAGCACTGGCTGTGGCTGTGTCCACTTTTGAGCTCCCCAAGACAGGAGACACGTGGAGCTTCTAAAGAATCCTCTACAGGGCCACAAGGGTGCCTGCAGCACCTCATATAGGAGGAAAAGCTGAGGGGCCTGGGGCTGTTTAGCCTGGAGAAAATAAGTCTAGGTGCAGTTCTCATAAATATGGAGAAATATCCAAGGAAAGGAAGTAAAGAAGATGGAGCCAGGCTCTTTCCAGTGGTGCCCAGTGACAAGACAAAAGGCAGTGGGCACAAACTAAAACACAGGAAGCTCCCTTTGAACATCAGCAAAGACTTTTTATTTGTAAAGGTGAGCAGGCATCAGCAGAGTTTGCCCAGAGAGACAGTGGCATCTTTATTCACAGAGAAATTAGAAAGCCATCTGGACATGGTTCTGGGCAACTGGTCTTTTTTAAAAAGGGGCTTGCACCAAGTGACTTCCTGAGGTCCCTTCCGACCTCAACCATCTGTGACTCTGTGAGAGAAAAGTACCTCAGAGTGTTTCTCATTTCTGCATTTAAAAATCTCAGTAGCAAGGATGGGATCCAGACCAGTTAAATTCACCAGATCTCTTCCAGTCTGACCTGGAATTTACCTTAGTAAGTACTGCTTACCTATACGTGACCCTCTTTTGTTCATGTAAGAAGGTTGAAATCAGAGTAAGAAGAACTTTTTGACCTTAATATTTATATAATATGCTTTATATTCTCATCTTATAGGAATTACAAAATATCAGGGCTGGAGGTGTTTGCTTTTTTTGGGTTGGGTTTTGTTTTTTGGTTGGCCTGTTTGTTTTATTTTCTTGTGCATTACCTTTCCCATTGGTCTCTGAATTCCCTCTCATGCCTCATGCCCCCAGCTGCTGCCCCCCAGAGCCTCCCCAGCCCCTTGCTGCCACTTGTCCCCTGGCAGACAGAAGAAGTAGGCAGGCCCCAGGGCTCTGTCTGTCTGCTGCTGAGGACAATCCCAGGTCCCAATTCTGTCACACATGCCATGAGCTCACTGTCACTGCTTATTATAAACTGTAGATCTGCATGTAGACTTGTAATGGGAAACCCCATAACCTAAAGGTTTGCACAAAAGTGGACCAATATTTAGAGACACTGCACTTCAGCAGCTCTCAGTGATGGCTCTTTTCTTAAAAGGTGTGTACAACACACGTTTAAAGCCAAACACACAAGGAAGCATTTAAAAAGATGAGTAGCCTTAAAAAATACAGCAAAATACCTAAAAAGATTTACACTATTATCAACTGATTTAAACTTCATTTTCTAAAATAAAATTTGTGTTTTGAAGTAAAGTGGTGAATGTGTAAAACCTTAATTATCACACACATACCAGATATAAATAAACATGTATTTACATATATATGTTTCCATCAATCTACCTTTAGCAAAGTGAACTGTCTCCAGTATTTCACACCTGCTATTTATAATTTTATACCTTGAGTAAAATGTGTATGTCCATCCAGGAATGGCATTTTGATGTAATCTGTGCTACAATAATAAAGACTGTCTACTACAATTTACTCTAGTTTCTTGTCACCTTTTTTAAACAGCAGATATTTAGGGATAAGTAGCTCTGAATTTCCTGTTGAAGCAACACTAAGTGTGGAGCCCACAATCTTAATTTAGGTCCCCAAGTTAGATGCCAGAAGTTAGATGGTGTGAATACCCCCCTCAGAGAACAAGCCATAAAAGGGAACAGCAGCTATGTATAGAATGCAGAGAAGACTAATATAAATGTCCTGAACAGAAATCCTCTATGTCTATATTTGGCAAGTGAAATCTTGTTCCAGGGAGTTGCTCACACACTGCAACTCCAGTGAGAGCTTCAAGAAAAGCTCTGCACCTCCCAGCACTGGGCCTTAATAGACTGAGCATTTCTATCCACTGCCGTGCTCCACCTTGCCTGATCTCAAGCAGAGTTATTACAAGAGCAGGGATTACACATCATTTCCCTCTACAGTACTTTGAATTATTTAATCAACGTGCTTTATTCCACAAGCTGTTCCAGCCATGCTTGTGAGGGTTTAAATCAGAAGATTGCACTGTTACATGAGCAATCCTTGGAGGAACAAAGCGCCCTGCTGTATTCGCAGTTAGGAAAATGCCATATTCTGCTTAAAGCCATTGCATAAATTATGGTTCCTGGTCTGACATCTGACATATTATTCTAATATTCTCCCAGGTTTCATTATGATGTCACGTTGATCATACTGCTGTGAGTAAATTTTGGAACAGCTCACTTCCTGCTGGCAGGTAGGGTAAGAGAAGATCCAGCTACGTATACTAGGTATCTGTCATTACAATTGTCTGGAACACAAATAAAACAGACTTACTGCCCAGACAGAATTTCCCAGAATTTTTAGCTTCTATGCTGTGTCTTGACATTATTATTAATGTTAAAACAGTTACTTCAATTATGAACATGAAATGAGATTTTTAAAGCAAAACAATTGCAAAATAGGAAGTACACATTTTTCTTATTCTAGCAGTATCATTACAGTCCTTCTCTTTCACCATCAACATTAGGGACTATTTTCATTTTTTTATTCTATAATTCATACTACTACTTATAAAAGAGTCAAACAGCATTTCGATAGTAAAAGTAATATATTTTTATCTTTAAAATATATTTTTAATTCCACTGTATGATTTACTCTACTTACATTGATTTCTTTTAAAACTGAAACATTTACCTTAAGTTAATTATTGCATTCTGATATTCAGCAATTTCAATTGCTTAATAAACAAACCTTAGCATGCCTTTCAACATATATTTTCAAGGCAAGAATGCAGTCTAAATGGGAGACACAGAAACTACAAACAAGCTTGTCATAGTGATTTAAAGCCAATTTATTTCAACATTAGTCCTGGAATTTCAGGACAGTACCCTATTATTTGAGTTCAATTGAGATTATCAATTTTAAAGTGGCTTTCAATTCAATATTTAGGGACTGTTGCCAAAGGACCTCTTTTGCTAAATCAGAAGCCATGTATAAAACCATTTGATTTGGAAGATTTATCTAAAAAGAGTGTAACCTTTGAATTGGGCTGAATTCTCTTGAAAGAGAAAATAATAAATGCAATTAGGTAAGGGTCCATAAATGGTGTGGGCAATTTTGGACTGATTGAAGAAACAAATGAGTTGTAATTCTGACCAGCCAGAGGAAATCAAGGAAACAGCCAGATCTGTGAGGAGGGTGAGCCATAGTTTCCTCGTTGTGCTGGCCAAACACGGGATTTTCAGCCAGCATCAGCAGTTCACACCAGTATCACAGGCACTGCTATTTAGTCCCATATTTAGTCATTGCCTTCCTCCAAGACATTAAGAAAACTAGTACTTTTCTCTCACACTTGGCGTCCTCTCATATAATATGAATTTATATTAATACATATATCTTTAATGTCAGGAGAATATTTTTGTAAATGGTCTGAGATCCGTTTATATAAAGTTCTAAAAATGTTTTGTTGTATACCAGTGCACAGAGAGAAGTTACAGACATCTTAGTTGTAGAGTTTGATAAAGGTTTAACCTAAGACAAAGGTTATATCTGGTTTCTGTGTTGTACATTTATTTATACATGTATATACATGTATTTATATTTGGTCTTGATGTTTATAAGAAATGCCAACTTGAATACTTCCAGCAAAGTGTCACACTCCAGACTGTCAGTCTCTCACCATTCACCCTGAGAATCTCCACTCTGCGTCCCCTATTTCTCAGAAAAAAAAAATTAATTAAATCAGATATTTTTTCTTGTAAATAAAGTATTTAAGATGTACAGGATTTCCCAAAACATGACGAGATTTCAGCATCAAGGAATTAAACTATGTAGAAGATTTTTTCTTTCATTAATGATGTCCAACAAAATGAACAGTTCACCCCTATCTGGTCTTCAGCATCATCTCCTAGGTTTTTCAGGTATTAGCTTTAGAAATTATTTTCTGTGATGATATCTTGGCCAAGATACAGGTTTTCATAAATTCCTAGTTCATAAACCCAAAACAATCTCAGCAATCATTATTGCTTACATAATACAGATTTCAGGGCTTCCCTGAGGTTAGTTCTTGTCCAAATGTGGTTCAAAATAAATGATTGTTATCCACAACCTCACTACTGTCACAAATAATTTTACTTTAGGTTTTATATTATAAAAAGGATACATACAGCTTCCCCAGTCTTTTAACATACATTTTACTTTTCACTAGCTTAAACATTTTATGAAATTTCACTGTACTCTTTCTGTATTAATATTTTTCACGTAGTTTTCAAATGGGTACAGGATCACTGGGGAATTTTATCAGCACTGAAGAGTGAAGCAATGGAAGGATTGATACAGGTCTGTGCATTAAGTCTGAGGACCTTATTTGGATTCTGCCACTTGGTATAAAATTTATACAATTTATTTCAACATTTATCAGTAGTCTGATTTCTGTGTAAAATGAAAACTTCTTTTATAAGCATTTTTTATATACATTCATTATATACTAACTAAAAGGAGACTGACCTCTTCAAAATAGCAGAAGACTCCTACATTTTTGTTTGAAATATAGATGATGATTTTATCTAGCTAGTACTTAACCATTTTGATTTATTAGTAATTTTTTATTTTCATATTTTTCATGTAAAAATAAATAGCAGTGTTAAATCTTTGTCTTACGTTATTTTCAATATAAAATATGAACAATATTTATCAAAAGACATTTTCTTATTAAAATGAAACTGTGTGTTTGAATAATTTTTCTTTTCTCTTTCTGATTGTTTTTTATTATGCTAACCTTGGTTAATACTTTTTTAATTGAGGTCCTTTTATTGTTGTATCACTTTTTCTGTAAGTTTATACTTCCCAGGTTGGCTTATTTACTCTCCTTACATAATGATTTAACAGCAATTATCTTCCATGCCTATAGAATTTCTCCAGTTGTTCCAAGGGAAATAAAAAAACCACTAGCAATAATCCAGAGAGATCCTTGATTTCCAGGCTCTTAGATGAAAGGTAACTACAAATGGTAACTTGAAATTGTTTAACTTAAGTAGCTTCTGTTTAACCTCTAGCTGCAATTGAAGCAGAAAATGCCTTTCCTTATCCTGTGCTGTCACAAGAGCATTTAGCTTTTTCCCCGGAACAAAAATACTGATTAAACTTCTTTTTTTCTTCCTCTTGAGAATTATTACTATGCTGAACAATTTTCATTTTGAGTGATGTGTACTCTAAAATCATACCTGTATCACAGTTAAACTACAGTCCTGAGTTATGGTAATTCATGAAGTTATGCAAACAGGTTTCAAATATTTTGAGTCAAACCCATGAATCTCTGCACATCTTTGTGAAGCAATGAATATTCTGTGCATGACAGACAATCCTAATTGATAGTCAGTATCTCAGCAATCAATATTATTGGGAAATTAAGAAATTTTAAGTAAGTTTGCTTGTGGATGCACATGCATACCCACAACACATGCACAGTCACTTTCCTTTTATACCTGTGACTGACACAAACTGAGCCCTCACCTAAAAATATCTTTCAAAAGACTTCAAAGCTTAGAAGTTTTTACAAGTACAGAGATGTCCCCATTTTCCTTCCATATGCTGGGGCAATGTGAATAATTAAAATTCAATTCATAGGTGTATGAATGCAAACATTCATGGTTATTATTTTGATTTTATAATAGTATTGCATCTGCAATAAACACATGTACAGGATTACTTGAAGTGCAGGGCTCTAGAGATATTGGAATATGAAAAACAAATTATTCTAGTCAGGATATGTAGGAAGCATCAACACATTTATAATATCAAAGAAACATCCCAAATTAGCTTGAAATAACAAAATAAGAAACAGACAACATCCAAATGTCTCTAGGAAACACAATGCCATACAATTTAGAAGAAAACTAGGATAGATAACAATAGCTAGAAGCCAGAATGGTTGAGGATGCACCTGTGCAAAGAGTTTTTTTCAGGTTGCTAAATATAGAAGATACATTCATGCTTGATATAATAAAAGATTGGACCTTTTACTTCAAAGAATCTCAGAGGTATAAATAGGAGGAGAGAGAAAGCGAGCATGTATGTGTGCGTGTGTGGTTTCAGTTTATGAGGATGCAAGTCCTTCTGACGCACAAGGGATAAACCTCTAACAGGCTGCAGTGCTCCAGGAAGAACTCTGGAACTCTCTCTAATGCTGGCTACCACCTATTTCTACTTTCTTTAACGGCATGGTTGTACATATATGATCTGTGTCTTGTCTAGACAAACAGATAGCCTACGCTTAGGGCTGATATTACTTCACAGGTCTAAACTTTTATATTGTTTTGATAGAATCCTCTTTAATGAGGAAATAAGAGTGTTACTGGAAAATTCTTAAAAATCCATTTAGCCTGATAAAAATGGTATCAGACATCTACATCTAGACTGTCTTGTAGTGAAAAGCACTGCTAGATGTTTTGATGCCATACTGCTCTGTGAACAGTGATGAGATCAGCACAAGGAGACTTAAAGTTCAAGCCCTTACTCTGTGTCTCTTTTGCACAAGTGTGCTTGTAATGGTGTATTTACTCCTTAGCAGGAATTCAGAATAGGGCACAGTCAGATATAAATGATCTTTATAAACTGATAAGCATGCCCAACATTCACTTTATTTCCTTTCATAATCTTAAACAACATTTCAGACGTACCCCAAAGACACAGTATTTTGCAGACAATGGCTCAGGAAGAGGCTCCCCTGGCAGAGGCCGTTGCTGCAGAGCACAGATCCTATCTAGGTGACTGAAGGCAGCTAGTGTGGATTAGACAAAGTCAGCAGGGAATACGCACTGGCAGTCCCGGAGTGGCGGTGACCTTTGGCTGCCCCTATGATCCCAAAGCTGCAGTTCAATTTTCCATTTCAGCTTTACCCAGTGAACAAGGTCAGCCTATAGTGCCTGTGACAGATTGATATCTCAGATGCACGGACATTTCAGGGGGTGCACAATGTTCCCTTACATAACCCTCCCTCCTCTTTGTGTTTTTGTTTTTTTTTCCCTTTCTTTATTCTCTTTATTAACTTACTGTTCATTCCTTTTTACATTATGTTTTTTCAAAAGACAAAATAAAAGCAGTATTTTAGCAATGATTGAGTGACAGCTTTGATACAGCATCTTTTTAGCTTATTTTAAAGCTTAAAATCCTCATTGTTGCAGCAACAGGATGGTGTAAATTAAAGTAAAAATGTTGACTGATGAGGTTGTTATATATCACTTTTGTGTGATGTAAAATCGTTGTGGCTGTTTTCTCAAAGGTTTTTTTTTATGAGACTGAATTACATCATTGCTTCACAGAAAGCATTTTTCTGCATGATCAGGAGGCACACAGGGTGAGAAAGAGATGACTGTCAGCAGCCAATAGGAAAGGCTGCTTCTTAGCATTACTCCATGAAGACATGCACCTAAGGGCATGTTTAATTTTGAGCATCAGTGGTCCCACTAAAACCTTGAAGACTAGTCATGAGATTAGTGTTCTTTTAGGATGTCCTTGTACACTGGGGACATTTGGGGGACAATGGCATTTATGAGCAGGTTTCTCCCCTGCTCCTTCTCTCACCCTCCTCTTTCACAGATTTATAATAACACACCACAAACGATATCCTCTGTGCAGTTATCTCTGCTCCAAGCAACATAAGCACATCAAGGACAGCAGTTCTGACTCTCCTCCCTTACTGCAGATGTCACTTATCTTAGTGTGTACCTCTGTATACATTTGGAGGGACAATGTGCCCACCACAGAATCCCTCTATTAATGCCTCTAAGAAAGGCAAAGACAACTTACTACACCAGAGTGATGTTTCAGATCAGATATAACCCTTTCCTTCTACAACTCAGGTTAACTGGGTAAAAAGAAATAAATTGTCACTGACAGTGTAGCACAGTATTTTTAATAACAGCAAAAATAATACTTAAAAGTAAAGGAATTTCATGGTGGAAATGACTGAAGGTTATTTAGTAAAGGTTTTGACTGTATCTACAAGGTGCAGATATTATTTGGATTAGTATAGAGTTCTGGCCTTAAGAAAGAAAAGGTTTCAGAGAGGAGAACTCATGGGCTTTTGTACCTTAACCTACCATTAGTTTTTTCATCTAGCACAGCTACAGGGTGTACAACAAAGAAGACAAAACCACAGCTCCCTGTTCTCAGACCAGCAGATTTCAAGAGGGAAGGGGAGGAGAGGGTGGCAAAGTGAAGATGAGGTCTGTGTGCAGAGCCAACTTTTCCGGCAGACAGAACTGGTGAAGGCAGGGACAGAAAGGTTGTTTGCGTATGCCAGCAGTGCCTTTAGGGCTCCAGAACAGCACATGAGCTAATTCCACACTGTCCTGTGCAGCTAAACTCCACTGACACACAAAAACCCCTATTTGGTGGTGTGATACTCATATAAAGACCAAATTAAAGCTGTTTAAAGTGGACATAATACTGAAATCATCTGCTAGAGCTGAAACACTCAGGAATCCCTTCTGTCTTAATCAATACAAAAGATACATCAAGGTCATGCTTCAGAAGCAGCATACAAATTAGAGTCTGTTTCCTTACAGGAAAACCACAAAAGCTGAAGAATATACGTATAGAAGAAAAAAAAAAACAGATGAATTCTTCTACTATCAAAGCACTACTTAAGGATTTGAAAATTCTTGACTATGCTGCTAAACTGAGAACACAGCAACATGAACATTTACATTGGTGAGGTGCATTAGGTGCACCCATTCTCAGCCCATTTCTTCTTACAAAGTGTTCTGTGAAAAGGGTTGTGAGAGGTAATGGGTACAAGAAACTTACTTTGATTAGGGCAAAGCAGTGCCTAACCAGGACTCTACATGCAGAAACTGCAAGAACTAAGCTTATCCCCTGTTATAAATGAATGACTTTCTTTCAGATCTGAATCAGTCATCTTGTTCTCAGATGCTGTCTCCTCAACAGTTCTCTTTTATAAACCTCGTAGGTGATGAGTTCTTTTTTCCTCACTGTCCAACCCTGAAACTGCCTCTTTGAAGTCTTTATTCCCTGTCAGCTTTCTAATTCTGGGTGCTTTTGCTTCCTCAGGTCTGCTTTCTTCTACTGCTGGCTACCCAGCAGCCCTGAGTCCTAAAGCAGGTGCAGTAAAAATGCCCAGCAAACCATGAAACAACAATACAGAGAGTAACATATTAAGTAGTGGTGTCTTGGAAAACATAATGCCTTATTGTTCTCATAATCATTTTAGTTTCTTCTCTGCTGTAGCATGGACTCCAATATAAGAAATCAGGCTGATCTTGTACTCCAGGACTTTTCTATGATGCAGATAAGGATGATATCTGCTGCTCTAGATGCATGTAACAGAACCAAGTACAAGTCTACTCCCTTGAACAAAGGCAGATGGTTTTCTGCAGTGTTAGTTT
Source organism: Cisticola juncidis (assembly GCA_013400215.1). Classification (NCBI taxonomy): domain Eukaryota; kingdom Metazoa; phylum Chordata; class Aves; order Passeriformes; family Cisticolidae; genus Cisticola; species Cisticola juncidis. Next base: position 476,975 of record VXBR01006232.1, on the reverse strand, counting down.
GTCTGTCCTTCACTGGGTAGATGAGTGCAGGGGTTCCTCAAATCCTTGCATGCTCTGTGGACTGCCCAGGTTCTGTCTGAAGGACAATCCTCAGGCAGTCAGTCTAGTCATGCCCACTTGAACACCAAACTATTCAGTGTGCTTGGACTTGAAAACATCCCAAGAGAACATCAGTTCAAGATGTAGCACAGAAATGGATCCCAAACAGACTTTTCAGAATGCTGAGAATCCCACTCCCACTCCCTTCCTTTCCATGCCATCCCAGGCAGAAACCACTGCCATAGAGCTGTGGGGTATCACCGATCCCATTAGTGCTGCTTGGCTCCTTATCTGCCTCTGACAGAATGCAGAAACCTCTTGCTCAGTGACTGGTGGAGCTCTGACCACTTTGAGTAACAGTCTTTGAGACTGACAGCCTTCTGTGCCTGAAGGGATCAGAAATATGTCTGGGAAACAATTTGAATGCTAGCTCTGGCATTGCTTGTCTGTATGACATTAGACATATCAGCATCTTACCTCAGGGTGGTGTGTAGGTGACTGTGGAAAATAATAATGCATCATCCTAAATCCCCCGGAGACTGGTTCATACATCCTAAGCCCAATTGCCTCAGAGAGAAGACTTAAATCATATTTCTGGGGGTATTAAGCTCTGAGAGATATCAGAGTGTTTATGAGGTCTAAGCTGAGGACTCTTGCCAATTCTATTTTGAGAATAAGCTCTGCTACCTTTCAAGAAAAAGGTTTGGAATGACACAAAAAGCAGCTCTGAGAAGGCCCCTTTTCTTTCCCCTATTTGCTACTGTTTTTCTGACAAATAATGTGACTCAGCCCCAAAAGACTGTAGTAGACTGAAGCGTCATATGAGAGCTATATTGATCAAGGGTGAAATGCCTGCCTAACAGCTCCCAATCATAGTTTGATTTACACTCCTAGCAAAGACTATATATATTATATTCCTATACTCTCTGTCCTATATTCAATTATACTTCTATATGTTTGTTCCTATATGCCATAAAGAAGCTCTGCCTGGTTTAGCAGGACTACAAAAAAGTAACAGCTTTTCTTCTAGCTAAACCTATTTCGTCTTATTTGAAAAGATTCAGCAACTATAAAGATATTCCTACCCTTTAAAAAAGTGTTTTGTTTATGCTTCTTTCAAGAAGCCTAAGGATAACAGATCCGATCTCAGTAGATGAGAAGGATGAAAATTTAAGGAGAACTCTACTCCGTTGAGCATCAGAGGAGGGAAAGTAAGAATCTGAGATGTCAAGGATGAGAAAAAGATAGAGAGAGAAATTTGAGAGATTAGAGAAGTACAAGACCAGTAGAGAACAGAGCAATGCTTGGAGTGACAGCAGTGATGGGAAGACAGTGGGAACCAAAACAACTTTCATGTCCTTCAACCTAACTTTGTGCTCAGAATAGCTGCAAATGGAGATTAAGTTGCTGTGCTTCACTGAGACTGACTGCTATTTATAGACCCATATTTGTCCTAGTTCTGCAGCATTTATGCATTTTTTCTTACATTAGAACAAAAACTAAAACCTGAAAACATTCGCTCTCAATGTACAACGCACCATAGAGAACATATTTGAATTTAAAAAATGGTATTTTGATACTAAGCTACTTTCAGTGCTTTTTAATGATTTCTAGATAGGTAGAGAATATAAAGTTTTAGATTTCATAGTGTAAGAATTATAATTTCTAAAATGTTTTTAAAAGTTGAATTAATTATATTTCATATTTAAGAACCAAGTTTTTGACATTAAGGATTATGCTGTTTATTTTCACAGAGAAAGAGAGAATTTTAATTTTATATCTTTTTCAGATTTTCATATTGCATACAGAAATGACCCTCAGCACTCAAAAGTTGAAAAATTCAAGGTATCTTAATATTCCTTAGTGAAATAACTTGACAAATATAACACTTATTAATTTAGTCATTGTCCTAGCTTTCATGTTTTGTTTTTTTTTTTAAAGCTTATTTAACCATATCACATAGCAGATTTTAGTCAGAAATTTTCACTGTTGTAAAAAATGGATAACCTGGTATAGTGTGTTTCAAGAATGAAAAACAGAAGATTGTGCATTCAGAAGACAACCATTTAGTATTTTTCTGGAAAAATTCCAGTAAGAAATGGAGGAGCTCAGTTTATCAGTATTATGAAATAAAATCAAGCAATCATCTTGAAACTTTCTATGTTTAAATCTTCAGTTGTTCTCACAATCAGATTTAAAATAAATGATCTAAGTAAATTTTACCCTAGTGAAAAATAAAAGAAAAAGGATCTCTAGAAGAAAACAAAGCTATAAAGAACAGAGATGAGTAATGCAAACTGTGACAAGTAATCCACATCAATTATTTTGAATGTAATATTGGTCTTCAATGTTAGGTGAGATAAGAAAGGCTGAATTTGGCTGAGAAATGCATTCCAGCACAACAATTTAGTATCTGAAAGTATTCCAAGGTATTATTTGACTAGAATATGAAGGTGGGACTGGTAGAAAGGAAACACTGGAGCAGTAGGCAGGAGGTGAGAGGGGGTAGTGGGAGTGACAAAGTTGGGGAAGTAGATGTGAGAATAGCCACAAGTAAATGCAAAAATGTAAGATGCATAACAGCAACTGAGAGAGCTGCCTTAAGAAGATGAACAAGATATAGTGCTAGGGGAGTTTAGATGAAGGAGTATCTATAATAAATGACAATATGATAAATTAGGAAAAACATGGGTCTTGTTTCCTATTTAGATGATTTATAACCTCAGAAGCCCAAAGGCTCCTCTTGTTATTGTTCCAATAAGGAGACAGGGCTGAAAAAGACTTATGCCTTATTATTTGTTCTGCTGTGAGGGAAAATAGTTCTAATAATCAATTTACACCCTCTATTTACAGCAGAAGGTTGTGTTGATTACTATTGAGGGAAAAAAAAGACATGGTCATCTGGAATGATGCCTAATGATTAAATAATGTAATAAACTATTGATGCATCGTTTCTCATGTAAAGAAGAGGAAAAATGAAGTGTTACAATAGGTCCTATCAGACATGAGACACAGCCAGCTCTTTGTACCCTCTTTGAGAAGCTGTGGGTTCTCCTGGCTGTGAATGCAGAGCCTTGTCATGCTCCCTACCCTGACTCACCCTTCTACTTCATCTCAGGTAATATAAAGAAAGAGACAACAGCGGGCACAGGAAGAGATAGGAGGGCAAGGAATTGAGTGAGACTACAAGGAAAAACTGAGAAAGGACTGAAAAAAAGGAGAATTGCATACATCTAAAGAAAAATTATTTAAGCCAATATAAACAGCATGTCTTGCCATGATAAGAAAAATGTACCCTTGTAAAAACATCTTAACATCCATCATGACTTTTTCGCATGAGCTTGCAAGACTGTTAAATAAGCCATGTGGTAAATTGTGATGCCTTATTATAATCCTTAATTTCCTCTATGATGTAGGGATATTTATCCCTCTCATCTGTTGTGGTCTTTTTAGTTTGAAAGTATGAGTTCCCTAAGGACTAAAACCAAGGGCCAGATTTCCAGATAGCATAAAATGTTGGAAGCGCATTGACTCCCGCAGCACTTCTGTTTTGATGGCACCACTAATAACAGTCATGTTTTTTATATACTGCCTAACACTCTGCAGGGTATCACAAAAATGACTGTCATTAGGAGTTCAGGAGAAAAAAAAAATCTACACTGTGGAGAGATACTGATTTTCCACTCCACATAAAAAAAGATATTTTTGCATTCTTGAAAAACAGTGAAAAACATGCAGTAATTTAGACTTGATCTTTACCAATGTTTAGATGTGTGTCTTGAGTAATTTTCCTAGAAGACTTCCCATTTAAAAGTCTACTGTCAAAACATTTGATGGTGTTCTGGACTTTCTGTTCTCTGTGAAAAATCCATAGAGATATATTTTAAAAAATCTAGAAAATTTGCATGAAAATTATAGTTTAGAATTGCTTTTGTCCTTCCCATGTTATTACAGTATTTTGAAGAACATCTGTGCTTATGTAGTCACATCAACAAAATAATCTTGAGGGGAAAAAAAGCTCTCCAATCATTCCTTATACAACAGTTATACTTTCATGCTGGTTTTATAAATGTCTCCACTGCAAGGATTTAAGGTCTTTTCAAAAAACTTTATAGGAATGGATGCATTATGCCCATTTGGTATAATATTGGATAACAATCAGGCAGAGAATTGAATATTTTTCATTAAAAATATTTTTACTCCAGAAGCAAATGCAGAAATTAAATTTTTAAACCTGATTGTACTATAAAAGGTTAGCTCATGAAGAAAATATCCTGTAAGACATTTTACATGTAAGACATGTTTTACAGTGAGTATATGGTATACATGTGGTAAACCCCCAACCCTTAAATAACAAAACAGAAGGATGGAAGATGATCTTTTTCTGCTGTCATATATGAATGGATTTTTAGTTATAATTCTAATACAAATAAAGGTCATAGAATGCTAAGATCCATAAAATGCCTTACCGTAACAGTTGTATCTGAGGAATTTGTATGATTAACATTACATAAAAGTGACCTTCCCTTTAATTTAGTGGTGTTATCATTCTCAGTGTGAATGACCTCACTTTGAGATATCTTATTAAATCACAACATTTTAGAAGACACTCCCTCATTTGCTTCTTAATGTAATTTTTGAGACATTGTAACCCAATGACTGCCATGATAGCAGTAAAGCTTCCTTCATGCATCTATAGGTGACCTACTCACATTGCTTACTCTTGAGAGCAAAATGAACTGACCCTCCTACAACAATTTTTATTGTAACAAGAATTTTCTACTTCTTCACCACAGCACAACTATTTTAAATAGCCTCAGCGCTACATTAGAACATTCAATACCTGAAGGATATAAAGTGAAAAATTCTGCAGAGTATAGTAGAATAAACATGCAGCTATGTAAGTGATTTTGTATTCTTTTTAATCAAGGTCAAAAACCAAGTAGAAGCAATGTCCTAACTTTCTAAACCCTTAGATCTTGAAACAGAGTTCTAATATTTACCAACCCATAATTTTATACTGTTTTGTATAAAACCACCACCAAAAAACAATTACAAAAAAACCAAAAACTAACCAACCAACCAAAATATCAAAAAATACAACCGTGAGAACAGCTGTTTCTACTTGTATTTCAAATACCTCTTGTTCCCCCTAAAAAGTTTACTTTCATTAACCTATTTTTCTACAAGAGCAGAGGAGCAATAATTCTACTGCACAATTTACCTTCCTGAGTAACCTAAAAGGGTGTATGGACAGAAGGGAAAACAACTGTGTAGCTGCCTGGAATTTAACACAGATTGCCTCTAGCAAAGGAACATAAGGAGCTAATTACCTTGAAGGTGCAAACTAATCAAGTTATTGTGATAGCCTCTCACGTTATTCACATGAATAGCCCAGATGAGGTCACTGAAAATAGTGGGAAGTTGCTGATGAAATGGACAGTAACATTTCACAGCATATGCCCTCAGGGACCAGTCCTCAGTCCTCACACCCATGCTGTCCTACTGGTCCTAAAGTTCAGATGTCTCATGTAGCGTTGCACCTGAGCTGAAGTTTGTATGTGGTTACAAAAAAAAAAAAAAAACAACCAAAAAACCACAACAAAAAAACCCCCAAAAAACCCCCGAAAACCCAAAAACAAACAAACAAACAAAACCCCCCAAAACACCAAAAAAAAAAACAACAACAGAAATTGTGCTTTCCTCACATGTCTGTGGCAACCTGCTGCTCTTCCAGCTGTTCACCTACCCCGAAATGTAGCAACTGTATGTAAAGCTTGAATAAACAAATCTATAGAGCATGGGTATTGGGTTCAGCTGGATTAATCTGTTTGCATGATGTAGTAAATATTTGGGACAGAAAAGGATCTTGAGCAACTCTCTAATAAGGCTGTCTCATGCCCAAAGTGCTTAAACCATAACTCCTTAAAAAATGATTGTTCGTGGACAGCACCTGCTTTCAATAGGCAGGTCTGCATCTATCAGTTTAGATTACATTAGTACATTGCTGGTTTTTGTTTGTTTGTTTTGTTTTTGTTGATTTTTAAATAAATTTACAATAATATACAAAGATGAGACTTATAGAAGTTTGGATATGTTTATATTTATATTAGTTTATTTTATAT
>VXBR01006232.1:396274-470794 GCA_013400215.1 Cisticola juncidis | reverse complement strand
TATATTAGTTTATATTATATAAAAATTCAGTAAAGATGAACTTTTCTTTTCATTTTGCAGTTTTACTAAAAAAAGTAAAAGGAATTAATTTTTTGCCAAGCACTTCTTGTGGTGATAAGCTTTGTTAGCGTGAAAAGTGAGAAATTCAAGTGTACAATGATATTTTTAACTTAATATGTATTAATTGTCTGAAAATAAGCAGTAAGGGTTTTTATGTAGCTTGATGTTTATCCAACTCTAAATTTTCAAGGAGATTTAAAAGTTTACGTCAGTGATTCAATCACTTTATCAGATAAAGTTGAATGGAGATAACCTTCAGCCATGCCATAGTTCCTTTAAATTTTGATTCATCATTAATAGCCTGATTTAAATCTGTGGTATTCCTGAATAGTTCTGTCTTTGGTACTCATTAAGGAAATGTGTACATGCTTCGGAAAACAAACAAGTTATCACTGGAAATTTTATTGTTTATAAAAAGAGGTATTTTTTAAACAGACATGGAAATGGAAAAATAAAGTTTATTTTTAATTGATTTCATTCACAGCTCTTTTATGTATACTTTACAAAAGTATTAAATTTAAGAGACATGGGAATAATAACTTCATTTTTTCTTTCCTTTAAAACAGGTCAAACTGATTATTTAAATGTTAATCACATTTTCAGCTCCGGTTTCATATACTGACAGTTTTAAATTTTGGTGAGAAAATATTTTCTTGATTGCCTGAAAACAAGTACATCCTGACAGATGAAAAAGTAAGAACGACACAGAAAAATCCTCATCTATATTTTGGAACACCTCAGAAAATGTCACAGCTGGGAGATGTTGGCTACAGTACTCTCCCTGATTTCAGTGCATTTTGAGGGCCATCTTGAGACCCTGTGACAGAGCAGCTTTGCAGTGTCAATAATTGTGTTATGATTGTGGTGGCAGGCACAGCCAGAGCCTGGTGGGATGCGCAATGCCTGCACACACCACTGCCTGCCGTGAGCAGCTGGGGGCACTCTGAAGGTGAAGCAGGTGAAGCCCATGGCAGGTCTGAGGCTGGAAATCCAGGGACTCCACATAGTGAAGTTCTTAGGCCAAGTAGACTTTGGGGCTGTCAAGATAATATGTCTCCACAGGCCAGCTACTTATGAAGTACTGATTGCTCAGTTTGAAGAACCATACCCAGATCATGGTTAGTTAACCGTGTAGATTTTCTGTAATTCTATATATAAAAATGTTATATATGTACATATTAAAAAATGTATAAAAATAGTTAAAGAAATGAAAAACAACAGCACTGCATATATAATCTCACATTTAATTATTATTAACTTTGTAGAGTTTCTAATTCATTAAGGGAAAATGTCTTTCTTCAAGATGTAACTTCAATCTGAGACACATTGGTTCATATTCAAAAATGATGCCCATAAGAAGCACTAATACATTTAAATGAGAGTGCAATTTTATACATCTTCTGCTGCTTAGATCATAAGATCAAGTGTTGATGTGTATATTTGACATGTGCATTTACAGCTTAGTGCTTTTACTAATAAGGAAGTTACAGTTTCAATGCATTTTTTGTGGCACTAGTAAACTAAATGTTTGTTAACTTCAGTTTATCATTTATTTGATTCACACCGTATTGTTAGATTCTAGTGTGTGGGAGAACATGTAAATATCGAGCAGATGGTTTTGTTCTACAGTCCAACTCTCTATTCCTTTCACATGCTACAACATGGCTCTGCATGTGTCTCAGCACAAAATTCTGATCCACAAACAACCAAGTTTTGCTATAGAGCCTGAAAGGATCATATTTTAATGATTGTAGCAGTAAGACAGAACACAGAATAAATTTGATGACCTGTGGGAGAGGAAAAAAAAAGAAATAACTAATAGCAGATTAGTGATGGACATTTCTACAGAGCTATATAACACCTGTATTTGCCCACAGAAATGTATATTTATGAATACCTAGGACTGCTGCTATTGTGTAGCATTCACATCAGAGTTTTCAGAACAACACTTTAAGTTAGAACCCCAAGTGTCAATACTCCAGACATCAGAAAGATTTCACTGTAAGTGATCTTCAGATCCATTTTGATTCCATGTTTATATAATCAGAGCAATAGTTTTGCGTGTATTCTTCTGCTAAGGTTCTGCAAAACTCAGCACAACCTCAGGAAAAACTCTGTAACCAGAAATAATTGTTAGAAAATGCTCATATCTACATTTCACATCACACATCTCAATTACTCTACCAATGATCCAGTTTACAATGAAACAGAGTTGGCTTGACTGTTTTAGCCCCTGGTAAAGCAGTTAACCTTATGGTGCTGGATCTTCTGAATATTTTTGGAACTAAATATTTTCCATTTAGACGAGTCTGCCTTTCTACAAGTGACTATTACAATTTACTAGCCATTTATTTCAGCTTTATTTTACTTTCAGCTACAAATGAGCTGTTCACTTAAACTGACATAAATTTTCTGCACAGACTAAAGTGGAAGATACGAACATTTCAGAGAAATGTAACATTACAGCTATGATTATATGACCCCTTCAGTCTCTAAAAAGCCTTTAAAAGTGCAAAAATTATTAATTTTACATGTTTTATCAAAATAGCAATCAGCTAACACCAGTCTTTGAGAGGGAAAAATACGCATTGTCTAGGAAGAACATTTGGTTTGAATTTCACTGTACAGAAAGTTATATGATAATGTCTCAAAAGATGGACATTCCTGTAATTCACTCTTTTTTTATCTTTAGAAACACTCTATTCAGGCCAGTTATAAAGGATGAGAAAGTTCTCAAACTTGGGAGTCCAAGCCTTATCCCTCAGATGACCAAATTTAGAGCATTAGTCAGAAGCATACAGACTGTCTCCATTCTTTTTGTGCTCCAATGCTTTAAAAGGAAAGAGTGAGTCAATTATCCATGCTAAAATGGATCATAGACTTTTGTACATCCATGTGATGGTTACCAGGAAATGGATTTCAATCCCATGCAGATGCCTAGTTCAAGATGCAAGTTAACTTTTCTAGCATTTCTAAATGCACTTACGCATCTTAACAAACACTGCCATTTTCTGTGTACTTGGCTGAATGCTACCCAGGAATGTAGTTGAACACAGCTTGGAAGCATGATGGTAAACAACAATGGTGTGTTTCTGCACCATGCAGAGGTATCGAGACAGCTGGCCTTGAGCTGCAGCTCAGATCAGTTATTTGCTTGTGTAGCACTGAAGTAGTTTTGCTGTTGTCAATCTGGAAACCTTTAGCAACACTAACATATGTGTTCACATGCTGAGCCTTACTGAGCCTAAGACATATGACTTATGAGCTAAACAAAACTTGTTTAAAATCAGAACATCAAACTCCTGGAGGTGTGAAGCTACAGAAAGGATTATGACAGAGTGTGGAAGCCCTTGAGCCCATCAGGGGAACTTCTAGGGCAGTGCCCTGGAAGAATCTACCATAGACTTCAAGAATGCTTCATCACTTAGAGATGAAAAGGTTTCCCCATGGTGGTCTGCAGCACTATGTTAATCTACCTCAGGTTTGCTTTTCCAATGGCCTATTGGCCTTGCCCACCTCTATTGTTCATATGTGTCCCACTTCTAGAGGGTTCTCCTTTCCCTGTTTCCCCATTGTTTTTTGTACCACTGATGGTCTGCCACCATACTCCCTTAGGTCACTGCCCTTTGCCCTGCCCTTGCACTGCCCCTGTGCCCTCAGACCATTGGCTCCTGACCCTGCACTTAACCCTGGACACTCCACTGAACCCCTGTCTTTTGTCCCTGGACCCCTTTGGCGTGTGGCTGAAACAAACCCTGCTGGAACTTTGTGCAGAAGACCCTTCCTGCCCTTCCTTCACTGAGCTAGCTGTGGGGTGTGTGTGTGTGTGTGGATTTGAGTGACTTTTGGAGAGCCCACCCGAGCAGCTTCCTGGGAAGGGACGCTTCCGCGGAGGTGTGGCGGCACCTCTCCATCCACATCGTGCCACTACAACAGAGAGTTCTTTAATAACTCTACATTTTACAAGACTCTGAGAAAAATCTTAAAGACCTGTACCACAAAATAAACCCTTCTTTATGGATTTAAAACATTTTGAAATGGTGTGAAAAGGATTGAAACATTGAAATGGAACGGGCTGACCTGATGTTTTCACATCAAACATAAATGTAGTTGTTTCCATGTTAGAGGACAATCATGATAGTACGTACATTAAAAACCAAATGAACAAATAAAGAAGTTTTGCCCCACTGGTCTCTGATTCCTGCATTCCTGATTTTTTTCTTCAGAGCACTGAAATAAAATTAAAACAATCTAGATTTAAACTGACTGTCCAGTTTGGTTTCTTCTACTGTCTTGACAGCTTTCATTTCTTATGTTTTCCTGAGTTCAACGCTCAGTAATTCACAAAGGCCAAAGTGCTGGTTGGTAAATAGAAAAGAAGATGATGTGAGACAGCTCTTATTGTTCTTCTTGGGACTGAATGCAATATAAGCCTACTGATCCTTAGTGCAAGAGGCTATTAATTCCTAAGGGTTGAATCCTTTTTACACCATTTTAATCATCCTGAAGTTAGTTACTTCATAAACTTGAGTTATCTATACTCCTTTTATAATCAAGGGAGAGAAACAGATACCCCCAGAGGGTAATGAAAATAATATGCACCCTCATAAGATGCCTTTTCCCTTCTTCATTGATTGAAAACTTTCATGATTTACGTAAAATATCTACAACCCCATCTATAATCTTAATTGAGATTAAGCTCAAACTAAAACCTGAAGCTAAATGCTTAAGTATGCCATGAAATTGTACATTACTAAGCTTATTTACATTTCTTTTTATAGATTTCTGACGCATGGACTGAAAGCCAAGCTTCAAATGAGTTACAGGCATAAATCATGTACCAGTTCAGGTACTGTGAATCACGTGTGGTGCTATTGACAAACCTGTGCCTGCTTGTATGGATGTACCTTTGACAGAAGATTCTATCACTATTTCTTCTATTTTGAGACAAGTGAAAATTTACTTCAAGATTGCTAGGGATATTAAAGTCTAAAACTTGATTTGATTTTGAGAATGCAGAGAGATACTGACTCAAATCTGTTTAGGAGCCTCTTGTGTTCCTTGTTTTGTTATGAACAGGAAAGTTATGAAAAGAAAAAGAAATCTGATTTTACAGTTGCTAAGCAGGTTAAAACAACAACCAGTGGTTAGTTTAATTGGTTTTAAGTTATGGTGTTTCTATGACACTGACTTTGGATTGTTTTTTGGCACTCTGTTTAGATGCTAGGCCACTGGATTATTTCAGCACTGTTTTACTGAATTTTTAAAGTGTATTGTGAGCTCTAAATGTTATTTGTATGTTTTTCCCGAAGCAAATGCTATTTTCTGTGTACAATAAATACCAAATATCTGATCTTGAAATCAATGTAAAATTTATATGCAAAATGTCATAGCCCCGGATATGAACCCAGAAATACCACAAGTACTTAGGAAAGCTGGTCTTTTTGTGATAAAATGTTCAAGTTTATAGAGACAAATATTCTAAGTAAAGCATGTAGTTTTACAGTTTCAGTCATTTTGTAGCTGGCCCTGGGATTCTGCATGTTTCAAAACTCAGTGTTGAATATTAATAAATACAGAAATATGAGGGGTTTTTTTCATTATCTAATGACTAAAATTAATTTAACAAAACATTTATACTTCTATAAAGGTAAAGGTTATGGAAACATGATGAAAATGTTTCATTTGAACATTGGAGACATTCTTTCTGTAACCATGTCCAGTCCCATGCTAGCCAATTTCACCGTCTTTCAACTTTGCATTATCTACACCCATGAAGACCTCACAGTAAGTTGGAAAACATATTGTATCAAAGTTGAAATAGTTACTCAGGCACAAAGATTTTATCTTTCTGTAGTTTCTATTTTTATGTAATATTTCTTGTTTCATTTCTGCTGTTATAGTAGAACCTAGTAAATTTCTCCAATTCTTTCCATTTCTGTGATCTCCCTGTGAACTCATATGCATTGAGATTTCAGAGGCAGAGTTAAGTCTCACTTTTGTCAAGAGTAGCTGTGGGATCTCTTAGTGGACTTTCACCAGCCTAAGACCTCAATATTCCAGACTTACCCAGCCCTGGATAGCCTAGCTAATATAAAAAATAGTCCATCCAATTCTGCCTCCATTTTTAATGCATCTCCCATTACAATAAATTAACAATCCAAAACACGTCCAGTACAGTATGGTTCTAGTCTTACCTTAGGCAATTTATAAAAAAAAGTTTAATTGCAGTGTATATATATATTTATTATGTATATGTAAACTATGGCACATGTCTACATTACTCAACAGTTTGTGCCTGTAGTAGATTGCTTTGTTTCACAGGCAAAATACATTTTTTTAAAAAAGTAAAGAAAAGATGTAGAAGAAGTAGGAAGAAAAAGGATAAAGCCTCATGCTGTCTGCATGAAACCAAAAGTCTTAGAGCTAATCTGAAGATGTGGACTCACATGAAGACCATGGTCAACCATACTGATCAACATCCTGTAAAAAGACATGGAATAATAAAAACCAGTTGCCTCTCTTGACAGAAGACTTGAAAATCAGTGACCTACATTTATATTGTAAATGGTAGACAACTCAGTTAAACTACTCTCAGATTGCTTAAATACTGTACAATGTACATAGTACAGAAAACACAGAAAAAATTCAGAGGCCATTTTCCATCTTATTGAGCAATGAAAAATCAGTGAAAACTATGTAACCATTGCCTGAAAATCTTTTTCAAAACCCAGTAGCACATAACAGATACAAAAATATTTAATATGAAAGGTTATTATGAGAAACTGTTCCTCTCACAAGTATAGCATTACTTGCCTCAGACTGTTCATCTGAAGTGAACTCATCTAAGAGAACAACCACGCCTTTTTACATATTAATTTCTGAACATGATGCATTGATTCGACTACAGCAAAATGTCTGTCTAATATACAGAATTAATGCCAGGATATGTACAACTAAAATAAAGATAATGATTTAATTAACTATGATCTTCTGATGGGAAAAAACTTAACTGGATTTTCAAACGTTAGCTCACAATTCATTTGGTTTGATTTAACTACTCACATCATACAGTGGGTAATCTTAGCTTACACAAAATATTGTTCTGCCATCTTTTGGGTGGATAAAACCCCCACCTCCTTTCATTAATTCAGTTCTAATATATTAAAGAAAGTGTTATGGACATTCTGTTTTTAATAATGCTTTAAAACAACATTACCAACTGAAAGATACATTCAATCATTCCTTGATGCTTAAAGACTCGTATGTCATATAGTTATGACAGCTGAATTTGATAATGGTGATTTCAAAGAAAAGAGATCAGAACATAGAATTTAGGAAGTTTTAAGATGACTCTAAATAACAGCCAACAGTTTGATGATCTAGCTAAAATATAAAGTGATAGAAAAAAATTCTATATTTTCTGTGAGAAATTGTGACAGCCTATGGTGTTTTATTCTTTGAGTGTAAGAATCCAAACTTTAATAATCACAACTAAATGAAATGTACTTATAATCATTGATCCTGGAAAGAATTTTATGATTTTTTGTTTTGTTGCTCCTTCCTAAAAATAACATTTGAGAAGTTTTGACATTTGTTAAATTAATAATCATATACATTGCTAAAAAATAAAAAGCAAACCAGGTTAACAAAGTTTTGACAAAGCCATCCTGTCTCTAGCTGAAGCAGTAGTTAAAGCCTGAATTCTCTAAGAAAACCGAATACCCTAAATTAAAGGATATCAAGGGGAGCTTCTCATGCCTTTGTAGATCAGTGTCATTAAAACCTCAGTCCCACTGGCCTTTACTAAAATCTGCCCTTAAGGACTAGGTGAGGAAGGTGCCCAGCCTGTCCACTCTCCTGCCCAGCTGTAAGGGCTGTTCTCAACACCCAGAGAGCCCCGGTGTGTGTATTCCTGTTGTGTTGTATTGCTGTTGTGTTGTATTGCTGTTGTGTTGTATTGCTGTTGTCCCTGCTCAGAGCTGGATTGCCTGCTCAGGGATGCCTCTTGGCTTGGGCAAGTCACCTTAAATCCCAGCAGAACTGCTTTGCTGCAGTCTTAAACTCCAATTTCCTGCCCTTTTCTGTGTATTCTCTCCCCTCAGATTTCTGTTCTTTAAGGAAGTGCTTAGAGTTATCTTCCTGAAGCAGTTCTGTTTTGTCTAAGTAATTATCTAACAATTGACACAGAGGTTTGAACTTGGGCTGCCACTCCCTGGGGAAATTCTTTACAGACGTGGCATATGCCTGCCCTTAACTCTTTAGTATTTACAGAAAAAGGAACAGTTCTACCAAGGAGGAAACCACAGTTTGTGGAATCCAAGGCACCTGCATCCAGTGGGCAAGAGCTCATGTCTCCTTCATTCCTTTAATATTGCTCCTACTGTGGCTTTTTAAATAGATGAAAAGCACATTTCCTCTAGATGCTAGGATGCTAGGATGCCTGTGAGGAACTCAACTCATGGCTGCACTTGCTGAGAGGCTGGAAGCATCACTGACCCGACTTGGCCACACGTATTTCCTCTCCACCATTATGATTTGCATTTAATTACAGCCAGCTGATGATGTTTGGCATGCTGTGGGCATTCAGCAGGCCTTGGTCCTTGACTCTCAACTTGTGATATTTGCTGGGTTCAGCCCTTCCTGCCCCAGCCAGACAATAGCAAAGCCACATGGTCCTGAGCACAGCACACCAAACAGGATCCTGAAGGAACACACTTTGAGGTGAGAAGCTCACTTGAAAGGGGCTCGTGTAGTGGATGAAGCACCAGATAAGCCATCAGCCATGGAAGAAAATGTACAGACTAATTTCATGTTCTTGATGATTTATTTAGCACAGAATGTAAGTTTTCTAATATGGGTGAGAAGGCTGCCTCCAACCCTCCCACCTTTTCCCACCTTTATTCCCAGTTAATTAAAAGACAAACAATCCCCATGGATAGAAACAAGAATTCCCAAAACAGTGAAAATTTCCTATCCGGAATCCCTGGATTAGTTCATCCCCAGCCCCTAATTTATTTATACTCAGTTTAATAAGAAGTTGATACAAACTTTGTAAAACAACCCAGTCCTGAGAATTAGCCTTCTGTGATCAAATATGAGGCAGATTGTTGCAAAGGAAACTGTGAAAATCCAAGCAGGCCCATAAAGCAGAACTGTACTCCTGAGTGCAAATTCAGTTTTTGAATTGAAGAGCAATGTTAGTTTAAAGTACACTGCTCTTGTTTGTTCTACCTCTGATGGACATTTTGTTTTTCCATCAGGCCTCTTTCCAACATTTTTGTTCTGAGCATTTTTGTAGCACGCCAAGGAGTCAAGGAGAGAACATGTTTATAAATAAAAGATATGTTTGTATAATTACTAGGTAGAGAAAACAACTATTTCTGGGTTTCGTTTATTTCTTTTTGAATGCACATATAAGGCCTAAATTTTTCCTTTCCACTTTTGGTCAGTGGCCAAAAGCCCTCTTTAGATTCTTGATATACGAAGAGTCTTTCAAAATATTAGGTGGTATGATGGTACTTCTAGAAACAGTGTTACCTCTCTATGTTTTTCTTTAGGTGCCCAGCTGGAAAGCCTTCTGGATTCTGGGGTATTCTGTAAACTGCTTGGTAAATTGAAAAAAAAAATAAAATTGAAAGGTTGGATGTTTTAGCTATAAAAAACAAAGCCTTAAGGTATTGGGTAAAACTGATTTACTCATTTTAGGGTTATGGTTTGAACAGCCTCTTTTCTTATTTCTCTCATAAAATTCAGCTGCAGATGAAAGGCTGAATAAGGATGACAGAACTTCTAGGCCCAGCATTAAAGCAAAAATAAAATAATTAACTTTGAATATATTTTATGAATGATTTAACTTCTTTTTTCTTTTATTGATATTGAAATAGTTTTCTTAAAGCAGTATTTTTCTTTAGTAAGAGCAAGTAAGACGTGGTGATGCTCTTCACCTGCATCCTAATGATGAAATATTAGAAGACTTACACATCACAGTGAAGAGCAGAGCCTGGTTAAAAGTTTATCTTCACTTGATCTTTAGTAAAATGTTCATGCTTTTTCTTTCTTGTAAAAACACACGCTTCTACTAGACATTTAAAACTGAGGTGCCATGGAAGGGAATGAGTTATGAATACTAAACAACACAGCCTTGACTGCTGAAAAATTAGCAAGATATTACCTCGGAAGAATGTGTTTCAACATTGACAAATGAAGACTTATATGGACTCATACAGTTTTCTCACACTTGAAAATTTCTCCTAATGTGTAATGTACTTGTTTCCCATATTTCCAGTTGGCATCTGCTCACTGGTTTTACGGTAAGGATAGCTACGGTTTGACGGCTTAAGCATCACCTCCTGACCCGTCTCACATCTTACTCTCTCCTCTTGATGCTGTCCTCCTTCACAGAAAAACTTAGCTATCACCCTGGGCAATGACAAGTACAAGCTAATTTCTGAAGTTTAAGGTAATTGCATGAAAAGAGAGGGAAAGGGAGTAAAGAGACTATAACAAGGTGTACCAGAATGGTTGGGAAAGGGTACAAGAAACTGGGTTGGGATTTTGCTTTAAGGGAGTTGAAGCATGCGGGAGGGGGTAAAAGGGCTACTTGAGGCACAAGAATGGCTTCCTAGTTTGAAAGGTGGGGAATTCGGAGGCAAGATAATTTTTTTTTGCTTTTACAATGAAATCTGGGCCCAGTCCTAGTTCTTTACATCGACACAGAGGAGGGAATGAAGTAATTAGTGAAAAGGGAAAGGAAAGGACTTCACGTTATGGCAACAGGGCAGTAAAAAGATGCAAAATGAGTACAAAAAAGGACCTTCAGGTACCTTGGGCTTTCTTCTAGAATCTTGCCTTCCAATCTATATCTAAATTAAAGGATCTGTCTTTAATCCACTTGTTGGATATTGAAGGTATGTGATTGGACATTTATTTTTAGAATTAGATAAGAAACTGGATACTCTGTGTGAGGCCAAAAGCCTATTTGATGTTACACTTGATTAATTGGTAGGCTGGCCTGAATTAATTTTAAGATTAACTTTGTTTTATTTCCTTCCTGTGGCATTATGTCAAGGTGAAAATGTATCGACTTATATTAATTTATTTGGTCCTGGCACACTCTGTGTATTCAAGTTAATTTATAAAGGGGTTGTTATAGTCTGGTTTGGCACATCACCTTGACAGTGACTTTTGAAAGGTATTGGTTAGTTCAAATGCCATTGAAACTCTTCATGCAACTGATATTTCTTTTTTTTTTTTTTTTTTCTTTTTAAATACTGCAACCTGATGTAGAAATTCATTATTGTGCTGCCACCCAGTCAGAAGGGTGAGACCCTTACTTTAGCATAGCTTTGAATAAGGAGGACTTATACTGATTTACACCAGCTCATGAGCCAGTCCTAACGTCTCAGCATTGCAATTGAAATTTCAGTCATTCTAGGAAAGATGACATAATTATTTCTATTCTACCATCCATTTCCTGAAAACCTTCTGAACAGTCTGTCATCCGCTGAGAACAAATAATCTGGACATAGAGCTTCATCTTTCATTTCTTGCTTTTTGTGCAGAATATAACTTTTGTGCAAAATGAATTGAAAACTATGTGTAAGACAAAACACTAACAATCAACATAGTTGTATGAGGCACAACAAGGAGTATAAGGCGGCAGGTGGAGAAAATAATATCCTTTCATTAAACTTTAGCAACATGTGGCTCAAATATTTCAGTTTAGTCAACCAGAGAGAAAATTTGTACCCATTAAAAGAAAAAAAAAAGAAAAAAAGTGTTATGCTTGTGTCATAAACAACTTCATTACTGAAAGGACTGAAAAGACAGAACCTCCCATTTGCCAGTGAAACTACTCTCAATAAGAACAAATTTCCAGCTGAAATTGCATTTGAATTGACACCATTATACTTCACTGAAAAATTCTCTTTAGAAGCAGAGAAAACTCTCAGAAATGCTAACATAAAAGAGCCTTCCAACAGCCTCCTTCCCTTGATTTCAAGGGAAGCATAAGAAAGTAAAATATTGCTGGATCTTTTGGAAGTCAGACTGTTGATGACTGTGCACATGGAACATTGGGAAATAAAACTGCTTTAACTTTATGGAAATGTAAACATTTCTGTTGAAATCCTCTGTTATCTCTCTAGCTACTTATCTATAAGGAAAGAAAGTATTTCCATTTGAGTTGAGCTGCTATCTCTGAAAATGAGGGGTTAACACAGAAAAAGAAGAGGAAAAGGTGGAGATTAAAAAAGAGAGAGAGACCATACTGTAGGTATGTAGTAGGAAATATGGGTAAAAGATGGGAAAGGATAAATGGTGTACAGAGTGTTGGGGATGTGAAAAGTTGATTGATGAGTGTGGAATGTGGTACTGACTGTGAAAGCTGTGTCTGAGATAAAATTCATAATGTTTCTAACAAGAACCTTACAATTCTGAGTGGAGATACCAAAATGTGTGATTTGCTTGCTTAAAATATATCATCCAAGAACACAACACGCTATACTAGAGTCAGTAAAGCTCTTATTTTGTTCTAAGAAGCTATATGAGGCTCTGTCTGGGATCCTGGATGCTAGTAAGTCTATGTGTTTACCGTATAACAATATATTGCTTTTGAGACTAATATAAAAAAAATGGGTTGTGTATGATAAAAATAATTTCAGGAACTCCAGAATTGTGTCTACATCTATATGAAGTCTTTGCATGCAGTGCTAAATTAGAGCAGAGCAAAGAACTACATTTTAACAAATATTAGGTATTATCCACAGTAAAGCCAGTGCATTAATATTATATCATACACAAAAGAGCTAATACAAGGTTCACTACAGCATCTTGTCTTTTAATTAATATATACTATTTCTTTTTTCTTTTTTCCTCTTTCTTTTCTTTCCTGTTTTTGGTATTTTTAGGTAAGAAGGAGAGAAATAAAAGTGAAAATCAACTAAGCATTATGTGGCATCTACAAGTACACTTGATAGCAAAAAAAAAAAACAAAAGTAGAGAGAACACAGAAGCTGCTGGATGGTTCAGGCTGACAAAGGACGTGGAAAAGTCCAACGCCTCAAGGCCTTCTTTTCTTCTTTTCTACTGAAGAAAAGGTAAGACTTCAGGAGTTCCAAGTCCCATAGAACAGAGGGGAAGTCTGCAGCAAAGACCCTCAGTGGAGAGAAATCTGCTCAGGAAATATTTAAAGAAAGTAAAATCCACAGAAACTGATGGGATGCACCCAGGAATGGTGAAAGGGATACTTGGTGTTTTTGTAGGATCACTTCCATTAATTTTTGAAAGGTCATGGCAAATGTTGGAGACTTCTGACACTGGAAGACAGCAAATGTCACTCCTGTCTTCAGGAAGGGCAGAAATGCAATTGGCAGAGCTACAGGTCAGTTAGCCTCATCTTGATCCCTGTAAAAGTAATAGACAATCCAGGAAACCATCTCCAAACATATGAAGGACAAGAGGGTGAGTGGGAATTGCCAGTATGGAAACAATACTTCTGCAATGAGATGACTGGGTTGGTTCATACAGGGAGAGGAGATTGATTTGTCTTGATCTCAGAAGGGCTTACAGCAGCGTGTCCCACAAAATCCCCCTAGGAAAAATGATGAAATACAGGCTAGATGAGTTTTGAAAACTGGCAAAACTGTTGGGCTCAGAGAGTTGTGATCAGGAGCATGAAGTCCAGAGGGAGCCCAGGCACTGATGGTGTACTCCAGTAGCTGATACTGGGGACACCACGTTTCATTATCTTCCCTGATGACCTGGACCACAGGACAGAGTACACCTCCAGCAAGGTTGTAGATGATACCAAACTGAGGGGAATGGTTGATGAACCACATTTGTGCTGACATTCAGAGGGATGGCAGTAACCTGAAGAAACACAGCTGCCGACTGGCTGGGAAGCAGCTTTGCAGAGAAGGCTCTGGTGTCCAAAGGGACAGTGAGCCTGCAATATATGCCCTTGTGGCAAGGAGGGCAAACAGCCTCTCCAGGGCTGCATCAGCAACAGCAGCACATTGCCTGGAGGTTGACACTTTGACCTTTTTCCTCTCCTCAGTACTAGAGAAGTCACACAGGGAATGCTGAGTCTGGTCCTGAGCTTCCCAGTATAAGCAGAACTTGGACATAGTGGGACAAATCCAGCAAAGAGCCACAAAGATGATTTAGGTATTGGAGCATGTGAGCTATGCAGAGATGCTAAGAAAGATGGCATTGTTCAGCCTGGAGAGATAACAGATCATGGGTATCTTCTGCATGTGTATAAATACCTGGTAGGGGTAGAAGTTAAGAAGGTGGACACAGACTCTTCTGAGTGGTGCCCAATGACAGAGCAAGAAGCAACAAGCAGATATTGGAACAATGAGGGCATCCACCTATAGTGAAAAAATGTAAATTTTCCCTATACATAAATACCAAAACAATGAATGCATGTAGTGATTAAATGTTGATTAACAATCATTGACTATCCTTTACACTTTGACTATATATTTCTGTTGATTTTTACAGGACTACAGACACCATTTAAGCCTCTCTTGAAACATGCACTTCTCTGCTAGCAGGCTGTCATTTGAACTGGATATTTAAAAGGCTGAAAAGTCTTCCGTTTTTTGAGAAGAAATTGTTATTTTTCAGTTGACTTCAGCTAGACTCAGACTGAACAATCATAAACAAATTTTAGCACTATGGAGAAATTAAAAGAAGTGTGGCATTTCTACATGCCCTTGAAACCAATTCAGAAGGTGATGTCACTTGTGTTAAAATTCTTCTATATATGTGCAGATAATAATGTTCGCTCTTTACAAAACAGGTCATTTTTGAAATGCAAAATTCCTGTTTATTCTTTTTTTGACAGCCTCTTTTTTTTTCTTACTTCCCATTTTAGTAAGAAACCTGGAAAAGAATTCTTCCCCCTTGTTGCTTTCAGCACAGCTGTTGCTTTCTTCATGATCATTTAATGAACCAGGAAAATAAGGACAAATGAAAAAAATGGATAATAGCATGAAAAGAAGAAGAAATCTCTATACAGACAAATAAAATTTAATCTGTGAGGAAAATAATTGATGAGGCAGGAATAGCTGTGAGCATTCCTGTAAATCCCTCAAAGAATACTGGCAAAAAACACTACAATTCCTAGAGGACTTTCCTGTGTATGGCTAAAAGATAACATATGCAATCAAAATCTAGAAAAGTCAAGGGATTTTTTGAAAGATAAAAAGTGTTTTTTTTCAAGCTGAAAATAAACATTTTATTCTGAAAGGAAACTTCATAATGAAAGATTTAATGCCCACTAGACTAATCAACTTTTAAAAGCAAACAGAAAAAAAACCCCTAGTTTCCCCTTGCATCTTTTCATGCTGTTAAGCAGAGTTAGTTAAAAAAATCTTTGACAGCAGCTCCAGGTTCAGACTACAACACATAGCTCTGATCTTTTACTGTCTGACAGTGCTAAACTTAGCACTTATATTGTTTGAGATTTTTTTTTTGGTCTATTTTCTAGAATAGTGGAGAAAAAAAATAGAAGACCTGTCAAAGGATTAGGAAACAAACTTTCTGGTGCAGTGCTTTCTCTATTTCTCTGCCAACCTACTTTGCAGTGTTAAGATGCAAGGAAGAGGGTTTTCTTGAGTGAAACACAACAAAATCTTTTAATCTTTTAAAGGCTATGCATTATGTTTCCACTTTCACATCTCAGAACGAATAAAGTTTAGAATGGATTTTCAGTGAAGCATGTTTTTAAATGCCATGATACTTTTAAAGGTAAATAATTAATAAAAAAATTAAACATTTAAAGAGTAGGTTGTGAGCCCTGCTGTGTGCCTGGGTAGCATTTGTAGTGGGTGGAACACAGCCTGCCTGTGTCCATGGGGTAGAGGTAGGTGGAGATCTGCTCTTTATGTCACCACTACTGGTGTTTTCTGAGTAGAAAGGGGCAAAGAGTGAACAGAGACTACATCCAACCTCAAATAAAAGTCTCAAATTCAGCAGCTCAAAAAGTTCTGGATAGGAAATGTTTGCCTCATTGACTCCTTCTTTTCCCTTCCTTTTCTTTCTATAAAGTTTACATTTTAGGAAGAACTTGAACAAATTGAAACACCTCTCCAGTGCCTGGATCAGACACAGGATCACGTGAGACAGATGTTAGCCACAGCAGGTAGTGTTGCAAGAGGTCTAGATTCTTGGTGGATGAGCAGTGGGAAAACTTATATGGAGCAAAAATGGAGCCAGCAACTCCAGCAAAAGGAGCAGTGCCAACTGCTTCCTGGATTGGGGGAGAAGCACAGATCAGACTCGAGCTTTGCTGGTCTCTTTTTAAAGAACCTAAACCTAAGGCCACATAAAAATCCTCTATCGGTGAAGTTTTTACTGCTTTGTCAACTTTCCTCACGGCAGAATTTAGCCCTCATTAGCTCAGTGCTAAAGAGACATTGCTAAAGATAGATGAGAATTACTGTTCTCGTTGTATAGCAATTTCAGCAGGCTGCATTTATACTTTTTTTAGGGGTCATGGAAATAATCATAAGAAGACAGCCACGTAAAACACTTAAATACATAAATTACTTACTGCTGTGATACTGACTATGCAATGTAGCAGGCTTTAAATAAATCTGCTCTAATTTCTTTTTGTGAGAAGGATCATCTGTCTCCTAAATCCTGCAGTTTTATCTGCCTGGTCATCTTCCTGGGCAAGTAGTTTTGACCCAAGGAAATGGGACACTGGCTTATTACTTCAGACCAAGATTTGGCCTGGCTTTTCGTTTGTCTTTCCTTACTTTAAATCTGGTGAAGAAAATGCATTGCTTTTATTTTGGCTAATGGACTTTAATGAAAGTATGACTGTGACTTGGCAAAGATGTGAAAGCTGGAATGTACAGGCATGGAAAAAAGCCTGGAGAGAGTGATCGAGGACAAATGAAGACAGGTGTTGGTGGCATAAAGAAGAGAAAAGCTATAGGGAATAAGGTTAGAGAGATAGCTTGGAGCAAAACTTTGAGGGTCTTTCAAGGCAAGGACACAGAGTCTGAACTCAAGGTGAGGTATGTGAGTAAAATTAAATAGGATTAACTTCCTCTGTGAGCTTTTCAAATACACATTATCACAACTTGCACTTCTATTTTTTAGAAGTGACATTTAAATAGACAGAAGCTTAGTATTTTATACAGATTCTGATTTGCTCTCTGAGAACAACTACTATGTCTTGAGTGTCTTAACATAAAATGAAGTAGAAAAATATAAACAGATTCAATCCAGAAGCTAAAACAAGCTGAGGAGAAGAGAGTCCAGGTACAATGGCCATGTTGTGCAGTTTCTGACTGATCATTTGCTCAAAGGATAGAGATTTTGGAGCAATGTGCTCAGGAACAGCCATGTGCTCCAACACTCAGACCTTTTCCACCTTTTCCACCTTTCCACCATGTGCTCCCCTTTTCCACCAGATGTTGTGTCTTCCGCAAAATCCTAGAAAACAGAATGAGGGTAGCAGTAAAGCAAGAAGCAAAATGAATGTTGAAAAAAATGTTTGCCAAAGACTGAGGACAGTAGTTGCCGTGAACCTGCAACTAAAACTAGTATTCAAGGAAAAACTTTTGTTTCTCTCTCTTTGAACTACACAAAGCACTGATGGAAGTGCTGCAAGCCTCATCATGTCTTGATCGATGGATTGTGGTTTCACTGTCACTTCATAGGGTCATTTAGTAATGTAAAGGACAGCTTTGTTATGTGAGTAACAAAGTTTGGCAGATATGAGATGGTGCACGGTTCTAAATTTACCATAACAGAAATATTCAGCAAAAAATATAGGGAAACCTAAAAGAAGGTTAGCCTTCACTTAAAAGTTGGTAGTGTTACCTGAACCAGGTTCAAATCCATAAGAATATGTTTGAAATATGTATAGAGTAAGCTACTGGAGACTTGTAACACAAACTCAAAATTATGTCACCAGCTGGGGAATAAAAGGTAGATAAAAGTTAAAAGAAGACACCCTGGTGGACAACACATTCAGTATGATTGAACAGTGTGATGCTGCAACAAAGAAGCCAGCAGGATGCTGGGCTGCATTAATAAGGGCATCACCAGCAGAGAGAGGAAAAGTCATTATCCCTCCCTGCACAGCCCTGACAGACCACACCTCAAATGCTGTGTTAAGTTTTGGTTCCTACTACAAAGAAAAAACCAAAATCAGTGAATAAGCTGGAGAGGGCCAGAGAAGGGCCACAGAGGAGAACAGAGGACCAGGAAGCCAGCCAGAATAGGAAACAGTGAGAGAGCTGGATTTGTTCAGCCTTGAAAAAAGACTTCAAGGAGGCTGTAGCACCATGTTTCTGTATTTAAGGGGTAGCTACTAAGAAGATGGAGATTCCCTTTTTACGAGGAGCCACATGGAAAAGACGAGTGGTAACAGGTATAAGTAACTCCTGAAGACATTCTTAATGGATACAGGATGAAAAATTTTCACAGTAAGAACAATTAGGCACTGGAATCATGGAATCATTTCCCCATGGAAGTGGTTGGTTCTCCAGCATTGGACATATTAAGATTCAGCTGTACAGGGTGCTGGGCCATCTTGTCTAGACTATGCTTTTGCCAATACAGGGTCTATGATTCTATGGGGAGGCTATGATTCTTCTGGGGAGGCTATACACATTTAACATTCAAGAATGTTAAAATGGGTGTATATGTTCACTGTTATTCTTCCGCAGAATATCACCTGATATGTAAATGCCTGTTGTCAAAACTGGAACTTTCTGCTTGAGTCTACTGGATTTGATTTGTGTTTCTTTGGACTGATTCCTTGTATCTAGACCTGAGTAAATACCAGAGAGCAGAAATAAGTCTGGAACACACACTGGCCCTCAGTGCAGCCACCTTACATACAGAAAAGTGGGACTTCAAGTCATTGACTTAAAGGAGGTCATGTGTCAGAACTTTTCTACATCAAATGACTACATCAGAGAAGGAGATTCTACAGCCCTACAACCCAAGCTTTGATGTCAGAGACACATGTTGAAGCTCCTGCTCTCTCTGCAGGAGAGGTCATTGACTTAAGGTCAGGACAACAACATCCCATTAACAACAGGACTTCTGCTGTTCGGCTGTTGTATGGAAGGAGATGTGGCAGCAGACAATGTAAATAACTGTGATTAGTCCCTTCAGATGCCACTTTCTGTATTGTGTAACTAATTACATAAGAATCTGTTTTTACTAAGATGTCTGGGACCTAGATATCAAAAATGTGTTTGAAATACCAACTCTGACCTGAAGAAACAAAGATCCTGAATTGTTTTTAGTTCGTACCCTCTCCCTTCCCGTGACTTTCAAAGCACTATAGCAAGGGGGTTTTTTTGCATAAAAAAGATGTTTTTCATATTTTTAATTTGGTCTGGAATATACTTGAGATTTCTATGCGTAGAAAATCCACACCAGTATTTAGAATAAAGCCTTTAAATTGACCAAAAAACCAAACCCAAACCATACTGTACAGAGAAAAACATTAGACATTTCTCTAATTTTCTTGTAAGCTCGGATAAAAGGAATTTTTCACACCGAGCATTTGTCTGCCATTGTGTAAGATAACTGACTTGTCTAAAGTTATCTGTCTTGTGAAAGAGTAATGATTCAACCTGTAAGCTCTGATCACACAGAACATAATCTTTCCCACCAGAGCACTCTTTCTTTCCTAATCACACTTTTCAAAGTCTATTTTTCAGCAACACTTCTTCCACTGATAAATGCTGCCAGAGATACAAAACAATGCAAATTCATGCTAGCATATTTTGATACTAACAGAGCAGCTCTCTTTCTCAGAGTAGTTGGACAAAGATAAACACATATGTGTGTACTTAGAGAGCTGTAGATATTTATATATGTTTATGTATACAGATTTATACATACAAATATACAAAGACACTACATTTAAGGTAAATACAATGGACACTACTGCTGTAGATCCTACCAGTTGCACAAAACTTGTCTCCTTTCAACTGTAAATGCTTTTCATATCTGCTGTTTCTGATCAGCAAACAAGCAGTACCTTTTCTGGTTTACACGTTATCAGCATGATACTTGGAGAAGGCATCTGCAATTGGGTACTGCTTCAGAAAAGCCATAATCTGTAATTAGTGACGTCAGTCAACTTATTAAAATGTAATTACAGAAAGCACTTTAATAATAAAATGCTAGAATGAATATTACAGATCTTTTTCAGAACCATAAGCACAGTGAGAAAAAACTGTTACCATCTTTCTCTTTTGGTTTTCTGCCTGAATGATACGGTTTGAGGATTTAATTCATTTACCTATGAAAAAATCTTAACCACAGTTTTATTTCTCAATAAATTCAACTGGCTTAGCAGGTAGTAAAGTCATTAGGAGAAAAAAAAGCCTTTACCATATTATTTTGTGTCCTATCAGAGGAGAGCATCCTAAAAACTGTGTGCTTACTAAAAATGTAGGAAGCTAAGGACTCCATCTGAAGCACACACACAGAGACCTTTATGGCAACTGAGGATGGACACAGAAATAAATAAATAAACACATGCAAGGAGATAAAATACTGAGACAGGATGAGTCATTTTGTATCAGTCAGTGCCAGCTCTACATTTGCATTGAAGAAGGTCAATTATCTCACACTGAAATATAGCTGAAACTATGAACTCAGTAGCTCTGGGCACTTAACACTGTTTAGATCTGTACTTTAACACTTAATTTAATATTTTTCCTGAAGGGAAATGATTAATAATTGCATTCAGTGAAGCACACACTTTAAAAGATTGACCCTTACAAGCTGTTGTTTTTTTTTTAGGATTAGAAAAAGTAGCTGTTTCTCCAGACAGTATCCACTTATTTTACATTTTTTACACTTCACAAAGCTGCCGAATGTAACATGCTAAAGGCAAAATTTTAAAGATAACTAATTAGAAGAGTACTTTGCAATTATGTTTTAGACCATTCAGCAACAAATAAGATCTTATTTGATGTTGAGTCATATATTGATGAAAGTTCAGACTTTCCCCCTATTGAATTGAGTGCCACATGTCCTCTTCAGCTTAACTGGAGCCAAGGAGCAGCCAGAAAATTACGTCTATTAATTCTTCAGTTTGCCTATCGAGACACATAGTCTGGATCCTTTAGAAACCCTTGAAGTCTTTTTGAAAAGGTTCACTTCTACATAGGAAAAGATTTTGGCTTCAGCAATACCTTGCCAGACCTGAGATATATCCTACGTGTATTTTGAGAAACAAGAAAATTTAAGCAGTAAGAAATCCTTATTTGGGTCTTCAACCCAGCATTCATAGTTAATGAACTTGCCTAGAGACAATGCTGACTGGACAGAGAATGGTGCACAAAATGGATAGAGATATTGGTTAGAAACGCTGAGAATCTAGCTGCTTCTGCACAGAACAACACATGAGTTTCATTGTGATGTTCAAGAAAAACATTGCCATGTCTTCATCTTATCTCCAGTGTGTATCTCATGTCCTGCCAGGACTGCTCACAGTCATGTTTGCTGTGTGTGTATTTTCATACATGGGTCCAATGTGTGACAATGCACACTGAAAGCTTAGCCACCAGTCTCAAATATTTCCAAAGAGCCATGGCTGGACAATAACTGTTAGTCCACATCTGCAATAGCTAATCTTGACTCTGTGTTAAGTTCAGGAGGCTCTGTGCCCCATGCCAGTGCTTTCAAAATACAGTGGAAAGAATAGACTGCTAAATCTACTATAAAAGCAAATACAGTTAAGCAAATGACCTTTACTCTCTTTAAGAATATTTCTACTCACAAATTTATAGAGAAGCATATAATGCAATTATTAACATGTGATCTACTCTGTGATCTGAGTATATGGCTTGAATATTATTTTTCAGTTTAACTGAACATCGTTTCCATCAGCACAATGGTAAACTAAAAGCTGAAACTTGCAGCTGGGCAATGCCTAGTGCCACGCTTTTCACTAGAAGGGGAAAGGTTATGGTCAGCCAATATAATTCAAAAAACATTATTTATTTTACTGCTAGTGAATGAAATCTGATGTGTGCAGACAGATGTTGCACAGCATACTGCATGTCATTTCACACATTTTCTGCACAAAATGAGGCTTCATTATTTGAAGTATTTACAATGGAAATGAAATGGAAAAAAAAGTGTTTGAGAAGTACAATTTACATTTCCAGTCTATAATTATCACCAGATTTAGGGACATAGTCCTTTCACACAGTATTCCTTTAATTCCTTAAAAGAAAGCCCAATCCTCTGATGCTTTGCACATGTTTGAAATGAGAACAATGTTTTACAGTTTTACTGTTAGGTGTCTGGCTCCTTATCTGCTTCTCTCTGTCTGAACCTACCAGGTGGCACAGAGGAGTGAAAAAAGTCCCACCAGCAGGTGATACTCATTGTGTCATACATTCCCTGGATTGCAGGTAAAACTGTTTCCCTCCCCTTCTCTCCCATATATTCCTATTTTCTCTAGGGTTAAGAGGACAACAGATGAACCAGAAGGACAAGCACACCCTTTTATACACATCCTGCTTAACTCAGCAAGTAAACAGGTCCATTCCCAATGAAAAAGAGATTAATGTCTCTCGCTGTCACTGCATACATATTTATTTTACACAATTCAGAGCCTGAAGAAACTTAAGTGGGACTTTAGAAATCATACAAATAGGTAGAATTTGGTCTCTGCTTAACTCACATGAAGATACACTCAATGAGGTGGCCTTCATTAGCATTCTGATGCTTGAGGATAACAGCAGGCAGCATGATGACTATTTCCAGCACCATTGATTTTCAGGAATATTTTTACAGAGATCCTGCAAGGATGCTCCATGACTTTCTTCATCATGGCTATTTCTGATTCAGTGCTCCAGCTATACAGTGCCAAAACTGTTCAAAACCTGTGCCAAGAGGATTGCTGCTACTCTGTAAGTATTACAACTTCAGAACTGTCAATGCCCTTACCGTGGTTATTTCCTACGTTTAAAGCCTCTTCTTGTATCAATAGTGTCCAGATTTTTTGGTCTTGTTGCTGTTTTGTATTGATATTGAACTGTTTCTGTGACTAAATTTTGAAGGCTTACAGACTATTCCATTACAACAAAGTGGTGTATGACGCTTCTCTGAAGACCTTAATTTGCTTCAGTTAAGAAAAGAAAATACCATCCAAAATATCTTGCAGAACTCTAAATAATCATTCTCACCAAATACTAATTCCCACTAACTCCTTTCAGCAAAACTGATCAACAGAATAGAACAATGAATTTCTTTTGCATGATTACATCAGTCACAGATACGTACTTATCAAACAAAGGATGAGTCCAAGTTGAATAAAGTATAAGTCCATAGTAAGACAATTTCCTTTAAAATTATGATCAGAGGTTTACTCCTGAAAAAATTCTAACTGAAGAACACTTCAAAATCAACACACAGAATAACAAATAGTCTCACCTGAAATATAGATTTTACAGCCATTCTAACAAACCTGTCAAACAACATTTCTTCCCAGCTATCTTTTTCAAGAGGTATAATATTGATCATTCCCAGTATGCCAATTAATCTTTCTAAAAAGTTTAGAGGAAATGTAGCTATATTTATCTCTAAATCAATATTCAGTTTTCTAGTTACAGTAATAATTTTTTCTTTATGCAAGTTTAGATGGTTCAAACTTACACAGAAGAGAATCTGGGACAGCAAATGATGAATAAAATACTTATTTGGTGTGTCAAGAGGAAGATGGACATAATGTGTTTTGTAATAGGAGATATTAAGTCACTAGGATAAAACATGAGAAACAGCTTCTATCTCTAAACAAAATAAAGGTTTGTAGATTTCAAGTGGTATCAAACAAAAAAATTTAGGATATGAACGTCGACTATTAACTAGATATTTTCAAGAGAAAAGTAATTTCATTCCTTTATGTTTTAAATATGCTCAGAACTCATGCATATTTACATTTGCCAAACCTTAAAATTCAAAATAAAAGATGTGATATATTTCATAAAAATATTAAATGAAGTTACTGAATATGAACTGAATGAGCTGACATTTTACAACAGAATTCTAAAATTGGTTGTTTATCAAGCTTTTTAAGTTGTTTTGTTTAATGGTATGATATCATTTTTCATAGCACTTAATAACTCTTACTACATGAATTGAAACTGTGCCTAACACCTGAAGCCGAGTCTTTCAAGCACTGCTGAATGTTGCTTGCTGGGTATATAAAGCCTGTCAGAAATCACTTACTACATTTGGGCATTTTTCAATGTCAGAAGTCTTCTTTTTTGTCAATAATGGTCAGAATGAGGCTTTGTGCTGTCCACTTCCATGATTCTTCTGGGGTCCCATGGCACAGCTATCATGACAGTTTTCCAGCTTTATTCTCAGCACAGTTCCCACGTATTTTCATCTTCTTTTTGGATATATGTAGATAAAATATTGCTGAGCACCAGTCCTATTACATTTCTTACATATTGATTTAAGGTAATATCAAGATTTTTCAAAGGTGTTTGCTTTAGGAAGAAAGTCTATACCTTTAATTGATTTACATCCTTCCCATCTGTACGTTAAAATGAAAAAACCATCTGAACAGCAAATTTCAGAATTTTGCCTTTAAACAGTAGACTTTCAAAAATTAGTAGACCCTAATTTTGTTTAGGATGATGATTGTAATTATTACTTTCAAGCTGATATTCTTCTCCTTCCAAAATACCCCTGTTGGTTTGAATGTGATGGCCAAAATACACAAACTGCTTCACCACTTGTATTCCTCTGGCTTTGGAAGCTGCACAGGTTGCAAACTGACAGAGCTTTGACCAGACAAAGATCTAATTGCTATGTCAATTTTCTTGGAATTTCAGACTGTATTTTCTACTTTGGTTAAGGAGTCAGCAGACAACCCTCCTTCCTGTAGCAGGGCTCTCCAGGCACAAGCAGCAGGGATCACTTTGAACAAGAGGAGTCACTACCTGCTTTCCAGTCAGGCTTCCCTTGTGGTGGCTGTCTTTCAAACAACAATAGAACAGACAAAATATGTTTAAACTTCCTACTGTAAAGTTTCAAAAGAATTGCCAGGAATTGTCAGAACCATCATATGTCATTTCTGCAGCTGGTTTTACTTTGTTTCTCCTTAGCGAGGCAAAGAAATATGAATTGGTTTTTGACTCAAGTGTCTATTCAGCTGGTAGA
The DNA here is from genome assembly GCA_013400215.1 of Cisticola juncidis. Lineage (NCBI taxonomy): Eukaryota > Metazoa > Chordata > Aves > Passeriformes > Cisticolidae > Cisticola > Cisticola juncidis. The sequence goes on along the minus strand of VXBR01006232.1, from coordinate 445,552 downwards.
GTGGGAACAATAATGGTAAATTTTTGAATTACCCCAAAATAACCCTGATTAATTGACTTAAAGCTTCATTGTGATCTTTGACGAACCTGAAAGGTATGCATACTGCTTTATTCTGCAAAGGGTTTGAGATAGCACACTATTGTTCTCTCATACACCTAGAACACAATATCAGATCAGGATGTCTCCAGTTCTTCCTGAGCTTTTGGTATTTGCATGTTACCACCTTGAAACAAGAACAAAATTATCTTAAAGCATTTTTTTCCCCCTCTGAAACAATCTATTGAGAATCTGGGATGAGGTGTGGCAGATAGTTTCTTCTCAGACACATAAGGTATTATCATCTCGTTTATTTCCATTAGACAATAATCTGTGGTTTTAATTTAAGAGTTTCAGCACAACTTAAAAGTGCCTGTCTGAGGGATAATTTATGGGAAGTACCAAACTGGCACTAAGAAACCTCCTTCTACATGTCTCTCCTAATTGCAGACTTATGAAAAACACATTTTGGATTAGGTGAATGGACACACAAAGCTATTGCAAGAGAAGTATGTACTCAGACTGTGTGTGGTGGTAGCAAAGAGCCTGGGTATATTGCCTAATAGTGTTAAGAGGAAGGAAGAGGAGGAGCAGTGGGAAGAAAATTTCTAGTGAAATTCATAGGGGAAAAGGTCCTGTATCTTTTGCATTTACCTAGCATTCCTCATCCAAGAACATCATAGCCTTCAGTCTTGGATGAAAAGAAAAAAACCCTTCAAGATCTTACTGCTACAAGCCTTTATCTAAAGAATTAAACCCATGAGCGTTACCAGTAACAGGGCCTAAATTTGCAGATGATCAAAGGCAAATGATCAAAGCAAATGAGCAATATCTCAAGCAGGTTGGGAGAGTACCTTCCCACACATCTCTCTAAATTATTACTAAACAATGTCTTTGCAATCTGGAAGAGCTTTTTCCCACAGAAAATACATACTCTAGGCAAAGTACATTTTGACAAAATATGGCAAAAACTCCAGGATGGATATACTAGTATATTTAAAAGGCAGTCCTAAAATATGAATGTATAAAAGAAGTATACATCAGTTATTCCTGTCAGAATACTTTAGATTCATTAGCTGAGCTTTGTTATAGTCCCAGTGGGATGGGTAATGAACAGATTTTCCTTTTTCTTGTGATTTCTGAAAGTCACAGGCCATAGCTACTTATGCCCTAGTCTGAGCAGTATCCTCCTGCAGTGCATGACATAAGCAGGACATGGCTAAATTTTGCTAGTGTAAAGTTGATTTGACAAGCTATTGACAGTGCAAATTAATGCCAACTTGACAATAAAATATCTCCTGACAACAAAACAAATGAAATTATCTAACCATATAACAAGACAAAAATGAGAGAAAAAATTAGGGCCCTCACAAATTGTGTTAATTGCATTAATATTTGAACAAACTATTCCTTCAAAACATTATACATTTACAAAAGGGTCTCCTGAGCCTACTTATAAGTTAGGAGGAAAATTATTATTTAGGCATAGAAATGTTGACTTAAAAATGCAAAGTAGTAATCTATATCAAATGTGTGCAGGGGCTGATTAATGCACACTTTCCGTATGTTAGGGACTCTCTGCATAGACAGAAGCTTGCATATTCATACAAGGTATATTTTAATCGGAACTTTTGCAGTTTGTCACCTATTTTCTTAATCAGTGTTCCCTCTTGAGGGTTTTGGCTATTTGCTCATCATTATGGTCATTAAAACATGCTTTTTAATGCCAAGTAATTAGTAAAAATTACAGCAAAATGTTTCATGCACAAAAATTACAGTAAAAATGTTTCAACTGAGAGATGAATAATCTTTGTAGCAATATAGTTAAATGTTAGTCTCTTCCACTCTATATTATAATACAAAGCTCCTCTAGAGTCTGTGGCCATAAAATAATGCCTTTGCTTTAATAATGTGCCTTACAACTTTTGTCAATCTTCCAAATCTGTTTCAACAATTTGAGCTGGTAGGACAGAGATCTAAGCATCCAAGTGATACATAAAGAAACAGTGCTAAATTCCCATTTCCCTTGACTAGGAGAGCAGCCTGATTCTCAACAAGGACTTTGATTTATGGAGACTGAAAATATTTCTCATAAGATTTAGGTTAAGTAGTAAGGAGAAAGATGATATTTTTACACTTGAAAACAATTCAGATACACTAAAAAAAGAAGAAAATAAATTTCAGAAATGGTAAATGCATTCATACATCTAAAATTGGAACCTGAAGATATACTCTCACTGTGAAATCAAGTATTAGAATTCCATAATGAAGACATCTTCATATATATTGAACACGTTCTTTATAAACTACATTTTCATCTCCATGATTCAAATCTTCCAAATTGTCCACTTGCTGTGTAAACTCAGTGGACTTTGTGGTGAAAACATACATCAACATGATGAGCAGGGTAGGCTCCAAGTGCAAATCATGTTAACTAATGAATATTAATTTCAGATATAAACATATAGTTATTTATGTATATACATTTTGACACATAAGCAAACAGGGAATGGGTATGCACAAGTATATTCTTCGAAAATCAAGTTACTTCAATATTGCAGAATAGGCAAAGAAGAATGATGGCTTAAATGCTTACAGAAATCATTTAATTTTACTTTTGTCTATTTTTTTTCTTGAAAGAAGAGGACTGAATGTGAACCACTAGGAAATATGACAATGCAATATATTTAATACTTTATAAAACAGTAGTCTACAAACTATAATAATAAAGAATTATAATGATAAAAGAAGTTTAAGAGCTCCACCAGCAAATTCAGTAGCCTATTTTAAATGTTCTAATATTCTAATCTAGATTATACTTTCTGTTATATAGATGTATATGAACATGCTGTAATATATTTAAATTTGGGGGTGTCTGCTAATGCACTGCATGTGAATCTTATATCCTACCAGGAGCTTCCTGAAGGATATAGTATAATAGTTCTTGATCATTCTAAATTCATACATTTGTGTTTCAGAAAACCTTGACTTTCTAGAATATCAAGCTTTAAACTTATGTAAATTAAATACATTTAGGGATGACAGATCACCCACAGTAATTTGACTCTTGTACTAGGAAAAAAAAATCAAAGGATAAATTAATTTAGCTTTAGAAGGAATAGTTGTGGTAGTGAAGCTATAGATAGAATTTTTAAAAGTGAGGAATGAATCCAGTATGTAACTTAACAGACAGTTATGGCAGTTAATACTAACCAGTATTGGTTCAGAAACTATTGATAATAAAATGTAAATGGACCAAATGATGGACAATCAAGGCTTTTTTTTAAAGCCTTGTAAATGTTAATGCTATCTTAGTAATAGACAACGCAGCAAGATGCCTGCAGATGCAGATGATGCATCTGATGCCTGCAGATGATCTGGTAACTATAGAACTCCAAGTGAATGGTATCTTAACAGAGAGAAATATAAAATAATTCCTTACATCCTATTTTTGCCCTAAAAAAAGCAAAAAATGTTTTATGATGTTATCCGTACTCCATTTAATTTTTACACTTAGTCCTAAAAAAAGGTTCTTCCTGCCTTCAGTGTTTATTTAGGACTTTTTGGCTAAATATAAAAAATACGGCTCATCTACATCAGAAGATAAACATCGAACAGTGGCACTGAGGAAAATGAGACACAATCTAAGTGGCTCTTTTGGCATATTTAGTAATCTTTGGAAACCAAAGAGCTGCTAGTCAACTAAAATGCTGGATTTCTCATAGTGAAGTTCCTCTAAAGTTTCAGAAAGTTGAGAACAGTTTAATCCTCTTCTTGGATTAATTATTCATTAATTTATAGAATCAGTGACTGCAGTCTGAAAGGAATTTCAATAATTTGTGTGGCTCTGCTATCTTTTCATATAATAAAAAAAAATTCATCTTTCATCGTATTTACCTCCTAATTTCATCACCTTTACTAAAGATACCTCAGAGATAACTCAGACTGACAGGTGATTTATGCTTAAATTTCTGTTAGAAGCTCCTTGGGCCAAGGATTCTTTTGGAAGAGCTGGAGCCCACAGGAGAGACCTATAAAAAAAAGCCAGCGCCTCCAGAGAACATCTTCAGACTCTCAGGACAGTGGAAAACACTGGAGTTTCAGGCAAATATTTTCTGATAAATTTTCATTCAGTGATGCCTTTGGGGAATGTAGTTCTTTCTAGACATGCCCTACTGGGTGTTTCTGAGACAGATATCTTACACTTCAGAAAATCTGGATATGCAGACATACACAAAAGAGGGGACTCATCAGAAAAACTAGATATGATTGTTTCCCCATATCATTTCAGTTCATAAAAGAAGGAAAGCATCTATTGCAGATTCAAGAGAATTGTTTAAATCACTTTGGAGCAGCCTGAATATCTTTATCGAAAACAATGACCTTCAGTATTATGTCCTTGTACACCTTACAAAAAGTGCAATTATCTTCCCCAAATGCATCTTCTATCATATCTTATTGCATAAATGAACAGCTCTCTTTCATCTAAAGATAAGTGGGCATGGGAATTTTAAAGACAACACGAAAACAAGATGTGCATTTCAAAACAAATAATGAAAAATAGACTGCACCTCCTACTCAAAGCTGCAACAAACATGATAAAATGGGTAAAACAGGATATTCTTACAGAGAAAAGACAGATATTCAAGGCTCAGAAGACACACATTGGAGCTAATCTAAAAACAACAGGCATGAAAAAATACATTTTTCTTCCTCTGAGAGATGTGTGTCTTTATTCTTTAGAAATATTTTTAAGAATTGAAATATTTACAGACATTCTGGACATATTCTGTTGATAAGATATGCAAAAGTTTTCACAAAATAATTCATTTACTTATTTTTTATGAGCAGCCTTGTAGAATGAAATTTATCCCAAATCTTTCATATTTTTCTTAGCCTCAATCAGTCCTGTGATCACTGAAACTTTGGTATTGCCAGAAATTAACACTTGAAAACCTAAACCTCATTTATGCATACAGAAAGAGGAAGGATTTCTTTATTCACTTGCATTGAAATAGTATAAAAACCAGCAGTTAAAACAATTTTCTTCAGAAAAAACATGCCTTATTTGCACTGTTTGCTCATGTGGAGTAGCCCTTAAATGACTTGCTTCAGAAGCACTGGTGTTATCCATACAGATGCACAGAAAAGTGATACTTAAGCTTTGCAGAAAATAAGAGTCGTGTTTATGAGCTGAAGAAAACAAGTTCAAGGGCCTATTTCATAAATAAAACAGAAGAAAAATCCCACTTCAATCTTCCACATCATTAAAACTTACACACATGAAAGAAGATCACTGTTGTGAAAACCTGTTTTCTCAGGAATGTTTTCCTTCATTTCTTTTGGCTGAAATGGGTTCACTGAGATTATGCATATTACACAAAGTATTCATGTAAGGTGGGTAAGTATTCTCGAGTCAGTAATAACAGAGCACTGAGTAACACTGATGTCTACTGGAGTTAACAAGAGTTAAAGCTATTTTTTTTTACTGATTTCTCAAGCTGTGGGGTTTTTTTTAATTAACAAAGGATTGTTTTAGTCTGATGTAAAAATGTAAAAGTGTATTAACTTTACATTCCTATTTTTATAGAACCATAGAATCATTTTGGTTGGGAAACATCTATAAGAACATTAAGACCAATCATCAAACTAATGTTGCCGGTGCACCACTAAATTATATCCCTAAGTGCCATGTCTACATGTCTTTTAAATACCTCTGGGGATGGTGACCCAACCACTTCCCTGGGCAGCCTGTTCCAATGCTTAGTAGCTCTTTCAGTAAAGAAGTGTTTCCTAATAGCAATCCAAACCTCCTCCGGCACAACTTGGGGCATTTTCCTCTTGTCCTGTTGCTTTCTACCTGGGAAACAAGACCAATACCCCACCATGCTGTAACCTTCTTTGAGGCAGTTCCAGAGATCAGCAAGATCAATTGAGAAGACCAGACCACGTGGAAGCCAGAGTTGCACCTGTGTGCAGCCAGACGAGAAGACAGTGACCTTCAAAGAACATTACCAGAGAGCACCGTATTCAGTTTCCAGACCTGCCACAAACTGTGCAAATGCCAGTAAGCAACATACTCTGCAGGTCCCAGATTTTTCTCCATAAAACAGGAGGGAGATAATGCATCTTTTCCCCTGCAGTCTACTTCTCTTGCTTAGTGTGGTCGCAAGTTTTTCAAAGAAGAGGCTGAGAAATTGACGGTGCTTAACCAAATTATTACTGTGTATGTCGTAAGAAAAAGTTCATCCACAATAGGAAAAATGTTGCATAGAAAACCCATGTCTCAACCACATTTAACTAAATTAACGGTGCTAATTTCCTATAAACATAAGTTATTGATTGCAGCTGTAGTATTAGTTTGCAGGCCAAAGCCAGAGGGCTGTTGTTTTTTAGTCAGATTTATGGAAAAGGCTAGGAGAAATATAATATTATATGCAAATAGGATTTAATCCAAGCCCCACTGAAGCAGAACTCCCACTGACTTCCGTGCTGCTAAGACTTTAACCAGTGTGAAAATTTCGTCTCTGAATATTTCTATTTTGATTCAAGTTTCCAAAACAGCTTTGAAAAACAAATGCAAATACCTTCATATGCAAGAATTAACATCTGCATAAAAATTGATTCATACCACTCTCCACGTAACAAAATTGTTGCATGACTATGTACTTATTTTCCAACGCTGATCAACTAGAATAAAATGCAAATTTCTAGTTAGCCAAAGGGAAGAAATGTGCTGTCATTACCGTCAGTACAGAAATCCCACTACAAACAAACAATAAATAATGTCAGGAAATGTCAGTTTCAGAGGGGATGTCACCATGGAAAATAAGCTTATGAAATGCTGAAATACAAGTGGCATTACTTCTGATTTTGAACTTTGATAGTACAAATCAAGCCAATTTAAAGGTATATTTCACTGGAGACAGAGCGGATATACCTTAAGATAGGAAATTCAAATAGAATCATTACTTCAAAATAAGCTATTGAATATGAAAATTGATGTCTGAGGACTTTAAGATTTGAAAAATTTGGATTGAAGATATGAAAACAAATACAGCACACACAGGCTGATAATTCATAAGCTCATTCCAATTCTCAATGTTAGAGTCACTGTACCATTTCTTCCTGAGTCTGGTGAGCTGGTTCATCTGAAGTAAAAGCTAACATTTTACTTGTCTTCTAAGAAAACATACGAGCCCATTTTAAAAACCAGTCTTAATTCTCTGGCTGTTATAAGGATGCTGCTAACGGAGTCCCTTTCAGGGCTCAAACAATGCCTGGTCATGTTGGTGAGAATACTTCTGGTGTGTTACATGTTAGACCCTTACAGGACATTGCAAATGACACTGCTCCTTGTGAGAACCTTCATTTAGAAAGTTCTAAACAGAATGCTGACACTGCAGGGAAACCTCAGCACAGGTAGATTTATGGGAGATTGTGGTGACAGCTAGATAAATTTAGTGTGTTCAGCATGTGGCAAGATTCTTTTTTTAAAGAAATCTTCTAAAAGGGTATAAAATAAATGCTTTTTGAAAAGAGATAATCATCATTTAAGAATCACATGACAAAAATTATAATTCTTCCTACAAAAATGTAATGTTACTAAGGGAATTATACAAACAAGCTACAAAAAAGGGCTTGTCCATAATTTCATGCATTGCTACCGTTACTGGGGATTCCATTTTTTAAAATTCTTATTGCATCATTTTGTTTTCCTGTGCTTTGCTTACTATCTTGGTTTCAGATGGTGGGATTTTTATTAGTAATAAATCATGAAGACTCATTTAATTTTCTCCAGGACACCTATTGATGTGACTAGTTTTTTGTTACTGCTTTTGGGAAATTATGTATTCTCAGCTAAACCTTTTTATGTTAACACTGTTTCCTTCCAAAATTGACAGTGCAGTAGTTTATTTTTTATTATATAGAATATTTGGGGATTATTGGTTTATTTTCAAAATATACATCTTTAGTTTCTAGGAAGGCCTGAGTACCTGAGAAGTTTAAAGTGCTAAAACAAAAGTTTTTCCGAATTGGGACTTAACAGACAAAGCTAGATAATTACTGTGAAAAACAAAGGCCATTAGAAGTCACTTCTCCATCTGAGAAAAAATGACTCTGTTGAATATGCACAAGTTTAAGTTTTCATTTCTAAAAATACCTTTATATGATTATGGGGATTTAACAGACTTGTGATGGTGACTTCAAGGGAGCTAAAAAGAAGAAATCGGGTGTTTTTATAGCTAATTCAATTGATGCACTAGTGAACTGTTAAGCTATCCATGTACTTGTTGTTGGATGTGCACCTGTAACAGTGTAAGAACATCTGTTTTCCAAAATTGTTTATTAAAAGTGAACAAGATACTATGACTGTAACATTACAGGTTAAATATCTTACTCATAGAAGAAATAATATCTTTATTTACATGTTCCCAAACCTTCATCTTTCAGTAATCCTGGCAGAATTTCAAGAGCAATGTTTTCAAGAAAGGATTCACAGAAGCTATAAAAGAACATTTATGTGTAGGCTTTTTCTAATCAAACTGAGGATGGCAACTTTTAAAAAATTCTGCAAAAGAAGATACAGTAAATCTCCAGTTTTAGTAATTGGCAGCTTTTATAATTTACAGTGACATAAAATGTTTTATATCACTATGCTAACACACTCTCACGGTTAAACATAGTTTAAGTCAAACTTAATTGCTGTTAACTAACTAGGTGTTATGTTATGTCATATACGGTGGAGCAGGCTGTACACTTAAATTTTGACTTTGAAACACAAGATTTAGAAACACATGCAAACAGCACATCAAATTAAAAAAGTTGTAATTGTATCAAGTACTAATAGCTTTAGATGGAAACTGCATTTCCAGTTTGAACTCTTGCTTGTTCAATACAGGCTTAATGCACTTTTCTGAACATTAGCCTTAGTGTGAACTTCACACATTCTGCATTTCTGCTGGGGTTATTCCTCAGTTCAGCTGGCACTGTACTTTACTTTATGGACTCTCTGAAGGTGATTCAATTGTCTAAACCTAGGCAAGTAGTTCTGTGTAAGATGGCCTAGGGCATCTCAGCTGTCCACTTGCTCTTCCAGAACAAGGACTCCTGCAGGTCTGTTAGCCCTGTGTGCAAACCTTGGAAACCCTAATGGCATCACAGAAATTAAATGACATCTCTGCCCTCTCTCATGTCTGGTTGATTATGACAAAAATGTTTTCATCTGTGCACACAAATGGAGTGCTTTTTTTTGTGTCATATTTAATACAAAACAGGCAGGGGATAAAGGTACACCTCCCAGTTTATCCTGTGCAGAGGTGGGATCTGAGAGATTCTGTAGCAGGATCTGGTAACACATAAAAGTTCCAGCATGCTATAGTAAAAAAGCAGTACTTCCAATCTTTTAAACAGAATTCAACAAATAAAGAAAGGTGACTCAAAGGAGTCCTGAATCCTTACTGCTTATCCCAACTTTGACAGATTTTTTTCAGGAAAAATATTATAAACCATAAAATATCTACAATTAATTGTTTATTTTGTGCTGAATTGTTTATTGTTTCTCCATCATTTTAGTAAATCTATCTATCTATCTATCTATCTATCTACCACTTTTGCAAGCTTATCAAGATAAGCATATATTGGGAGAGAACTGATTTTAAAATCCTTGTTTCAACATATAATTACTATTGTTCAATGTATGGGACAAGGACAGCCTCATGAAATTCTAAACAGCTACGAATTATATTGGAAATTATATTTTCCCCTAGAATTACTGCTAAACCCAGATATTTGACTTGAACGATCACTCACATTTAGATTCTCTCAAAAAAAGGGAAATCTAGCACTGGTAAATTTATATAGATAAGCATGTTTGCAGTCAAATGAAGACTCATAATTAGGGTATATTCAGTGATCTGTGTTACCCCTGAGCCAAATGTGATGTCTACATTCAGTACTCAATGAGGCGACCACACAGATGAGTTGAAAGAAGGGGCTACTAAGCTGGGGCTTTTATTTGATGAACATGAAGAGTGTTTCTGTCATGGCTAGAGGGCAGGCATTGCAGGGTAGGATTTGAATGAACATTTTCCTCAAAGTTTTTTGTTGCCCTAAAAGTGAATTTTCGTGGTTTGGCTCTGTGACCAATATCAGCAAAGCTTTTGACCTTCTGTAGCAGTAGCAGAAAAAGGATTCTGGCAAGGCTTCTAAATTCATAATTTACTAAATTTGCAGAAGTAAAGGACAGGTAAGTGTCAGAACCTTACAAATCATGCAGGAAGAGAGGCATGGTTTGCCAGCAGAGGTTCCTTCCATCTGTTCTGCTGTTCAGACCTTAGCAGAGCAGTAACGTGGTGTATGACCAAAGGAGGAAGTGACAGCAGTGTAAATCCTGGCCATGAGCAATGTGACAATGTATGAACACCACAGCCTCCATCTTACATCAGGTCAACCTAGTGGTTCTTTACAGGCTCTGAATGTGAAGCAAATGCTGCATGTTACATTTAATATTAATACAGAGCATAAAGCACTGCAGTTATTTTACTCAGTTCTGTACCTGGTGGAAGGCAATAGAAAATCTGATTTAGTTCATCTGCTGAAGACAGAAAAATATAGGTGACAACCTGGCTTATCCAGGACATTTACATTATTTTAAAATTATATCAAAACTATTTGCATTTGTCATTACAGACGTTAACAGTGTCCAGGGATTTTAATTTTATAGGGACCAGTTTATGAAAGGACTTAACAAATATAATTTCATTGTCATGCTGTTTTCTTAATATTTGATTTTGTTTTTTCATTATGCTACAACAGCTCAATGTTTTTTAATTAGTGGACATATTGATGGATAAATTGAATATTTAATTAAATTAAATACACTCAAATATTTAACTTCCTGTAGGAATTACTGTGACATAAATTTACCAACTCTGTGATGAAAATAACATGTTGCGAAAAATTTTCATGCTCAAACACACCAATTATAACATTATTAGAAGTATTTAAAGAAACACTCAAATTTGTAAAACCATTGAAAATTAATTTAGGGAAGTGCAGTATTACAGCTCTATAAGTAGTGCATGGCCAAAGTTGGAGAGGCAGGATTATTCTTCCCTGTGTGCAAGATCAAAACCTACCGTCTTGTTTCATGTTCCGTATGTTTTACTTAGATGAGAATATAAAAATTCAGTGCAACTTATGAGATTTCCTTACATTTGTCAACTTTACTAGGCAGCTCCTGATCAGAAACTGTTTGCATTCTTTGCAAAGTATGATTCAATTTAGTCAAATTTTTATTCAGTATGATATATTTTTAATAGACAGGTTTTCAATTTGCTATATTTTTTCTAATTTACTGATTCAAATATTTACATGTTTTATTCCTCCACTATCATGTATAATGGTATTTAATGTCTACATTAAATATTTCACTGCTAATAGCTTTTTACACCTTATATTGGGTTTACTCTAATTAGTAGGATTAGTGCTAGATGTTTAACTGCTTAAAATGCTTTTTAAGATTTCAGAATATGAAATCAAAAGTAAGCATACAATCCCATTTTGCATAATGCAGTGTGTGCAAGTGTCTGTGTGTGAGAAGGAGATAGCATTATGAACAGGAGCATTAACTTCAGCTAAGCTTGGGCCCTTGACCTTGGCCACCTTCTTGGATGAGCCTGCCAGCAGAGAAGGTTGCAATGCCTAAACAATTAGGCAGAAACAAGGGTGTCAGGGAAAGCAGAAGCTCCTACAAAGAATGGACTAGCTGAGGCAAAACACATCCTCAGTCTCATGCCATATACTAGGCAGCAATCAGTGGGCTTGTATTCCATACTCATTGAGCAGTTTTTTTCATGAGGAAAACAACCTACAGAACAAAATTAGGAACTTCTGCTGTTGTTCTGAAAGGCACAGACTTATTTGTGGTTGAGCTGTAGTAGGTGGTCGTGGTAACTCGATTTTCATGGACATAAAAATCCAGATCATGGATCATGGACATAAATGATCATTTACTGTGGGTGAGTTCATAAAGAATTATAGGACTGATCTAGTCAGTGGCCAGACTAACAATTCAATAAGGCAAGATCAGCTTACTCCACAAAGGCTTTGGAAATCATGTAAACATAAGCAACTGCATTATAGTTGGCTCTAAAACAAATAAAAAATATCTCATGCACACTCTAACTACAGCTTGTCTCTAAAAACAAAAAATAAAAGGCCCAAACTACATTATTTAGTAGCAAACCAGAACAGAACAGTTGCAGAAATAAATGAAGGAGGCCATTGTACAGAACAGCTTTCCTTTCAGATCTTTCCATTGATAATGTCACAACGTTCCACTTAGCTTTGTTTAACCAGATGTCAATGAACAAAAAAACCTCTTTTTCTGATCTGTTCTCCAGTGTAAAGAAATGAAATATTAATTAATTCTACATTCAAATGGCTATTCAATTTAGAATAGTTCATTTTTTAAAGGCAGAAAAAAAGTAATTGACATCTATGAGCAGGTATTCCCCATGCCAAAAAATGCCTCACTTTCACTTATTTAAAAAGATGGGAAATGCACATTTGTTTGGGAAAGCCATTTATCCAGTGAAATCTTTAATTACATGCACCATAAAACAGCCACAAAATGCTGTCTCCTCAGACCTGTAACTTTAAGCCAGTGCAAAGCACAAACCACCTAATTTCAGCAAAGAGAAGCAACAGTCGCCACTTTGCTCTGTTGTTGCATGACAGCTGGATATGAACAGCTACTCTCTGCCATGAAGTGGAGGGATGCCACATGACTAGAGGCAAAGCTCTGCATTGTGTCAATGTCATTTCTGTTAAAGATCTCCTTGTAGCCTGACATCCAGAATGGAGTCGCACATTATGTTCAATGGATAATATTTCTGACAATATTCTCTGGATGGCCTTGAGCTGATTACCACTACTGCTTCAGAAAACAGTTGTTACTGAAATGTTTCCTTTCAATAGACTCTGCCTGAGGAAAAATAGCAAGCGAGACTGGATCGTTAGTGCTGGATATATCATAACTTTGTAATTGCCCTGTTTCAGTACTTGAAAACAATTCTTTGTCAAGGGCAGGAAACAGCTCGCCTGTAGGTGCAACAATGGAGAGAGTAGAGCTGATCTACATGAGCATCTTTAAGATTACCTCATGCTTACATGCTAAAACTTTATCTAGTTAACAATAACAAACTCAGGTTAAAAGCAAATGGTATTTTCAGGACTGATGCTCAGTCTTTCAAGCAGGCTCTTCACAACACTCTTTCAGTGCATTCAGATGGAATATTTCTGCTGATTCAGCAAGAAGTTTGACTACAACGCCTTACCTGAAAGGTGAGATACAGCAATCAGTATTGGTGTCCCACAGTAATTCTGTTGTCTAGTATCAGTCACTGATCTTGCCTTACAAGCAGCTTATGCATAGTCTTTGAAACAAGAGTTGATTCCCAGTACTGACAGTGGAACTGTGTAGTGAGGGTACTTGGGACCATTTAAACCCTATGAAGATGTGAGGCAACAGGGTGATGAGGTGACAAGATCATTTGCTGTGGAGCTCAATGACAAATCTAGCTGAAATTTATAGAACAGGAGGGGCTATAAAGATCAGTTCCATCTCTTGCCTATGAACCAAGACTAAAGCATGCCCTTCCTTCCACTTTCTGAAGTGTGCAGCTATTAGTCCTAATATTTCTCAGCACCTGATTAGTAAGGTCAGCCAAGATGGTCATCCTGTCATACCATCCTACAGAAACAGCCATATGTATACCTACATACTGTTATTATTATTTTTACAATTATCACACTAGTAGAGATGAATTTTCATCTAGCATATATTCCTCTAGGAGAGATTTTTCATAACAATTTATTTCAGAGACAAGACAGCTCATCCAGAACAAAAATACCTGCTAAGAACTAAAGAGTTTAGGAGCTTCAGCTGAGGTGATTTCTGAGGGGATCTCTGCAGGGGACAGAGTTCTAAATACCAGCTCATCATAACAAGCATTTAAATAAAAAACAGCTTCCCAAGCATGAAATCCACAGCAAAACCTGAAATTCCTTGACTAGGAAAAGAGCAATTGCATCTGACTTGCTTAATGTTGCTTAGAAAAACCTTCAACAGCTTAGAAGATGAGAATCAATGACCACTGAAAGCAAAAGCTCAAATGAAAGCTGCATAGAGTTGCTCAGAAATGCAGGAAGTAAAGAATATGAGATAGGTGAAACACCTATCTAATGCCAAACTCCTATCATGAGATCCCATGTTGCCTAAAAAAAAGTTGAGAGTTTGGCAGGAGAAGCTAAATTCACTGGTGCAAGAACAGAATATGGTACAATTCCACTTGTTACGATCTTGGAGGGCAAAAAATGTATTAACTGTGAATAGTTTCAGTGTCCTTCTGTGATTTTAGTATATGTGCATTCTTTATATCAAATAAAAAATATTCATTATTTATATAATTCTTTGCTTTAAACAAAAGCTTTTCCTTACAAACAGAATATTTTGTATATATATATAAATATAAATATAAATATCCATAATTCCCATTGTTTCCACTGATACTCATTTTCACATTACTATGCTGAAATGTTTAAGTTGATCTAAGCCTCTTTCCCATTAACATCTTTCCATTAGGTATTGATAGATATTCATAATATGATAGATATTTATAATCCTCCTCCCAGTAAACTCTAAGGACATTTGACACCAATTTTAACAGGCACAGGAATAAGAAAATTTTTATGTTTATTTGTATAAATGCAAACAGAATTTGGTATCTTTAATTTAACATGATTTTCCTTTTCTCTTTTACTCCATATCTGGCTAAATACCCCAATACATACCTCAATCCATGCAATTCCAAAACAGATCTGGTAATCAATTTTTTTCTACTACTAAAATAGTATAATTATTTTTAATTGTTTTCCTTTAAGAGCAGTTACAATCTTACTGTGATCACTGTGCTTAGAAATGAGAAATGTATCAACTCGTTATAACATCCTGTAACAGAGATATCTGCCCTGTTAAAATGAATAGAAGCAAGTATACATTCACCTTTGAAGTTGCTAACTGTATTCTGCATTTTTTACTCAAGCAAATTCCCACCGTGGAAAACCTGACATTCATAGATTCATAGTATTATAGAATCACTAAAATTGGAAGGAACCTAAAAGGCCATCTAGTTTCAATATCTCTGCCATGGGCAAGGGCATATTGCACTAGATCAGGTTACCCAAAGCTCCATCTGGCCTACTTTTGAACACCTCCAGGGATGGGGCATCCAAACCTCTCTGAGCAATCTGTTTCATAATTACCATCCTCATAGTAAAGATTTTCTTCCCAATATCTAACATAAACCTATCCTTCTTCCTCGAAAGGCCATTGCCCCCTGTCCTTGTGAAGAGACTGTTTTCAGCTTTCCTGTAGAGGCCCTTTAGGTACTGAAAAGCTGCTCTAAGGACTCTCCCCAGCCTCCTCTTATCCAGGCTGAACAGCACCAGTTTTCTTAGTCTTCCTTCATAGGTGAGGCACTTCATCCGTGTGATCTTGGTGGCCTCCTCTGGACTTGCTCAAACAGGTTGATGTCCTCCTTCCTGTGCTGGGGACCCAAGAGCTGGATGAAGTACTCCAGGTGAGTAGAAGGACACAACCAAGGTGGAGCAGAGGGGCAGAATTTCCTCCCTTGATCTGCCGCCCACACTGCTTTTGATGCAGCTCAGTTTATGGTTGGCTTTCTGGGCTGTGAGATCATACTGCCAGGTCTTGTTGAGCTTTTTGACAACAAATACCCCAAGTTCTTCCTCTCAGGGCTGCTGTAGAGGAAGAACTTGAGGTATTCTCTGCCCAGCCTGTATTTGCCCTTGTGACTGTCCCACCTCCGGGGCAGGTGGGACCTTGCCCTTGGACTTCTTGAACTTCATGAAGTTCACAGAGTGAATCTCTAAGGACGTTCACCTCTCAAGCCTGTCAAGGTCCTTACTAAGCCCTTCCTCCAGGGTGTATAAGATTAACACTTAAGTAAAGACTATCTGGTCTGCTCACTCCTGTGCACAATATGCAACGTACACAACCTGTTGGATTAAGAGGACAATGTTTCTCAGTGCACACAATATTCCTTTCTTTCATTTTTCTCAAATTAAACAGCTTTGTGAATATAGAAGTTTTCCAATTGTCTTGAAATTTCTATAAAGCTCAGCTGAACCTACAGCAGATATTTGTGAGGCACGATGCAAATGTTCAGTGTCATTGATAACATGCTTCCATACTCTTTATGTCTCATGAAACTTGCCTTGAATCTTTATAGTCTATGGAAACTGAGAACATCTCTGTCACAATACTTTTTTCATGCTAGGTAAATGAACTGTGCTCTAAAGAGGCTATCACTGTCCACTGCAAAACTCACTCAGTTGTAGACAGACATATAAATTAAAGTTAGGTGAGAAGAGCACCTTCATTCATATTAGAAATGTCACACATCTTACAACAGATATTAAAAGACTGTGACAGACTCTTCACTGATGGCTCTTCAAATAGAATAGGAAGCACTTCTTATACTGTGATCCCAAATTTAAACCATAACTAATTCAGAATACTCCTTTACCTTTTGTCAGATATGATGTCTGATGCAATGATCACAATGGTCTTATCTGACCTTAAAAATGATTGCAGTTAGTTTAATTCAAAAAGGAATTTGCAGAAACATTTCCTAATTAGCTCAATTTTGCTACTTTAAAATTGTGCCATGAAACAAGTCTCATGATGTGTATAACCAAACCTAGGTCTTCTATTTCTGCTTCAGCTCTTCAAATTCAATTCTGAGCTCTAACAGAAATAAAATTAGTTAATAATTAATTCCCTTACAATGTCTGCATGAATGGACTTTAAAAAAAAAGGTAGGAGATGTAAAAATAATTTTATATCATCAAACCTCTAATAATACAGTATTGAAATTCATACAGAATTGTTGTAACTACATTTCACAGATGCATTACTCTTTTATCCTTTCTTGATAGCAATGTTTTTCTCATGGGTTGGACAGTACTATTTCTTCATCCATCCAAAACACAAGTATTCACTTCTGTCTTAGAAATCAATTTGTGGGAGATGAAATAGGTATTACGTAATCAAATCCAACAACTTTGTTGCCTGCTTTTCATATTATCCTTAATTCAAAACCTAATTAGTCAGTATGTTCTTCTGTTTTCTTTATTATATGCCTCCAAAATTTGCTACTCAGTGATGAAAGAATTCACTACATGTAGGTTTCAGTACAAACTGTGCTCATGCCAAAGGAGCTCTAACACAACATAAAAATGCTCTCTCCTGCCTAAGAATTAAAATGCGAATAAGTTTTCAGGCTTGTAACCCCTCTAAATTATAAATGTGACACAGTCCACCACATATTTAACATCAAAGTCCTTAATGCTTTTATTAGTTGAAAATATTTTTGGCTCAGGCTTGAACCATCAGCATTCACAAATCTCTTCTTAGTTTTTTAATTGAGCTTGCAGTTTAGAAGATGTATTGTAAACTCTTAAACATACTGTAAGTGCAACCTTTTATGTCTTATAGCCACCATTTTAAATTTTACATGATAAAATTGAAGGTTCAACTTACCTTTTTTTTTTCCTTTCTTTTTTTTTGGTGGTTATGTGGGAGTATTTTACTTAAACTCAGAAGCGTGAAGCAGGTCCAGAGGTGCTTTAGATACTCACACTCTCAACTTCAAAGTAGTAATATAAGCTTTTGCTTACAACCATGTGGGACATGTTTAGCTCTGGGCATATATCATTTTGTAACCAATATATGGCCAATGAAAAAGATCTACCTCTTTCCATAACCTATTTTCCTATTATAGAAAGAGTTTAAATTCCTTTGAGTAATGAAAATCACACAAAATAGTTTCAAACCCAATTTTAAAATGGAAGAAGTTTGATTGAAAATATTACTTTGCTTATGTCTTATCCTCTTGGTTTTCTATTGGCAATCTGTCTTTCTGACTTCTAAGCATTAAATAATTTTTCTGCCCTTTTTCTAAGTTTTAAAGACAGGAAGGAGGTGTTCAATGTTTTCACCACTCCCCTGCATAGTTGGCTCCTTTAACATTTGTACATGATGAGCTTTGATTGTGACCATGAAGACAGAATAATCAAATAATTTTGGAGCATCTTTTTGAAGAGGCAGAAAAGCCACTGGTTAGTGTGAAGCAGTTTCTTGGAATGATGACAATGATAGGGCTGCTGTAGAATTCAAATGTATCCAGCCAGTAGTACAGGACCCAGTGAGTTCTACTGTTACAGCTACGTCATGCTCCACAAATAAGAACAAAATTTGTCCCCACAGCTTAACTTCTATAACCTTCTGTATAGATTTATACAGAACTTTGAATGACTTTTTTTTTTTTTTTTTGTATTTTTTTGTTTGTTTTAAAGAGAAAAGACAAAAAAATGGGTACAAATTACTTTGGCTTCCAACTCTGTCATAATCAGACACTATAATTTGGTTGCACAATTAGTTATATCAAGGGAGATGTGGAAGTGAAAATAAATGTCACTCTGTTGACTTATGTGTGTTCAAACTCAATTCAGGATGTTAACAAACCAAATTTATTTTGTTTATGGTTTGTTTGTTTAGATTTTTTTTTGCTAAAAACTGAGTCTTTGGCATTTGCAAATGTAGGAGTCCACAAAGATTAGCAACATTGTTTTGCCAATGATTACATTTAAAATTTCTTTCAAATTCTCTCCACACCATACAAAGTTATCAACTTTTAGTAAAACTATCCAATCACCACACTGGTAGAGGAACGTATTTTTCTTAATGTGAATTTCATCTTTCCAGTTCAAGATGTGATTGAAGAAATCAGTAAATAAATATAAAATAGATTCATAGTTTAATCTTTCCGTACTGTTTTCTTATGCAATTATTTAACTTTGAACCTTAATTTTTATCAGTTACTAAAATGTTATTCACAGCTGTTGTTAATATTTCACATATTCCTTAAGACTTTTTCCACCTAATATTTTACTCAAACCAATACTAAAACGTATTGGTTTCACGTTCTTTTACTTCACTAAAATTACATATTCAGTTTCTTCTAAAATGAGATAATTAGTTCCTAAGCTTTTTCTGTAACAGTCTTGCAATGACTTTTGCATGTCCTTATCTTCACGCACAGGATAATACCAAGAATCAGTGAGGTTATTGACATCAAGTTCAATGAGATTAGGATAGGATAAAAAGGAAATATTTACCATTTGATGCCAAATTATTCAATTCCTTTGCTTGGTTTGAAACCACTTCTGTGACTACTATGCAGTACTGGATTTTTAAGGTAGAGATTTTTTTCAAAAATATCTTTACCTCCTTCTCAAGATGATGACAAATTAAATGTAACAGAAGAAAACAAATAAGGAAGGTGAATAGTCCTCTTTAGCCTCTGTTTTTAAAATTATAGAGGTGATGTTATTGTGTCATTCTCTGAAATGACATTATTTAGAAAATATTCTGAAGGTTCTAGGACTTTTTTCAATACATAACTGAGATCAGATATTCTTTTGAAGTAGAATTGCCTTTGTTCTAGAGCTATTTTGAATAAACTATTAAGGAATTATATGTACTATTACACTTCCAAAGCACAGCAAATACAGTATAGCTCTGCAAATGACCAAGTGATACAGTATATCTTGCACTTAATAAGGGCAAACTAATTTTTAGAAGTTGTTTTCATGGCAAATAAAAAAATGACTAATGGAGATAAAACAATCAGCAGAGAAGTTTTAGTTAGGTCCAATCTCATAGAATAATAGATTGCTTTGATTTGGAAGGGACGAAATTCCATCTACTTCCAACCCCCTTGCCATTGGCAATGATACCTCCCACTAGGCCCTGTTGATCAGGGCCATATCCAGCCTGGCCTTGAACATTTCCAGGGATGGGGCATTCTCTGCTTTTCTGGGCAACCTGTTCTAGTGCATCACCACCCTCTGAGTAAAGATTTTCTTTCAAATGTCTAATCTAGGCCTATTCTCTTTCCGTTTAAAGCCATTCTCCCTTGTCCTGTCACTACATGCGCTTGTAAAAATCCCTCTCTCCAGTTCTCTTTGTAGCCCCTCTTAGATAGTGAAAGGCGGCTCCAAGATGAAAGCTCACCAGAGCTTTCTGTTCTCCAGGCTGAACAGCCCCAACTCTCTTGGCCTGTCTTCACAGGAGATGGGCTCCAACCCTCAGATCATCTTTACAGTTCTCCTCTGTACTCCCTCCAGCAGGTCCCTGTCCTTATGCTGGGGATCCCAGAGCTGGATTCAGCACTCCAGCAGGTCCCTGTCCTTATGCTGGGGATCCCAGAGCTGGATTCAGCACTCCAGGTGAGGAGAGGACCACAACCACCTTCCTCAGGCTGCTGCCCACGTTTCCTTTGAGGCAGCCTAGGGTGCAGATGGCCATCTGGGCAGTAAGTACACATGGTTGGCTCATGTTGAGCTTCTTGTCAACGAACATCCCCAAGTCACAGAATCAAAGAATTAATTAGGTTGGACAAGACCTCTGAGATCATCAAGTCCAACCTTTGACTGAACACCACCATGTCAACTAGACCATGGCACTAAGTGCCACACTAACTCTTTCCTTAAACAACTACAGCGATGGTGACTCCACCACCTCCCAGGGCAGCACAATTTAGAGTCCTCCTCAGGCCTGGTCTCAAAACGCAAGAAATGATAAACAAATAATTAGTAATTATAGTATTGTTCCTATCTACACTGGACAAAAGTTATTTTCTTTCTTTTGTGAACTCATGAATTACACGAGATTTTTTACTTTTAAATTTAATCTATTTAATCTATTTAATCTACCTGACCAGATGCACTTTAGTGGGAAGACATTTTATTGAAGACACACAGCAACTCAAAGCTCTGTTATACACATCATTGCATGGGGCCAGGGTCAAGGGAATGGCTTTTTAGAATTGGCACACAACAATATTTTGCTGGACTTCCTCAGCAGAGGAAAAATGACAGTGCAGCTGGAAAAAGCACCGCTATGAGTCCCAAAAATGGCCAAGAAAATATGAAGATTTTTTTACTTAGAAGTGCTGTCTTCATAGAAACTTCTCAAAACATGTCTTTTAAAATTTAAATGGCACTTCGTGATGTTTGAATATTATCACATCCTAAAGAATCTTAAGTCTTTGCAGCAAAGTTAATTAGTCCAA
Source organism: Cisticola juncidis (assembly GCA_013400215.1). Taxonomy (NCBI): domain Eukaryota; kingdom Metazoa; phylum Chordata; class Aves; order Passeriformes; family Cisticolidae; genus Cisticola; species Cisticola juncidis. Next base: position 424,289 of record VXBR01006232.1, on the reverse strand, counting down.
CACCCACTCACAGCTGAGTATTCTAAACTGTTTTACTCATTTGAAAAAAGTCCTAAAGTAGCATAAATATACCTTTTGATTTTATATTGTGTTTGTATATAATAATTACATTTATATATTAAAACGAACTTTCTAGATAATGTCATTATCTTTTGAATTAAAGAGTTTCATTTGAGAGCTGCAAGAAGGATCCAGATAACTACAAATCTGCAAGAAGGATCCAGATAACTACAAACTACTTGACCCCTGGGAAGGTGGTAGAGAAAACCACCATGAAAGTCTTTTCCAAACACATGATGGACAAGGTGGGAGTTATCAGCATAGATTTATGAAGAGAAAATCATGCCATAAGAGTCTAAAATCATCCTATGGTGAAATGACTACAGTGGATGAGGAGCTATTGCTTGTCCTGAATTTAGCAAGGCTATGAGTGATGCCTCCTGTAATACCACCATCCCTGGAAGAGCTTAAAAAGCAGAAAGATATGACACTGCATGATATAGTTTAGTGGGCACAGTGGTACTTGGGTAAATTTTGAACTTGGAGGTCTTTTCTTAGTGATTATATGATTCTATACTGTCCCTAAGAAGCTGATGAAGCACAGGTTGTATCTGCAGACACTGAGGTGAGCTGAAAGGCAGCTGAGCTGTCGGGCTCAGAGGTTGTGATTAGAAGCATGAAGTCCAGATGAAGGCCTGCCAGAGGTGGTTTCCCAGAGGTCACTGCTGGGGCCAGTACAGTTTAATGTCTTCAGTAATGACCTTGCTGATGGGACAGAATACAAATCTGCAGATGATTTGCAAACTTGGGAAGAAGTTTTGACACAATAGATGCTACATGCACCAGTACTGGCTGGGGACTGAATAGCCATTCAGGGAAGCAGCTTTACAATCCTGATGGAAGAGCCAGCAATGTGCCTTTGCAGCAAGGAAGGCAAATAACTTTTTCTGGATTAAATTAGGAATGGGATCTCACCATCTGAACGCTGACTGTGTGATCCCTCCTCAGCACAGGAAAGGCCACAGCTGGGTCCAGTCCTGAGTTTCCTGGTACATAGGGTAATGAAAATATGGAAGTGAGTTGAACTCAGCACCACAAAGACAAACAAGTGTTTGGAGCATGTGACCTACAATGAGAGGCTGAGAAGCTTGCCTTGTTCATTCTTGTGAAGATATGCAGGGACATCTTATTCACATATACAAATAAATGATGAATGTAAGAGTTAACAATATGGAACCAGGCTATTTCTCTGGAAAAAGTTCAAGTGGTGATAAGCCACTACTGAAATAGGAGAGTTTGTTTAAATATAAGAAAAAAAAAATGGTCATGAGAGTATTCTAACATTGGAGCAGATTTCCCAGGGCAGTTGTGCAATCTCCACCCTTGGAGATATTCAGTAGCTGGCTGGACATGACCCTGAGCAGCCTCCATTTACTGACCCTCCTCAGAGGGCCAGTAAATGGAGGGATTGGATAAGACAATTTCCAGAAGTCCCTTTTAACCTTAAGTCAGTCCTTCAATTCTGCTTTTCAAACATAATATGCTGTGCTGTAAGACTATATCCCCTACAATGCAGTGCTGCTTGTGGACTTTATGATAAATTAGATTTTTCCCAACTTGTGACTGCTTAAAGAGACAGTCAGGGGACTTTAAAGAATCCTGTATGGATTTGGCCCAGGGGGATTCATACTCCAACATCCTGCAATGAAATGTTACTTATTTTATTAATTACCTGGTCTAACAACTGTTCTAAAATGTTAGAGGTAAGTTTTCTAAGAAGTTAATGGCTTCAAATTCTTTAAAGTGTTTTGAACAGATATTAAAAATTGCTGGGTTTATAATTGCAAGCACTAACACAGTTCCTATAGATTTATAAACAAAAAAGTTACATACACATTGCTGATATCGTGCTGAAGCTATTTAATTTTAAAGACTTTTTTGCAACTTTCTTCAGTAATAAGATATTCAAAGAAATCACTGGAAATAATGGTTGAGAACTTAGAAACATTTTTCATTGTAACACCCATCTAACCTGTTTTTTTTTTTTTTTTTGTCCAATACACCTCTTAACTTCTTCCTAAAATTAGAAATGTGACAGATAATAGTTTACAATTAAAGCAAAAATAATTGTTCAGACTACATATGTATTAAGCAACTTATATATTGCTAGCTGGAAACTTCATGGCAAAAGTTCTGAGTTGATATGAAATTTATGATGAGACAATGTGATGACTATGTGTTGAATGCAAAACATTTTATTAGAAAATCTTTAGACTTCTAGTGACTCATAGAAAGTAAAACTAGGGACATTTGTTTAATTTTCGAATCTCCTATTTTGAAATTCCTATAGCACATAGGCTTGGTGGACCTACATAAAACATAGCAATTTCATGCTTCATTGCTTTTGATGTGACATAAAAACTTAAGAATTCATATATTGTGTCAGATCAAAGATATATCTAGGCCAGGATCTTGTGGTCATTACTGACTGCATAGAAAAGAATAAAAACAGAGCAAACACATTTGATGCTTTCCCTTAATAGCATCTCATCTTCCATCTATTTTCAGTTCAGGAATTTTATGAAGCAGATTGCTTTTCTATGTACTTACAAACATCAGTGAATTTCTGTTCAATGAATTTGCCTAGGTATGCCCTTGAGTAAAAGTAAATTTTAAGTATCTATTATGCGAGATTCTGCAGAGCTCAGTGAGTTTCTGTTTAGTCAAAAATCTTACGAAAAGGTTGAGTTCATAAGAACTATAAACTCTCATAATACAGGATGAAAGTAAGGGTTAGTGAAATCATAAAGCATTCATAATCAAAAAATCTAACACTGTCAGAAGCTTTTTTTTTTTGGATGCAGGTCTTTTCCATAGAGTTTGCAATAGAAAAACTGAAAATTGTGAAACCACACAAAATGTTCAAAGTTGTTACATTTAAATAAAGCCATAAAAGATTACTCTTAGATGTTTAAATTCAGATATTGTAGCTTGGCCTACCATTTAGCTGACATGTAATTTGATACATAATCATATTATATATGTTTTGCTCTTCTGTATTTGCACAATTTTAGTAAACATAATCTTCATCATATGTATTCCCTCTATTTCATTTCTAAGGTCTTCCTAGTCATGACTGTGTCTGATGAATACAGGTGTTGTTATATGATTGATAAGTTAACATTAAAAAATTTCATGGACTAATTCTCTAGGCTTCTTGCAGAACATGCTATATAGGAAGGCATTGGGGTTTTTTCATGTTACTTATGTACTCATGTACTTTGAAAGACCGAGCATTGAAACAGCCGCTGCAGATATTCAGTGGCATCAATCTGTTAAAACCAGGCAGATACTTTGGGCTCCCATGGTTTCTTCTACCCAAATCAGAGTTACTTTTTATCTTTCTCCTCTCACTTAACTGAGTGAAAAAAATAAATGTTCCTTTTTGTCCCCTGAACCTCAACCATGACTCCTGGAAAGCAAATTCTTTTCAGGACTGTTCACTGACTAGAAACCAATTGAAAATGGGAACTTTCTTTTTGCACAGCACCAAACTAAAACGGCTCTTCATGTCTTCCAAAGATGAAACATATGCTCTCACCAAAGCAACAGGAACTTGACCCACAGTGGACAAGGGCACCACCTGCTGACACCTGCCCTTTTGCTGGCTTCCCCACTGCCCTGCACTGAGTCTGATCTCTGTTCATGGAAACAGAACCAGCAATTTCAAAACCCCTTTGGATATTCCATGTTCTTGAAACAAATGCTTCTTCAGGTACCTCAACTTTCATATATACTTTTGGGTCTTGGATTCTTGGCCTGAAATTCCTCAGTTCTTCTTCCTCCACATTACACCATCTGGAAATGTTTTTTTCTCTTCAGTTTCCCAGAACTGATTTTTCCTGACCAGCTTCCTTTCGATTTTACACAGAATTCCAAAAAACAATAATCAGTATATAAAAGCAGGAAGCCATCACATGATTACCTGTAAAAAGAAAAGCATTTCTGGAAATGCATGGTTTAGACTACAAAATTCAGAAGGGCAACTTTAAAGAGAGATGTAGATCATAAAATACTCTTTTGTCAAGAACTTTCAAGTTTTATTTCCACATATTTTGCCCAAATCTGATAATTACTGTTGCTGAAGACTGGACTGTGATGCAATTTATACTTTTTTTTCTTCTTTTTAAAAGCCTTTTTCTAGTAAAATTCTTTACTGAGACAACAGGATCATTAATGGTTTTTGAATCAGCCACTAATTTACTTACCATTTGCCTGAAGGACACAGCTTTAACTGTAGCTATTTTTCTGTCATTAACAGTCATTTTAATTTACATTCAAAATGCTATGAAAATCATTTTGTAGAAATGTTATCTTTAGTTTTAAACAATGGAAAAGGTTTTGATTAATTTTATGATTACTAGAACAAATTGGCATGAAAGTAGGTTAAAAAATCATGAAATGCCTTTGATCAAGAAAACTTCTGGGCTCCCTGCCAATTTCAAAATAAAAGAGAGATGTTCAAGGTAAAGATGTTGATGTTTAGCTAGTGTCTCAGTCAGAATCTGGAAACAGAGACCCTTACATATGGAGTCCCTACATATACAAGAAGCCTTGATGAAATTAATTGGGAAAAAATAAAGCAGTCAAAAACAAAAGTTTCTGTAGACAAAAGTAAGTTGCAGATAGGCAAAATGGGCAGCAGCACTTTTCAGGATTAGAATAGTCTTGTACACAGAGAAGTTATTATAAGCTCTAATGCTAAAATAAATAGTAAAATCTCATATAACTCTTGTAGCACATGTAAAGAAGAAAAATTCCAATAGGTTCTAAAGTAGCATTGAGACACCTCAAACATGGGTTGTTTGTTTCTTTGGCGTTTTCTATTTTTTGTGTCTTTTAGGAAAGAGCCAGGAACAGTGTAGTCCTCTAAAAATAGTTGCATGAGGAACCACAAACTTTTCAGGAAAAAATAAAAAGGGATGAGTCTTAGTTGTTTGAAAGGAATAAGCATCTGTTACAGGTAGGAAGATACATCACCAATTGGGAACATCCTTTACATTAAGATCCTATGAATACTTGCAATCTATGTTCTCCTCTCATCAGAGCAGAATGTGTCAGGCTCTTCTGACAGAACAACTCTGCAGTAGAAAGGGAAGAAGGAAGTCTTTTCAACTAGGGCCCTTTTCTATTAAATATTTATGGAATTGGAAAAAGTTGCAGTAGGCAAAAAAGAGAATCACAAGGATATATTTCCCGATGATAATCAGATTTTTTCCTGGGAATGGAAACAGACCAGAATGATCCCACCACTCAGCTGAGCAGCCTATTAACAATAACAGACACCTTTTTCTCAAGTTGTGTTCTATATATAACTGAGAAAATATTAAGCAACAGTTTTCTATCGACTGTCAAAATTAACACATGTATTTAAAAATTTTCCTGACAAAGTGGTCCATGGATAAGTGTTTACTGCATATTTACTACACAATATATACTGAAAAAACCAAGAACTCCCCGCAATGCACTTTAGGAAGAAATTTTCATCACAGAAATAATCATCACATAATAGTTAGAATAGTTGACAGAAATTGTTTCCAACCCTAAACTTTTATATACACATCACCTGAGTCACAACGGAATTGCTTCTCTGTTTCCTACTTCCTACTACTTCCTACTTCAAATAAATTAAAATTGTATTTTACTGGTAGTGCAAAGCTGAGCATGGCAGATCAAGCCTCACTTTATTTTCACATTACTGCAAACCAGGAGACACTTGTGAAACAATAGATTTACACTGCTATAAAATTATGTAAGTGGCCTAAGCAAGCAAAAATAACAAGCCCCAGCACCCCATCTAAAAATGCTTGGAACTCCTCCAATAAAAAGGTCATATTTCAGAAGATGAGCTTAGTCTTTAGATGAGGTGGTAATGGACACTATAAACCATAAAACGCTCATGGCTGGCATAGTGGCTTACATCCACACATTTGTGACCTCAATATTTGCCTGCTACAACAATTTCTAAACTACCAACCCAGAAGAAACACTTCTCCATGAATAATAACTTGCTCAGACTGTAGAAGGATGTTTACCATACAGGTGGTTGATACTGTGAAGAGGGAGAGGATATAGGAACCTAAATAAAACTCACTGCATCATTGTGGAGCTCTGTCTTCTACAGTAGCTTCATGCTAGATGTAGAGGCAAACCTAAGGTAAAGAATTGTGGGGTGATGATACCCAGAAATAATCCCAAGAGTCACCAATGAGGTTGCTACTTCTTTAGTCACCACAGTCTGAGAAAATTCTCAGTATACTGCATGATAAATCTCTTAGGTAAAAGAACCGCAATGAATACAGAAGAGGACAGTGCTGCCTCAATCTGGATCTCAGTGCTATGTCTGCACTTCGGAATAAAACACATTTTTCTCTCTTTAATTCAGATACAAACACACACACACAGACAGGGGAAAAAAGGTAGCTGTTATTTTATTCATGAGTGCAAAGTGCTGATAAGCCACAGCGCACCTTGCATGTAAGTTTTTGTGCTGTATCAGACAAGGCTACCACCAAGAACAAAATATAAAAGGGTGAATGCCAGAAATATTCATACTTGTTGAACCAATATTTCACACTGGAGATTTAGAAATAGAAAAAAACTATCTCTAAAAAAAAAAAAAAAACAACAAAAAAACACAACAAAAAAAAAAACCCAGAAACGTCAAGGGAAAAAAAAAGTGGAGAAGGAAGATTTATTCCTCAGTAACTTCTGTATGTTACTGCAAAATAGCAAGACTGAGATACTGTTTATGATTTAAGACACCCACTTGTCAGTAGCTAGCACACTAAATTGGTAATTGTTCACAAAACCAGCTAAAACATATCTATTGGTTTTACATGTACTGGTTAAGGAGAACTGGCACCATAAAATACTAAACCTTACAACTTTTTAGCTTCTCTGTCACATCTCAGTGCATTTAATATCCTTCTGTCATATTATTTATGACTTCACAAAGAAACCAGTTATTTCCCATTATCTCTTCAATAAATAAGTAAAGCAGAGCATGCTGCAGCACTACAATTCGCTAATGAGATGCCTACAAAATCGTCACGGTGTCTGGTCTCAGAAGCTTGCACAGCATCTAACTACAGAGTTCACCTCATCCCCAAAGAGTAATTGCAATTTTTACACATTGATATGTTCCAACCTGACGGCTGAGACACACATTTTAAAGTGGATTCCATAAAGTAAGTAAACCTTTCCATTACACATTTAATATTTAAAAAAACAAAAATTCTGCAAGTGTTTTCAGCTTCCATTAATATTTTCAGTCTATCATAAGACTGTTGCCTTCTTTACTTATAAGGGAAACAGGTCACAACTTTTACCTTGGATTTAATGTGGGAAAAACCTGACACCAGCTCCCACTGGAAGGAACTAATGACATAGAAATGTTACAATATATACAATAAGACATAACTAAAATCCTGATCTGACCTGCTGAAGAGAAAGAAAGTCTCTCTATCAGCTCCTGTGGGCTTTGTCTTCAACCACAAATGCTGGGAGAAATCATTACAATTTCCACACATTTATCTATATTGCTGCTTAATAAAAAAATGGACAGATAAGAAATGTTCCTCTTGTTATTAGATCAATAAGATTGTCATAAATTAAAAGAAACTACTACAAAATTACTTCTACATTTAAAAAGACAAAATATTTACCAATATTTTTGAAATACAGATAGTGTTACCTGTAGTTTCTACTGGCATTTTTTATCACAAGACATAGTGTTCATAATGCATATTTCTTTAGTTTTATTCACTGTAGGTTCTCTCATTTCATTTCATTTCACTAGTTTGTAGTATGGTTTCATAGCATTCTTGTACATTCTTTTCTTCTTGCAATATTTTACATATTGGAACAAAAATTGCAGTTGTGTTTTCCAATGTTTATTAAATGCACTATCAAGGACAGAAGATGCAAAGGCTGTGAGTTTTAATGATTTTCCTCTTTTATTCAACTAGCAGAAAAATATTTATCTGAGACTCTTTAAATACATGTACAGGGGCTACTGTAATATAACCATAATGCCTCAAGAGTACATTTTTTTTTCTGAGGTGACCTGTTCCTTATATTCTGAATACCTTTCTCCTGAGCAAGTTGCTGTCAGTCTGAGTGGACAATGCCATTAGAGAAAAGCACCTTGGGTAAAGAAGCCTGGAAATGGAATGTGGAACACTTAAATTGCATGAGATCATTAAACAGAGCTGGACCCCCAAATCTGAATGAAAGAACAAATAGCAATAAAGAAAAATAATTCTTGGCTTTGACATCATAACCATTTCTTTTTGTTGTCCTGGAATGGGATGCGGGTAGAAAGTGAAGAAAGAATCCTTTAGGTTAGAAAAGACCACCAAGGCATGGAGTCGAACTTTTGGTGTGTGTGTGTCAGTTTTCATTTGTGAGTTACTATTGAAGCTCACGCTGCAGTCATTGAGTCTAGAGTGATTTACCTCATCTGAAAGTAGAGATATATATTTGAGCATCTCACCTGGGCTAGTACTTAGACACTCCTAAATTCATGTGTTTTTTTCTTCAAGTATGTGATTCAAGAGAAACAGAAAAATCAACATTATTTGCATATAAGAAAAAGAAAAATAAATTTTTCAGGCAGAAAAGGAAATCAGACATAAGATGATTGGTAAAATTTCTGGAAGAGTAAATGTCAGCAAAGAAAGTTTTTTTAGCCAACAACCAGTCTTAGGCAATAAGGATAAAGATACATGTTTATCCACAACACTCATTTACACATGCTATATGATTACTGTTTAATAAGCCATTTCCTTCCAGGAAACAGTTGTGAATATGCATAAAGTCATTCATGCACTGCATTCATGTCAACAAAGCTGTAATGTTCTCTGAAACAGAATAACACCCAAGAATAAAATCTAGTCTCTCTCAGTCCTTACAGGATTTTCAGAGCATTGGCATTCTTGTCTCACATCAGAAAAAAAATAACTGCAAGTTTATTTGTTTTTCATTAAACAAATTATTTGTCTAAGGTTACCATGTATTGGAGGAACCTAAGGAAGGGTGAAGATCACTAGGAGTGAAGGATTTTAATGTGGAAAGGCAAGCAAGCACACAAGTCCATAAAATAACCATTGTGCCTGTTGATAAGTCTTAGCCAGTCATTCAACTGACTGACAGATTCTTGTTAGGAAAATGAGATTCTCTTCTTTATACACATTTTATACACATATATATGATCAAAGAATCCTCTAGGTTAGAAAAGGCCACCAAGGCATGGAGTCGAACTGTTAGCCCAGCGCTTCTGTGTTTACAACTAGACCACGTCCCCAAGTACCACATATACTGGCCTTTTCCCACTCAGGAATGGTGACACAACCACTTGCCTGGGCAGTCCATTCCAATGCTTAAGCCCTTCCAGTAATTTTTTTCTTTTTCTCCATCCAGTCTAAACCTCCCCTGGAACAACTTGAGGTTCTGGTGCTATCATTTGTTACTTGGGAGAAGAGGCCAACCCCCACCTGGCCACAGCCTCCTTTCAGGCAATTGTACAGTGATAAGGTCTCCCCTGATCCTCTTTTTCCCCATGCTAAACAACCAGAGCTCCCTCAGCTGCTCCTCATACCACTCACTCTCTAGACCTTTCACCACCTCTGTTGCCCTTCTTGGACACACTCCAGCCCCTCAATGTCCTTCTTGTAGTGAGAGGCCCAGAACTGGAGACAGTTCTGCCTTATCGGTGCTGAGTACAGTATATGACCTTATCCTAATACAGTTAGCAGGGTAATCCCAAAATGTAGGCAGAACTTTCCATTCAAATGTCCTTTATGCCAGAAGAATAATGAGGAGATGTAATATATGACACATTTTCACTGACTATTTCAGTAAACAGATCAGCCAAGAGATAAAACCTTTATTGCTCTAAATAGCACTGTTATACCAGCCCAAAATTAGACACATCAGGCTCTGTCTGTCATGTTCTCTTATGATATTAGTGCGTGATATACTTTCAAGGTTGCCTGAAAGCTTCTGTGAGCTAGCAAGGCTTTTGATAAGCTAATGAAAAAAAAGCCAACTTGTTCCCCTTTTAGCTGTAAGAAGCTCTGAGCAAATCCTCTACTCCATTGTTGATTATGACCATTTCTGTCATGTCATGTGAAATACTCAACGTGGCATCTCATGTATGACTCAACATCCATGATAGCAGAGGAGATTCTGTATCATTTACTTCCCATTAACATTTTCCTGACAAAAACTAGATAAATGTTACACCAGAAGTTGGAATGTACTATCTTACTGTTTTCCTGATGAAACTATGCTTCAAATACATGTAATTAAACTCTACCGTTTGTTTTTCTCACCCTGTGTCTGTGTAAGGTACTGAGAACAATACATGTATTGGGGGAATGCCTGTTAACAGTCCCACAGTTTGGTACAAAGTACTTACAGTCTGACATAATTCAAGAAAGTAATTGTTGTCCTGGTCAATATCTTCCTAGAGGTTTTTATACAAAAGCTTGATGCAAAGCCCTCTCAGGTCAAACCAAAGACTATGATTTCCATGGCTTTGGATCAAGTGAATAGCACTAAATCCTGCAAGGCATTCGGGGACTGACAGAAGCTGCAGCATTTATGCACCTTACATTGAAATTTTTATTAAGTTTTTTTGTTCTGCAGCTGACAAAAGTTCTCATCACCTTTGATTATACAAATAGTTGAAGAAAGAGTAGTAAGAACTATTTGTGAGTTTAAGGCATCTGTTTTCCTGTTCGCACAGTATTCAAGTTCTATGATACTCTTGGAGACTCTTACTTAAGGTACTTCAGAATAACTTAATGTATCCATTGTCCACAATTCTTTAAAAAGTATTTAGGAAAAAGACTATCTTCCTAATCTAAACTTGATCCAGCCTACAGTTATTTCCATTGACTGAGAACATGAGAGAGGGAGATGAAGGAGATGAGTTAGTCTGAAACTAAAGGCCTGTCCATGGCTGGAAGTAAATGACATGGTTAGGACACAAGGAAGGGGAAGAACACCATGATACTACACCAGTTATACTATCAGCAATCAATCTCTAACTTCTACCCAAGGCAGAACTTGTATCCTTTTTCTTTGATGTGCACTGGTGGATATCTTGCCATTAATTTTTCTAATTGTTTTTTTAAGTCAAAAAAAGAAGGGACCAGTCTTGTCTGGTTTATAGCCTTTCACCATTAGATGAAATTGTTCTTTCATAGCATTGTTTCTGAAGGTATTCTCCATTCCACATACGGATGAAAAGTCAAAATTGCTTTGAACTGAAATCCCAAAAGCAATTCAAATCAATCGAGCCAAATGTGTAATTTTAGGCTTTTGTTCTACATTTCTAAAAGAAAATGAATAAAAAGTAAGGGAGTTTCGTTCATGTATTTTTAGAAACAGGAAATTCATAAATTATATTTGCCAATTACATTTTACTTTTATCAAAGTCTCACATAAAAAAAAAGTTCAGAGATTCCTGAAGAGATTTTCTACTACCTTACATCACAAGAGCTCTTGATGTTTCATTGTGAAATTTTTAGAAGAAATATGAGATTTCTTTGGAAAAAAGTTTTAGATATTTATTAAATATATTCAACTCATTCTAATATTATCTTAGAACCATAGGATATTATAGGTTGCGAGGGACTTTAAACATCATCCAAATCCAACCCCCGGCCCTGGGCAGGGGCACCTTCCACTAGACCAGCCCACTCCAACTTGACCTTGAACACCTCCAGGGATGGAGCATCCACAGTCTCTTTGGGCTACCTGTTCTCATGCCTCACTGTCCCCCAGTAAAGAATTTTTTCCTACCATCTAATCTAAAGATCTCTTTTAGTTTAAAACCATGCCTCCTTGTCCTATCACTACCTGTCCATGTAACAATTCACTCTGTCTCATTTTTATAAGGTCCTTTAGGTACTGGAAGGCCAGTAAAAAAAAAAAAAAGGTCTCTGGAGCGCTCTCTTCTTCAGGCTGAACAACCCCAACTCTTTCTGCACTGTCTTCATAGGGGAGGTTCTCCAGCCCTCTCATCATCTTGGTGAAGCTCCCCTGGACCTCTCCAACAGGTCCATTCTTTCTTGTGCTGAGGACTCCAGAGCTGGATGCAGTACTCCAGGTGGGCTCTCACCAGGGCAGAGCAGAGTGGGAGAACCACCTCCCCTGCCCTCCTGGCCACGTTGCTTTTGATGAAGCCCAGGATGTGGTTGGCTTTCCCAGCTGTGAGTGCACATGGCTGGCTCATGTTCAGCTTTTCATCCATGAGAACGCCCAAGTCCACCCTTTAAGTCCATGTCTGACCAACTTGGAGATAGTAATATTGTATGGGACCATGCTGAAGGCCTTACAGAAGTCTAGGTAGATGACACTGGTCTGTCTTGCCTTGTTGACTGTTGCAGTCACTTCATCATAGAGGGTCACCAGACTGCTTAGGCAACATTTTCCTTAAGAAAGCCATGTTGGCTGTCTTAAAATACCTCCGTGTGTTGCATGTGCTTTAAAACCTCCTCTATGAGGATTTGCTCCATGATCTTCCCAGGCACAGAGGTGAAGCTCACCAGCACACGGTTCCCTACATCCTTCTTTCTTTCCTTTTTGAAAATAGGAGTGATGTTTCCCTTTGTCTGACTGCAAAAGTTCTTATCTTTTTATAATTCTCTGATCAAAGTCAGTAACCGTAATCACTAAAAGTTACCAAATTTTATACTGCAGTAAAGCAATCGTGAATCAGGTGTATTTTTCTTTACCTCACACCACAAACCTGTTGTGGTGGACCTGACTGAAAGACCACAGTACACTAGAGTGTTAGTGATTCCCATGACAGTGAAATCCAGCAAGTATAGCAGACCATGCTGAATGTCCACCCCAGCCTTCAGGCTGTGCTCTGTTGTATGAACACATTGTCTGCAGAAGAAACCCGCCCAGATCACTGTAAGAGAGGAGTCTGCAAGTAACCTGGTACTGGTGGTTAGACCACCTGTACAACCTCGCCTTCATCTGAAAGAGCAGCAAGAAGTTATCATGAAAATATTCTCTATTAAGAGGATTGTTTTATTGCAAAAAAAAAAAAACAAAAACAAAACCACAAAAAAACAAACCCAAAAAACAAACAAACAAACAAACAAAAAAAACCAAAAAACAAAACAAAACAAAACAAAACAAACCCACAAAAACCACAAATTAAGCCATACCACAAAGAACCAAAAGAGCGATCTCTGCATGCACAGAATCTGTGCAGCATGCTGTGGAAAAATTGCCCAACCCATCCAATGCAGAGTTCCCAGCATCTGAAGGGGTATAAGATTGACTAGATAACTGTATTCCTCTTTACATTATTAAAATATCTATTTTTCTTAAGTCATTAGTAGTTGTGGTACCTCTCTTGTCAAGATTAGAAAAAATCCTGCTTCTTCACTCTCTCACCTCACATTCCACCACTCCACCCTGGTGCAGAACACTAGCCACAATCAGGCTGCTTTATTGAAGGGATAACAACTCAGTTTTTGACACTGTCTATATCTATTTCTCTCTAGCTAACTAGTCAGGTAAATAATTTCACTGAAGCCTGGCTTCACAGGTCCCTGTTCTCAATTTGATTTGAAAGGCAGTGGAAAAGGGGTTGGCATAATAAAAATGTAACTTCAAATCTTAGAAGTATGTAAAAAATTTTTCTTCGTACCAGGATTTGTTCCAAGGACAACTTAGAAGTAAGCAAGAAGCTTAAGAAAGAGATTCTTTTCCATCCTTATCATCACTCGTCTAACTTTTCAAAACCATTAGCTTGAACTGCAAATGGCAAGAGACTATTTTTAAAAATTATTAAATCAAAATTGTCACCCCAAATGATGAACTGACCACTGTTTCCCCTTAAAGGAGAAGCACTTTTCATCAGTTACACAGGATAGCACTTTTTCTTTAAAACTTATTTGGGAGCTTATGATACAGCTGGCCAGTTGAGGGGGAGATAAAAGAAGAAATATTGTTTCTCCTGAAATTCATTTATCTCTTTTCACAGACACAAAAACAAAATTAATATGCCACTTAATGCATAAAACGACAAAATTTCATGAACTCTTACACAAAAAAGAAAGGGAATATTCTGAAGGACATGGTATTTCACACTTGTATAGAACTGTAGTAGCTGGCAAATTTGAGATTTGCTATTCTGGAAAAGCATATCATGAAAACAAACTAAAATGAGTTAAACCAAATCTTTGTAGATAAAAGGATTTCGTACCAAATTACAGAATTCCCTTACCAGAGATTGGTATGATTTGCAGGGAAGTGAGCAAAATTCAGAAGGAAAATGAGAAAGACATAAACTCTGAAGCAGTTTTGACCATAATACCCTGTCACGGCCTTAAGATTCTGTGTACTTCAGTCTGGAGGAAGCTTTAGAGAAAATAATATTTTTTTAATTGAATTAAATATGAAAATGACTACTGCAATGAGTAGAGTGCCCCTGCTGAAATTTATTGTGGTGTGTCTCTAAAATTTTCAGTCAGCTTCGAAGCTGTGTATTGGCAAAGCCTAACTGCAGTCTAGATCTCTGAGCCCCCCTGGAAGAGCAATGACATGGGGGGATTTGTCTGATATGTCTCCATCGGGACACTTTGGAAATGAACAGCAGTGAAACAGCTAGCCAGACCACCATGTGGCTTGGTCTTTAGACCTCCCATTCAGAAGAACAGGAATAGTTTACAACCCTTTGAAGGGTACTCAAGGTACTCAAGGTCTCCATATCTTAACTCACAGGCATTGTGTTTGAAACATTACTTCTTTCCTGCAGAGAATTACAGTGGATACTTAAATTTTCTTTCACATTTCTAGAGGCTTCTTCTAAACCAACACAAACATTAAATCTCCCTGTTTTCAGATTTAAAATGTTTGTTGTGTTGTTTGGAAAAGGACAAAAAAAATGGGCAACAGCACTCAAGTGGCCTTCAGGGCTACACAAAACAAGAATATTTTGAGTTTAAATGTAGCAGATATGTTGCCCTTTTGATTAAGTGGGTGTTGTCATCAAATGCCCAGCATGTACTCTGCTATGATCTTTGAAAGGAGTATGTTATGGGCCTTTCACAGTTATGTAACTTGGGAACGAGGAGAGAAACAAACCAACTACCCACAGAACTTGGGATGTATCTCATCCATTTCCACTTGGTATTTAAAGTCTCCACTAATTATAATAAATTTCATTTATACTCAGTGCAGAGGAATGAGCATATCCAGATGCCTGCTTCTCTTCATTACCTTCTAAGTGAGAAAAGGATGACTAGTTCGGAACTATTTAACTTTTGGAGCAGTTAGTTAAGATCTATAAATATCTCCCACAGATAGTAAGCAACTGGCAGAGAAATAAGTTAGCATTCCACCTCCAGACTCTTCCATAATAATTCTATTGTACAGCATGTCCTATTTGTTTCCTATAAAATAGTTTTATGTCCTGATTGTCTTCTTTAAAAACCACACACCTAAGGTATGATCTCTAAATTCTATAGCTATATCCTTCCACACAAACATAGGGACTGGGAAATAAACTATGTACAGACAACATGAAAGGTTTATTTAAGGAAACCTTTCTGTTGCATTTGGATTTGTTTGCTTTGAAAACAAGGGAACTTCTGAGAATAGCTAGCAAGCTGGAAAACAGGTATCAGAAAGTAAATTAAAGCAGAAGATACACCACTGAGAGAAACTAAAGAGATGAATCAATCTATTTTCAGTCTTTTGAAATAAGTATCTTTCAAAATCATTTATGTGGATTTAGATCCACACTTCCATCCATTTCTCTGTCTATATTCCAAATCATCTGTCACTTTGCTCAGTATTTACTTAATTTGTTTGCAAAGACATAGCAAGCAGGGCACACTAAACGTGACTCTACATAGAGTAACAGGGAAAGCTTCCATACAGACTGGAAAAAGGTTGTAAGACCCCAAACCTCTCTCCTATTGCATGGCCAAACCCACTGTAAATCCACTCTGTGGATGACTGCCTGACAGACATCGTGCTGTACTCCTGGAGTGAAGAGGGCTCAGGGCAGAGGGCTGCCAGAAGGCAACTGCATCCAAAGGGATTTGGGCAGTCCGCTCCAGGCACTCTTTTCTGTCTTCTAGAGATCTGAAACAAATCTCCCCTTTCCACAACTAGGATTTTATCTTGCATGTGCACTGTTGCACAAAGATGTCTATATTTTAAAATCACTGGTCTTCTGTGGCAGACACAAGGAGCCAGCACCATGTCTGGTCTGCAGCTGTGCCTGTCCCCAGAGGAGCAGAGGGACTGTCACAGCTCTGCCAGCGCGGCAAGAGGCCGAACCGCGCCGAAGGGCTCACCAGCACGACCAGCAACACTGCTTATCCAATTAAATATTTAATGCAATAAATTTTGAAAATTTGGGCCTTCACAGGAAAGAAACTGTAGGCTAAAGGAATGATGATGGTTGCAGCCTTGCAGCAGCTGCGACTGCTACAGTGATTCTACAGTGACTGTGATGGGTGAAGGGAGAGAGGTGCCAGAAGCATCTTGTGGTCTGAGAAGGACAGCATACATATCACATATTACCTGGGGTTTATTTTGTAAGGAGATTCCTTTATAATATTTACCTCTAAAACTGGGCACCTTTTGACACATACTATAGGTTGATTACTTTGCTCACAAGCAAATCAGATAAAACTTGAGCTTCCCTTTCACTTGGAAAATAACTAATACTGAGCATGTTAAATCATTAAGCCAGTCTGTGGACAGATTTAGTATAAACTATCTGTCTGTGGGAAAGCTTCAATTTGTTTCAAGCTTCCATCCAGATGCTAAAATAGCAAATACCACCTAAATTGTCAAACAGTCTAGAGTTTACAATATTGAAAGTTTCTTTTTATATAAATACATCTCAAATAAGCACAAGAGACAGCTGCAAGCACAGCTCTCGCTACGTGTGTGAGAATAGGTGTATATACTCTATCCAGTTCTCCTGTCTCTAGTCCATGATATCCATGTTTCAACATGGATTTCATCAGCTGATGTAAACAAATGCATCAATAACAAACCAAACCAAAAAGCTTAGAAAAACTAAAAATTCTCAATTCTAGAAGTGGTAAAGATACAATGGTATTTATATTACAGTGAGTTAAAAAGAGTTGTTACTAAAGATTGTTTGATACAGCTGTAGTTTCAACAGAAAGGCCACAATTCTTAACCTGTTGTATACCAACAACGAAGTGATTAGATACCCTAAACCACAAAAGTATATAGGCTCTTCACAATCAGATTTGGAGAACATCTTCAACCTCTCTGCTTTTTTATTCCTCTGTGGGAAGAAGGAGAATTGGGGACCAGCATGTTGCAGCTGTCATCCACCATGTCAAAGAGCATCAATTTTGTTCCTAAGCAACTCTGCACAGTGCAGTAGTTGCTGCCCACAGCTGATAAGGATGCTCAGGGAATTGTTAAGTGGCTGCAAGTGGAAGAGATGAAAGTTGCAGAAAATGAAAGTAAGACCACTAACACAATAATAAAACTCCTCTTTTGGCCTAAAGAGAAGGGGTATATGAATAGTAACAACAATGAAAAGTTGAGGATCCCACTCACATTACGTGTGCTGTCATACAGAAAACTGTCTTGATTCATCTTGCTGAAAGAAGCAGTGAGTTAGGAGGCAAAAGACACATTCAGACTATAAGCTGTTACACAATCCTAAATTAATTCCTTCACAACCTTACAGTCTAACTCTCAGCCATTTACAGGGAATGCCTGGATGGCCAAGCTTTCAAGTGATAATTTGAAAGATTGCTCCCTGTGTATCAGCCAAAATATTTTGAGAATCTGCCAGTATAATTCACAGTAAAAAAATCTGTATCTCTGCATATACATTTGAAAAAAGTAGGAGTTTGGCCTGAAAATATTTTTTTTCCAAAATAATAATTAATTATAGCATGTTAATGTATTAACATAAAATTAGGCTATTATAGATACCTTTAAGGAGGTTCACAGTTACTTTTTAATCCAAAATTAATTCTCTTAATTCAAGTGATTTAAAACTCTAGTGAAACATACTTACTTTATTTTAATTTACCAAAGTACTCAGAGTAATTAAATAAAATCCTAGAAGTTTATATTGCCTTTTATAGTATAAGAATTTTTAGGTAAGGTCACTGAGTCTTCAATAATCAAACAGCTAAATTTATTCATACAGATACATATGCTTTAACATTTTTGTTTTAATGCTGATATTATAATAGATTGTATTTTCAAAAAATATACAAGTGTTCTCAATACTGGGAATTTTTTTTTAATAGAAAGCTTTACTGCAAGTGGTGGTAAGTACAAAACTGAGCTAGACCCCATCTAGTTAAACATCAGCTCACAAATCACAATGCTTCCTCAAAGAGAAGATCTCAGATCTCAAGATCTGTGATACAAGATGCTTACCTCAGGAAATATTTTTTTTACCAAGAATAGGAAAAAACAGGAAAATGTGCTTTAAATGTGCTTCATTTAGGAACATAAATTAAGGTAAAAATCAACCAGCAGAACTGTAGACTCTGCTCACAAAGTTCATATTACTGCACAGAATAAACCCCACAGACAGGCAAAGTACTTCTCAAACCTCCTACATAAATCTACAAACAATGTTCATTAAAAAAATGAAATAGACACAAAATAAGAATGTTTGCCACCATGCCAGAGAAAGGGATAAATTTGCAGTGGTCAAAATCAAAAGATTACCTTTTTATCTTTTCTTACTGCACATCATCATCTTAACAAATTTTACTGTGTTTAAGTTAAATAAGAGACCCATTGAAACCAATAAACCCTCAGATTGCATGTTTATTTGAAAAATGGAATCACCTACCTGACACTGTTTCATAGTTTTTCACAGTATTTCTAAAAATATTTTCATTAATAAGATCTACTTGTCACAGCTTCCATTTCTTGCTTATCTTTTCATGCTGAACTCTTGGTTTGAAAACCATAGAGACAGAAAATTAGGATCAAAAAATATATCCTTTGGATAATTTATATTACCCTTTCAGTTATCCTTCTTTTTTTACTTGAATTACTCATTCCTCTTTCCTAAGCATACCATACACACATCACTCATCTCCTTCCAACAGTATTATGTAAAAATAGGGCATATTCTATTCTAATAAGACCTGAACCCTAGCAGGATCCATTTGATTCTGATAGGGGCATTTGATCCTGCCTCTGGACATACCCAAAGTCTGAGTATAGTATTCTATACTTATCCTAGAAGTTACTCCTGTGCACATAAGACTATTTTCCAAGGTGATAAGGTACCTAGCTTCAATTGTTCTCTTTTGTGTTTCTAACACCCAAGCCACTTCAGAGAATTCAAGCTAAGTGCCTATTCTCATCTCCAGACACATAAATGCCTTTGAATTCTTCCTTTTAGTGCTTGGGTCCTATAAATGAATAAACTCAATTAGATCAAAGTTAAACCAATTAGATCAAAGAAACCAGTAACATAGATGAAACTGAAAAAACAAGGATAAAACGCAAACTACTATTCCTAAATACATTAAATATGCAAAATTTTACTTTGTCCATACTAAAAACATTTTTCTAGTTTTTTTATCAATCTCACATTTTCTGTAACTGAAGAATCATGCTCTAATTAAGTGTATTTACACAGTAAATGCTCCTACTGCTTTCACCTTCAGGATGGAGATCAGCAGATAAGTAAGGAACAATATTGCACAGTGGAATACAAAAAAGGAAAGTGCTTTTCTAAATACACTAAAAATACAATTGCTTAGATGACAGATATCTTTGTATTTTTAATAATCAGACAGATAGCAGTCTTTTACTGCTTTGTTAGCTTTTGTCAATGCACTTAACTGCTAGAATTTGAGCTCATGGTAGTAGGAACACTGTACTGATAACTAGGTACATTAAGATGTATCTCCTAATAATGCATAAGTTATGTCTATGCTGCTATGAGAAAAGGAGTGCAGCCTCATTTGAATTATAACAGATGAATCCTGTCAGATTTTATTCTTTTTATGCACTGATCACATGATCTTCATAGGTGTTCATGTTTAAACCTAAGCCTTCATACGCCATACACCTGAGAAAATTTTTGTAGCTAGCATTTTTTTACAGGGCACTCATACCTGTTATACATCAGATGCTCTAGTCAAAAGTATTTTTTATTTCATCTAAATCACATGTATTTAAGTCTATGCTGTGAAAATAATGCAAATTTCATTGTGTACTTTGGTGAAAACTGATTTTTTTTGTCAAAACAAACCATACAGCTTTTTTACTTAACAAGACATTTATAACACATTGCCAGAAGTACAGAAGAGCAAAATCATATGCTTCATAAAAAAATAAAGAAATAGTGGTAGAAATTAGGGCTCCTAACTGTGTTAGGAGTTGAAGTGACTATTGTGACTATTACTGTTCCAGGAAGTGCAGCATAGAGCTATCATTTTAAAGCACTGTCTGTAAATTCAAAAACCTTTCCTCCACCATATAATTAATTCAGAAAAAAAAAAGTCTTAAAGACTGTGTCTTCCAGAAAAACCTGTGATCCTACCTATTGCCCAATAAATGACAGGTACAGAAATATACAGAATCATCACTCTGTCAGCTCTGTGGTTACATAACTGATGAAACCTGTGAAGACCGATTCTAAACATTTTCTATATTTCTAATTTATACTCTCTCTTTGGAACCATCTATAATCTTAACCCCTGATGAACCAGATTCTTCTCTTGTTAGCTTACCTTTGATGAATATTATGAACTTCTGCCAATGGACTATACCATCATAAAAATCAAGTAAAAGGAATAATTCATTAGACTTTCTTTCAAATGTCTGAAAACTTAATTGAAACCCTGAAGTTGCAAGATGTTCTCAACTTATTTTGAATAGTCACTTTATTTCTGGGGTATTTATGTTCCCCCCTTCAGAAATACAGTTTCCATTTCCAAATTTTTTTTTTTTTTGCATTGTAGGCACTATTTCTAATGCTGTATTCAGAGATTTATATGGCTTTTATATTGCAAATTTTTCATCTTAGACAAGGGCACAATGATGTGAGTCATGTAGGGATTGTCATTGCTCAGTTTGAACTTCTTGGGTTTGATCTCTTAAAGATTTTACTAATATAACAGTATTCACTGATGATTACTTGAATGATAGGCCCTACTTAACAGATCAGGCACTAGTCATAATTACTCTCAGAGATGATTTGTTCTTCTGTACTAAACATATTTCCTACAATACAATACAATATTTCCAGGTCCACAGTAATCTAGTTGTTCTTATTCTTGTCTCAAAGTAACAACAAGGAAACAAAATTCAATCTCTTTCTAAAAAGGAGCAAATACAGTAGATCCTGAGCAGAAAGATCTTTTTGTTAAGCATCACCTTCATGTTTTTCATAACTGAAGTAGGAAGTTCATGGTCAAGAAAATGAGTCAAGAAAAACAAGCTAAGTCCTCTTCTCCTTTAAGAGATTTTCAGGATTTTTTTGAAGAGGAAAGCTGGTCCCCAGTGCAACTAAATAAGAATACAATTACTCTGTATTTCTGTCAAGCATCAATAGCCCAATACAGTTTCAGTAATCTTTAGATACTTTAGAACAAATTCTTTTGTTTTTTTCTGTTATCAAAATGACCCTTAGTAGAACAGATTCCCTCTGGAGCCCTTTTTGAATATCTAGTAATGTACTTTGAAGGTGATCACAACTACACTTTGTCCCTCCTCTGCTATGTAGGCTAAATGTCTCTGCTGTGAAGAGAAAATAGATTGAGACATCAAACACATTTGTAAAATACAAAACCCACTAAGAAGACAAAAATAGAAAAATTCTATTTGAAACAGGGTTGAAAATATCGAACAAAAAATGAATGAGCAATATGTATGTACAAGATAGAGAAATAACACTCTTAGTGAATCTTTACATTTGTAATATTAATCATAAGAATATATCCAAACTTTTAATGAAATTTTTCACACAAGAAAGATTTTGAATTCTGTTGCTTCTTGTCAGATTTTATTAAACTCAATTTTTTAATAAAAGTTCTGAAGAGATGGATTATTTCAAACTAAAATGCAGCAACTATAAGGAACTAAACACACTGAAAATGGCACAGTGGTGAGAAAAGAGAACGTGTGTGGCATTTGAGAAAAAAGTGATGATGTGGAAATTTTATGAGACTCATAAGGAAAAATCTATCAAACAAAGGTCAGAACAAAAAATCTATTCTGAGGAAAGTTCAGGTCAAATGAATGACAATGATGAGAAACGAAAGATTTGATCTAGTAGTGAAGGATGAATTAGGAATCTGGAACAAAGGAGCAGAAGAAGAAAAAATAAAGCCAGCAGAGTCTTTACAAATGTTAATCTTGTCTTGGAGAAGGGAGGAAGGCTGTCAACCAGTAGAAAAACCCCAACCATGAAAACTAGGGAAAGTGGTAGCTGGAATAAATAATGGACAAAAGAAATAGATAGAATATACCCATATTGATGAAAAAATAATGGAAAAAGGACTGAAGATGGCAAAGAACATGAACGTGCAGGAAAAGGAAATCCTTTGCTCTCTCTGTTGTTCACTGTTTGAGGCTCTCTGTTCAATCACGTTGTCATCTTTTTATTATAAACTCTTCAGAGAAATTGATATATCTTAAGTGGGTTTCCTCACACATTGTTTGCTATATTAACAAATAATGAAAACAAATAGTTGCTTTATCTTTTCTGAAAGACACACTTCTAGTTTATACAATGAAAGCAAATAAAGGAGTAGTCTTGAGTTTAAGCTTCCCTTCACAAAGTATTGTGTTCATCTACTGAAGCACTGTATGACTTGATAAAGCTACTCAATGTAAAGGCTATAAAAATAGAATTTTAATATAGCAGTGAGATTGCTTTAGAACTACTCACAGAAGAGCACTACGTTCCTTATTTAAAGTATAATATCTTCATAAAACACAAACCACACTATAGCTCTGACTGACTTGGGAACAAATATCCTTACACCATCAAAACCTTCCCAGCTATTCCAGCTCATTTGCTGGCATATTTCCTGACAGGACAGATGGAAGGTTATTAGACTGTCATGTTATAAGGTGACAGCAGAAATTGACATAACTGTCATTATGGGGGTGGATGTTCACAAGCCCCCATGGAGGTCTGCCAGTCCCAGTTCAATGGAGTTGAGCTTTCCTTTCTGCCAGGTTTCACACTAACCTGATTCTTCATCTCCATGCTTTCCACTATCTTGAATCTCCATAAAACATTATGTGACCTCTTTCGATTTTATTCTCTTTTCTCTTCATGTTTCTACTTTACTTTTGCCTTACTTTTGCCTTTACTTTTTACTTTTAATCCTGATAAAACATTAGTTTGAAGTCTAAAATCAGACAGTTCAGTTTCTAGAAACTTGTTTTTCTAGAGGCGTCTTTCTCTTCTCTTTTTCTCTCTGTATTTTTTTTTTCTCACGTTCTCTTTCTTCCTTTGCTCCTTCCTTCCCTTTTTTTTCAGCTGATTCATGTAACATTTCCATGTACATGTACTAGTTGAGCTGAGCAGTCAAGAGCAGTTAATAGCTAGAATATCCTTGGAGGCAAAAATATTGTAGTATTTGAAGTCACTAGCACACTGCAAAGGAAAATGTAATCTATGTTTTTTAAAGACACTTTAATTGCTCAGCAATCATGCAGAACTGAGAAATATAGCTCTGCTTCCAAGGTAATAACTCCCCAAATTGCAAAGGTCGCTTACTCAATATCCTTGCTATCTAGAAAAATATGACAATGATACCAAGACTCAAAAACTCAATTTTATGCTAATCTATTATTCACTATTAGCTTTCGTGAATTTTTGTAGTATTTCACATAACCTGCTGTGTGGTAGTGCCATTTAAAACATAAAGACCTCATCAAGATTTGTTTCTAAAAGAGAGAAGTTGTTCCCATCAAGTCCATTTATACACCCCTGATTCAGCTAAAACCAAAGTTAAAATGAACAGGAGTTCTGTGTTAGTAAAGAGGTGGTAAGATTTAGCACATTGGAAAGGTATCAATATTAATTACAATCAGCTTTCACTGACCCTTGATGCTTTTCCCTGTAACTTCCCTCTCCTTTTGTGTAATTATTCCATCAACTAAAAAGATTTCAAAGCTTTTATTATGCTAATTTTATTTAAATTATGCACATATATATATTTAACATTTAAACATAATTTTTATAAAGTTATCATGATGTTATTAAAAGGAAATAATGTAGCTAATGCACTGCTAAAAGATTTCATAAAAATTGGAGATGTGTGTCATATTTGAAACTGTATCATACCTGAACTCTTGAGGGTGAGACTTTGGATTTCTGTTCAACCTGCTTAAAACTTTCTCTGTTCAAACTACTTTGAAAAAGGAGTCAAACATGAGAGGATTCTCTTTAACCCTTTTTGTTCCACTTGGGACCAAAGTATTGTGTCACTGTATACTTAAAAACAGGTTCTTAGGTTCTATTCAAAGAGATTTGAAATTATGTTCAAATGACAGCAGTATTTTGGAATATTTTATAGTAATACTTCAAAATCTGGAATTACAGAATAATACTCACAAATGTGTGTGTGTGTGTGTGTGCAAAAGAAACAAACAAATCGTATCAACACCATACTTGTTGCAATTTGGACATAAAACAAGAGAAGTTTCTGTTCAGTACCATGGACAAGTACTTTCCACATTGTGCACGAGAATGGAAACAACTTACTCAGAAAGTGCCTTTTGTTACAAAAAACCCCATACACCAGCTTCAGGTTTTTTATATTAAAGCATCAGTCAATTCTTTCTTGAAAACATCACTGTTCTAATTAAAAATAAATGGTGAAAAATATCAGCATCAGAAAATACAGGAGTGTGGATCTGGATATCATGCCTAACTTGCTGCTTTTGCTAACTGGTCCCTTCCATTTGTCACCAGCAACAGAAAATGAAAACCAAAAACCAAAAACCATCCAGGAACCTAAAAGGCGGATAAAATCCCCAAAGCTCTTGTCACTCCTTTTTAGCATAACTTGCCCTTACAAGAAGTATGAAATATTTACTATGCACTATATTTATCTTCATTTGTTATATCACACTGAAGATAAAAGCCTTCTATAAAAATGGTGGCATAAGACACTCCTTTTATCTTTTTCAATATTTTGTATTTGTGTTTTCCAAGTAAATTACTATGGCACATAATAAATCAAGTTTTCATAATAGTTTAATAATGCACTTTCATTTTATTAAATTTAAAAGTTACGCATATTTCATAAATCTCAAGAGTCCCAACAAGATATGGCAAAATGCTAATAAAAAGATGGGCTTTGCCTTAATGAAAGTGCCAAGTTTGTCATTTAGTATCTATAATTATTAAATAACTAGTCGGTTTGTAATGAATCAACAAATTTTAGTTTCACAGATGGTACTATACAACTCAAAATTAAGAAAAGGGAAAAATTGTCATCTCAAATTAGTCAACCTTCCAAATCCCTGTTGTAATTACAGACAAATGCATTTTTTAACTTGGTGCAAAGAATCAGCTGATACAATCAGACTCTGGTATCAGAGGCTTCATAAGATAATACTCTCTCTCATCTTTCCATTAAACTGTAGTGCATTCTAATGTCAACAGTGACACTTTTTAACCCCTATTCTCTGAAAGAAAATGTATTGCCATTAGAATTATCTTTAAAGATACATGCTTGACGTGTCATGTCTCACACTTCATCAGATCATTTTTCCAGAATGTGTCACCAGTCAGTGTAGCTTGACACTCATAATTTAAAAGTTACAGGTCCATGAAAATCAAAGGAAATGTGTTCAGTGTCTTAAATAAAATCACAAATGTATCCTTTTTATGAAAGACAAGGCATGATTTTCAAGAAAACAAAACACTTTGTAACAACAAACTCAATATCCAGGTCTACGTCAATACATGACTTAAAACAAAATGGCAGACCCCCATACTGATCAAATGAAAAGCTTGCACTTTATAAATATTTATAATTTAGCAACACTGTAATAGGTCCTGCCATCAAAGACAATACTCCACTAAAAATTCACTGATAACTCACATGTACTCATAAAATATCTTAACTTCAACATCCAAAACCAAACCCTTTCAAAACTTTTTTGCTTTGTTTTGTTGCTTGCTTTTTCAGGTTTTTCACAGTTTTTGGATTTGGATTATTTTAATTTCAGCAATGCTGTTAACTCTCTTAAACATGTAAAACATACAGAAGGAACTCACAAGTTGTACTCTTAACGTTCTGTAACAAAAACTTGCCCTCACATTTTTTCTATCACCACTTTTTTTCAATTGAGTATTTCCCGTTGGTGCCAGCACACTTGTTGAAACGTTGGCTGTAACCAAACACCAGCTGCACTTACCCCAGTGTTGTCATGGTGACGATGGTGTACCAGAAGGCTGCAGGGATGCTGGTGAACTTGCTGGCTGATGAACCCTTCTCTGCATAGTACATGACTGTGGCAAAGATGATGATGGCCATAGTGAGTGAGAAGAGGAGGAAGCCTAACTCTGAGGCACAACTTTTCAGCGTATAGCCCAGGATGCGCAGACCCTGTGAGTGGCGGGAAAACTTAAAGATCCTGAAGACACGAAAGACTCTTAATGTCACAAAAGCCCCACTGACATCCTCGTTATCTGTCATCACCAGGCCAATGTAATATGGCATAATGGCCACCACGTCAATGATACTCATGACACTGCGCACAAATTTGTAGCGACTAGGAGCTGCCAGCAGACGTAGGAGATATTCAACTGTGAAGATCATCACACAGGCAGTATCCAGACAGAAGAAAGCCACCGCATACCGCTCTCCACAGGGCAGCTCTTTGATGCGGCCCGGGCTCACCCCACAGGGCACTGTCTCCACCACGTTGGCAATTACAGAGACGGCGATGAAGAAACCGGTGACATAGTAGAAGACTAGAGCCAGGGTACTGGTGTGTGGGTTTTCAAAGGCCCGCCACATCCTCTGACGAGCTGTCATTGAGGGCAAGGCGCTCTCAGCTACATGATCCGTATCAGCATCATCCTGCAGGCGCTCAGCATTCTCGCGCCGGCGATCCTTGTACTCCTCGTAACAGCAGTCACCAATGATCTCAGGGATGATGCCAAAGAAGGCCAGCTCCTCATCATAAGCTGAGATGCACTCCTGGCGGGGATAATGAAGCTTCCCAGTACGGTAAAAGTTGAGAATGTGGCGGAAAATGTCAGGGTCCCGATCAAAAAAGTACTGCTGTGTCTCAGGGTGGTAGAAGAAGTCCCGCTCCGAACTGCCCAGCAGAGTGTCAGGGTAGCGCTCTAAGGTGTCCAGCCATGTCTGGAACTGGATGCCACTCACATTCAGCACAATCAGAGAGTCCTGGCTTCGCTTTCTCTCCTGCCGTGGAGCAGCTGGCATGGGACCAGTAGCCACTGGCATCCATCCTATGGCTGCTGCCCTGGCAAAGGGCAACCAAGCTGCTACACCTGCCGCCATGGTTCCAAACACCTACTACAGCTAAGGAAGTCAATCTAGAGACAGTTCTGGTCCAGCCACTAAAACAGAGAGGGAAGAGAAAAATACAAAGTCTCACACATTCTTGAGGCAGCAGAATTCCTGAACATTTTTGTGATATTCAGTATTAACTGAAAATCTTTCTGCTTCCTTTTTGTTTCCTCCACTTTTTCACCCCAGAATATGCTTTCCAGGCGCTAGTCACACTGTTAGGACAATAAATGAGGGCACTTGGAAATCCCTGTATTCAAAGCAGCTTCTCTAACAGCCAGATCCTTTGGATATAAGGTCTCCATTCGAGGCCTCTGGATGGAAGCAACAGTCCTCAAATCACTAGCCCCTGGAGCCGGCTAGCAGCTCCAGCGCAGCTGTGCAGCCACCTGGAAGGAGATTTTCCTCCACGCGCGATG
>VXBR01006232.1:373725-394833 GCA_013400215.1 Cisticola juncidis | reverse complement strand
CGCCAGCCCCGCTCCGCGCCAGCCGCGCTCCGCGCCCTCCTCGGCCCGGCCCCGCCGCAGCTCCGGGACGGACGGGCACGTAACTCCCCAGGCTCTGCGTGCTGCTCTGATAGCGCCGATAAACAGAGAGAACGGTCTGTATTTTTCAGTCAAGAGTCTGAAACCGCTCTATGTCGTCTTCACAGACCTTGCAAGAAGATACCAGAAGGTATTACTCCTTCTGATTTGCCGGTGTTTCCGTTTGGTAGTAAGAGGTTTCGAAAAGAATCACGGAATAAATAGGTTCCTTTATACGTGAAGTTTTTACAACCAAACCTTCCACTCTCATAAGCTATTTGAGATATATGCCGAAGAAACCCAAAGCAAAAATAAGCCAAATACACACGGAAGCTTAAGAGTTAACTCTTTTCTATATTTTGTATATAGTCACTTCTAAGTTCCCATGAAAAAGATGAACACTTTCAGTATTGTAGCCTAAGCTGCAGCTTAAGCTATTCCTACAAGTAATACTTGAAAGCACAGAGAGAAAAGGCTTTAAAATGTTTGAGTGCGAACTCTAATATGGGAAAACTTGTGACGATGACCAATTGCATATATCAAGTCACATGAAATAAAATATAACATTAAATAAAAAGATACTTTCTGTATATTTACTGAAGTTGTTGGTTTGTTGCTTTGTTATTTGTTTTCTAGCTCAAATATTCAGTACGTGATATCCAGTAAATTAATCCATTAAATTGAAATCAATCGGTCAGCTATACGTATTGATCTTTCAATGATATGGATATTCTTCTCCCATATGAAATGGGAAGTTTTGTTCGGTGCTACAAAAGGACAACCCTGTAGAATTAATAAAACCCAATTTATGATCCTGTCAGCTCAGCACTGAGAAAATAATACAGGACTTCCTTTCCTGAAAATCAAGAGGCTTCCTTGTCAGCTATAGATTCTTTTTGTAATCAATAACTGCTCTTATTGTTTTCACATACCTATCTTTACAAAAATCAGTTGTTGCTTTAAGTTGTTTTTTTTCTTTGCAGTTTTTCCTGAACAGAAGTCTCACAATAAAGGATTTTCCATCCATAGAGAGATCCCATGAGAATGGGCTACATTAAAGAAACACTTGGATTCCTGTTGCAATCTTAAAGTTGTTTCAGAAATTTACACGTTTCATCAAATAATGGAAAAAAAACCCCAAACAAACCCTATATTTTTTGACAATTTTGGGAACCACATTACAACCGTTACAACATTTAGTCTGTTTTAAGTCAGAGATTTGAAACCAGTTGAGGTTTAGAGACTTTTCTGACTCCACTGACTGGAAAAATGATCACCTCACCTTAAAATTTTGTGGACAACCTGTATATCAGAGAGGCATCTCTCCAAAGCAGGATCTTGTAAGGAAAAGAGTACACTCTATTGACTCCTTAATTACTGAGAGGGGATAGCCAGGAACTCAAACTTTCACAGCTTGTACCTTATGTTTAGTTCATTAAAATTTTCTGGCTGAAGTATTCCTTGCTCTGTATGTTTCAAAAGGACTAAATCCTGCTACATAAGGTATACCTAAGTAATCAGTTCTTCCTAAGTCAAAATCCTGCCTGTGAAATCAGAATTGCCTACAAAGAGATTGGTCTGATGTGACAGGGAGGATTATGACTTCAAGTAGGAATTAAATAGCCGGTACTCAATTGAGACAAAAATCCTATTTTTAAGGGAAGAAAATGAATCCTAGTAATTGTAGGAAAAGAGGGAAATGGTACTAAGGGGAATGCACAATTGGGCTCTAAGATGATCTGTTTCTTAATTTATTCCAAAGTCATGAGACACAAAGAACTCTCTGAGGAATAAATAAAATACCAGCTATGATGCAGAAGTTTATATTAATGATTTTTTAAAAATACTTAAAATGTTTGAAACTGCAAGTCTTCTTTACAGACTGAGCATACATGCACCCTCTTTTAAGTTCCTGTAGTATTAAGACAGTTTTATTTCCTTATGAGAAAAGAATACTGCAAATGGTGTTTTGAGGTTTGCTTGGTTTGGGTGCTTTTTTTTTTTTTTTTTTTTAAATGAAGGGAATATTCCTGAGTCCTTTTAAGTAGCAAAAGTCCAATCTAATTATTTCTAGAATGTAACTCCATTGAACAACTAGTTTGTGAGATTGAGAATGCGTCTCACAAAGGAAAATGTTTGACTCTATCTTCCAAATATAAAAAATAATGCTTTGGTCAAACATGCAGTCAACCCAAATACCTATAGTCATAGCCTGCAGTTTCCTTGCCTTCATAGATTTTTTTTTGGTCTAAATCTGGCTGCTTTTTGTGCTTTGGGCTAGACAGAATAAGTGGAAGGCTTTTGAATATTTTTCCAAGACAAAAAGCCATCTTTCTGGGAGTTTGCTAAAATAGGCTCAGGTCACTCTGCAGTGCAAATGCTTGGTGTCCTTCTTTCTATCCCCATAGAAAATGGATTGCTCTGGACATTAAAAAAATGACCTCTCACTGGTCAGGGATTAAGACATACTGTGGGGGAAGTGCACCATATGTACCATTTTTTTAAATTCTGAAGTCAACCTGAGAAGTAGTGTAGCCACTATTAGCCTAAAAAAGAACCTTACTTCTGTGGAAAAAGATTTTTTTAATGTATTTATTATAGGTTTAGAGGATGGAACATGAAAGCAGAGCATAGTAGTTTCTTTTTTTCTTAATGTGAGGCTAAGTCAATACTTGGAATCATCTCAAGAAAACCTTACACTCTTCCAAAAAAGGAATGATTTGATCTCAAATATATGTGCTTTATTTTCTCTAAACCAACAAATACTGATTTAGTCATTATCTATGTTTTTCTTGTTGTATAGGATAATATATAAAACATCAATTCTGTTAAACCGTGTATTAGTCATATTAAACTCTGGGAATTCCTCTTCAAATTAGTGTTATTGTACCCATCAATGAAATGGTAGTAAGTAATTTTTAGATCTCACTTTAGATAAATATATAGTTCTCATTTTGTATTCATGTTTTGTTTCATATAGTAGCTTCAAACAATAACTGTTTTGTCTGTGTAATGAGACCAAATTTCAACCAATTTAGCTTCTAACACCTGTGGTACCTAATTAGGAGCCTAGTCTCCCTGAGTTCTTGGAGTCAACAGAGGGAGAAACAACTCCAGAAAGCAACCTGTCCTACCTACAATCTCAGTGTAAGTAGGCAGGTATCCATTGATATAAAAGGCACCCTGGGATGACTGTGGTCCTTCAGCTGGGAGTCTTTGCATTAGGATCCTTTGCATTTAGGCAGAATGGTCCTGAGACATCGAACCTGAGCCAGTCTGCTAAGTCAAAAGGAAACTACACTGGACTTCAAGTGTCTTTAAGGTCACATCTTTAGAAAGAGAAACTACGAGTGAATTCATGTAGAAAACTAATTAAGGACTACAGTTCATCCTCCTGGTTGCACTGAAGCACTTGGGAACTCTTTGAACAAAGATGCCTTCTGCCAGACTTACTCTGTGCCACCATAGCCACATTCCTAAGCTCATGCAGAATCTTCAGTGTCATCAAACACTTCCTGTTTTACTCCACAAACAAAATTTTAAAAATCCTTTTTTTTTTTACTTTCCAGTTTTTGACTCAACTGTCCTTTTTATTTTTGTTCTCTGTAACATACTCACAGCATGGCAACCTTTCAATTTGCATCCAAACATTACCATTTTAGATACTGCTTTTTTCTTTGTATTCCAGGAAATGTAGGGTTTGGATGCTAGCCACCTTCCTTTGCTCCTGCAAAAACCTCACAACGATCAATGGCTCCTTGCCTAATTAGTCCCATCTCTCTTATACTGTGAATCCTTTCTAAACTGTTTTGTTACTAGATTGGCTCTGCTCTTCAATACCTGACGTGGAGAGTACCCAGAGAGGGATATTACAGCTGCCTGAGAGTGACTGCAATTGTATCTTTCCCATTTTTAATAACTGGTTTCTGTTCCAGCAAAACTTCTATCATTTCAAGTTTCAGAAGCTTTATAGGAATCCTATATGAAAGAGATGAATATGTGCAAAAATATAGTTAATGGAAACAATGTGTCATTCACTGGCACAGATGAATATAGAACATTTTTCAGAAGTTAGTAGATTGAATAAAGTTATTATCTTGCATTGCAAATCACTTCCTTAGTCCAGCCAGCTCTTAGCAAAGAAAGAAGCCTGAGGTCAGGCAGACTGGCATGAAGCTGGTAACTTCAGAACTGAAAACATCTGGAGAGCTGCCTGTAGGGGCACCTTTTATGCCAGTAATTGCTAATGGCCCCAGTACCACAGTTCAGAACAGGAAATAGAAACCTTCTTTCATGTTAATGGTTGCTTTCTAATTGCACAAACAGCAATGAGATAGCAGTCATTTATAGCAAGCTACTCCTCCAGCTCAGAGAGGAAATATTTTTTTGTGTTCCTGGTGGCATTGCTGTGGTGAATGTTGAGTCCAAGCTTCCAAAAGGGAGAAAGGATGAAATACAATAACTTTTCAACAAAAGTGAAACATTACTCATGGAGTTTTTTGCGTGAAATTAATTTTTAAATAAAATTGAAAAAAAAAATAATAAAAAAATACAAATCAGAAAAGCTAGCATTTTTTTTTATATCAGTTTTATTAGCCTGGAGCAGAGTGGACAGTTAACAAGTCCTGAGAAACATTTAGTTAGAGTTGATGTCATGGTATTTAATACTGGATGTCATCTGGTCCTAGCAGTCATAAAATCAAGATATTATAATTGAAAACTGTCCTAAACTTTGTGTCATTATGCACCACATAATCCCAAAAGATACACGTCATAGAGAGATGTTAGATTTATTAATTATTTAGCTTCATCACAAAATTAAACAAATATTTTATTGCTTGATGAGCAATGCTTCACCTTGAGGGCAGTTCTCAGTGCAGGCCATTCATAAGTTATAAGTTATGCTGCTAAGACAGTCTGACAGCTTGCAAAAAATTATTGCTGTCCAAGTTAAAAGAAGCATGTTTCAATGAAATCATACTTGCTTCATAGGTGGCTTTGTTTGCCAATTAAAAACTTTATTTTGCTGTAGTTTCATCATTCATAAATCAAATAGCAAGAAAGTATCTAATTTGAATTAACATTTTTAAAGCAAGATCATAAGAAACCAAATCATCACAATGTCAGCTCTTTAGTTTCCTTCCAGTTTTGTATGTAGCATTGCCCAGTCATTCAAAAGGATTGCTATATGATATAACATAAAACAGCCTCAAGAATACAGCAGTTAAAGTGTAGATATTAGGGGCTGCCACAGATATTTTATATACAGTGTGAGAAGTAAACAAACAAACAAAAAAAAAACCCCACCAAAAAAACCCAACAACAATAGCCTGTTTGATCTAATTAAAGTTAAAGCAATAGAAAACAGAAGATATGATAGATAAGTTTCTATAAATACAGCTCTGGAAGAAGAAACAACTTAAAACCGCTTGTTTAGCTAAAGATCCCAAAATCAGTGAGAGTTTGAAAATGACTGAAGCTCATTGGCAGCTTCTGCTCTGCTCTCATTATCCTCTGCAAAACGATCATGTAATTCACAGTGAGTTTGGTAATTTAATTTTATCTGTTATACTGGATGGCACTGTTGTCTGAATGGGACAGCAGTCCTTCCAAACCCCTTACCGTACTCTTCTATTTCATCTTCCAGTTACAGCAATTAGGGAAGAAGATAATGCAACATGGAAAGCTTTAAAAATAAAGAGTAGCACCGTGCAGCATAGCTATTGATGTCTGATTCCCAGCCTGTCTGATGTCTAAGGAAGGTGATCTCATTAGCTTCCTTCACAATGAATAATAATAGGGTGTTTCATCTCCAGCCACTTGTTAGTTTTCATGAAATTATAAAAACTGCTTATCTTTAGTCTTTTTGCCCCTCTAAAATGCCATTCAAGAATTAGCATGAGTTTGACAGACATGGGAAATTACTGTATTCACTCTATTTTGAAATTTACTCAATTACCTAGAAAGCCATTCTACAGTTTGCCGTTTCCTCTTATTTTGATGGTTGATCCTGAGAATTTCTGGCCAGCTTACTCAAGAAAAGAGAGATTTGGACACATTATTTTCTGTTCTCTTTATAGTGGACTTTCACATTTCACCTCCTTTGGGTGAAACTCTGGTTACATTAGGCAGTTACAATGAATAGCACAAAGGTTGCCCTTGTCTGGTAGCCATAACCCTGAACTACATCAAAGGATTATAACTGAGATGTGTGAATGCCTCTGCAGCTTTTCCACAGCTGCTAGTGTAAATAATTGCAGCTACTAGCCAGAGGTGTGTGTAGATCAGCTGTCCTAGAACACAAGTTCTTTAGTGGCCTGTCCCCTTCTTAGACCCTAGTCCAGGACAGCTCAAGCACTTTATTGCTTTTGGGGATCTCAGGAAAGCATTCTGTAACAGACCTGTGTGCATGTGTGTATATGTCTAAGAGAACATCATAAAGAACCAAGCACAGTATAGGTTGTTCATTATCACCATGATTTGTTGGTTTATTATGAAAAATGCTTATTTCAAAGGTAGAATTAGTGATTACTATCATTCACATTCCTGAAGAAAATTTTATGTTATGAAACACTTTTCCTATCATACATATTCTGCCGATCTCTTTTCTTTGACTAACAGAAACAAAGTGCAATAAGAAATTCATGCTTCTTGTTTTCTGTTTTAATGTCACGTCATGAGTGTGCCTGCCTTACTTCTGAATTCACGATTCCTATTGTTACATTGTTTCATTACATATGGAGAGCTCTAATACCTATCCAGTTAAATGCACTCAACCTTTTAGGAAATTACAAAATCCAATGTTATGTTTGAATAATAGATATTTTGCCATTTGGTTTGTTGAAATGTAAATATCATGGCTATGTAAAACAGAAATGACAGATGGAGAAAGCTGTACATGCATACTCTCTCATAGAAATGTAAGAAATCTGCAATTGTGTCATTTCAATCTTGATCTAGAGAAGTTTTGCAAAGAGAAGTACATTTTTCATGGTAAAACTGGAAAGATAGACTACTGTTATTGCTTTCTGGTCTTTTTTGGTTTGTGTTGGAAATATAGTTGCCAAGCTGCTAGCCTTTCAAAGAAAAGATTTTATAGTTGGCAGTAGAGTAGTAGAATTGCAAATAACTGCTTTTATTTCACTTTTTTCCCCCAGTTCAATGCCTGAACAAAAGAATTATAAACCCCCAACACACTGTTGTGTATTGATACAGAGCTGAAGTTCATTGATTGCACCAATGAAAGAAAAGAATGAAAACAAGTTAACATATTAATAAAATTTTGTTAGAAATATTTCATTTGGATTTTTTACTTTTTTTTAAACTTTCCCCCAACTTTGGCTTTAATAAAGCAGAGTCATATCAAAACTATGAAAAAGAAATGTCAGAAAAACAAATTTTCAGATTTCCCCTTTCATACAAATCTGTTAAAAGCTATTTCTACCCAAAGGCTTTTTTCAGAGAGAACGAAAAACCATAAACGAGAGATTTCCTATTTGTTGTAGACTTTTCAAAACTTATTAATTAATTTAGCCTTTGATAGAGGTTTCAGTGAAGTGAAATTTAAAATGATATCCTCCATTTGGTTTTGGTCTGCAGTAACAGCTAATTCAAAGTTTGCTGTCCTAGTGAGTACCACTCACTTTAGCAGGGCTTGCTGTGAACATGGGGAGATTCAGTGCAGAAATCTTACTGGAGGACCAAGGCCCAATTTTAAAACCTGAGATTCCTTGTGCAAGGACTCATCTGTAAGCAAGAGCTTAGCCACAGTCAGTGCTGTCTTAGGAAAGAAACCTGCAGGGTATGGTAGCCACAAATGGAAAATCCATTATTATTTGAAGCAAAATGTGCATGCCTCCCTTACAGCTTTGTGCTATGCTGTTCAGCTAAGATTGTAATTGTGAAAGCGAACATTTGTTAGGCTTTGATCCTGCTAGTTAATTGCATACATGATTAATGCTACACTCATTAATAGGAATCTTGACCCTGAAGAGCTATCCAGAATATCTGCATTAGTTTCAGAATGGTTGTATGAAAGCTTATTTGCATCTTGGACACTGTTTACCTTTATTTTTATACTAGTTGAGTGTTTCATGTTTTACAGTGCAACTAATATATGTAATGAGCCAATAAGGGTCTTGATTATACTTCTGTAACTCTTAGTCCTTGACATAAAATCTTTCTCCTACTGTGTAAGTAAGATTAATTTGTAATCTTATATTCTTGCTGACATCTCCCACGGTGTTCAAAGTAGGCTAAATATGTAAAGTCTTGAGTACTTAGGCTGAAATTATAAAAATTAAAGTCTTTTCCCCACTACTTCCTCCATTTATCATATGACTGTATCTAAGAGAAAAAATTGAAAGATCACCTTATTTATTATTCAGGAAAATACAAATAATACAAATAAACAAAAACCCCCAACTCAATAGGTTTACAAATGTCAGCTGTAAAGAACAGCTTTTTTTGCTAGTGACGATGGGAAATCCTAATATTTAGTACTGTGTATTATGCATGAACTACTGATTTCTGGTCCAGTGAATCTTTGGATATTTGATATGTGCAAATACTAACAATTTCATGAGGTAAGAGTACAAAAGGTAATTTTGGGATCACATATGAGTATTTGATGGCATTGCAAGGTTATGATGAAGATTGTTTGCAACATGAAGTATTACTCAGTGTTAATAAAGAATCAGCTCCAGGGAGGACACTGAAGATGCAGAGGCACTCTAAAGCCACATTACAAGGTGGGATGCATCTCATCCAAGTTTTATCACCTTAAAATTAAGAACTGAATTCAAGACAGTATTCTGAGCTTCCTGCATTCTTGATAAAGGCAAGTAATTGCATCTCATCTTTACCTGTGGTATCATTCAGTATATCCTTCTTTACTCCTATTATTTGTTATACTACTGCATAGAATAAAAATAGTAAAACAGATTCCAGGAGATTTTAATAGGAGGATTTCCAGGAGATATCTGTAAAGCCCTTTTGCATAAAAGGTTATTTTGTTAGAGCAAGATGACAGCCTTAAAATACTTCTTACTCATTAAAACACACAAAATGTTGTGTACTGAAAAGTGAATCATGGCCTCAAACAGGAAAACTGGCTGATGTGCTGCAAAGCTGTTTATATCATATATCCTGTCACCATCCCTCCTGTGTCATGTAAGAGAGTTCTATGCTATTGCATGAAGCTTCCATGCATTTAGCACAGTGTGGAAGAGAGAAACTGCAACAGGCTTTGATAGGATTAAATTATACAACTAATCCTTTTTGTTCCCGATGTCAACACATAAAAGTAATATCAGAGACTCAAATGCACAATCTCATACATAATTTTAATCCATCTTCCTGTGCTGCAGGTTACAGATCTGGAAATTATGTAAAAGCTTCTAAAACTTGAACTTCTTTCTCATTGCTTTAAG
Organism: Cisticola juncidis; assembly: GCA_013400215.1. NCBI lineage: Eukaryota > Metazoa > Chordata > Aves > Passeriformes > Cisticolidae > Cisticola > Cisticola juncidis. The sequence continues at coordinate 385,345 of VXBR01006232.1, read as the reverse complement.
ATCCAGTGCTGATAACAGTAAACATTTTACTGAGTTATTTGGGAATTTCATGTGTGAGTACTAAATGTATTGCAAATTGGTTATACAAAATGATGGAGGAAGTTCATCATTTCATGGCAGGTGAAAAGCATGTCACACATACTGACTTTCCATCTGTGACTGCACACCTTGACAGTGCCAAACTGAAAACCAGGCAGCATGCAAGAGCTGAGAAGACAAAGTGTGGTGTGCATTTCATTTCACCAAGAGAACTGGCACATGCCACAGAACACATCAACATGTATTTGAATGAATATAGGTATACCTATGTCTATACACACATACATATATATGAATTCTATATGCAAATGTATTTCTTGCTAGGGTATTGTACTTTTTTATTGTAGACACAATCTTGTGTGACTGTAACAGCTTACACTAGGTATATACTACAGTGCACTTTTTGCAGGGGCCAAATGGCAAAAATAGATATACATTCTATAAAATCTATACAGTTTGATAATTTTCTAGTGCAGAGAAAAGTTCCTCATTGTGTGAAGATTGCAAAAAAAAAAAAAAAAAGAAGAGGAACATATTGAAATGTATCTATTTTCTCTTTAAACCATCAGTCTCTCAATAAGAAATAACAAAAAGACTGCTTTTGTGAAGCCTAAAAAGCTTTATGTTTTGCTGCTGCAAATTTAGTCAGCAAAAGCAGCTCAACTCATCTAAAACTCATTTATGAGTTGTGCTGACATGAATGAAACCATCAATGGTACAAAAACAATGACAGAATGAAAAAAGTTTTTTTTATTTTAAGCTTCATTGAAAATAAAAGAACATTTGTCAAATAGGAATAGTTGGTGATTACTAGAATTTAAAATAAAATGTTATGAAAATCTAAAATAATCATTCAAGTGTTAGTGGATCAAAGGTAGGGTAAATTTATTGCAACAAGAAATACAATATATTTTAATTTATTACAGCAAGAGATAAAAAATATCCTAAAGATTATATTGTGCAGTTGCTCCTAGACTTTTGGCCAAGATTGGTACGATGTGGCCATGATTTATTTTATACTCAGCTTTCAGATCCTGTGACTAGCTGGTGATTTGTGGCATTCAGAACAGAATAAAAAGGGCAAAGCAGCCAAGGGGCTTTCTGGAGGTCCCACATGTCTGCACCTGCAGATGATTCCAGTAGATCCTGGGAAGACAGCCTTTTGGGAAACACAGAGTTTTCTGTGTTTCCAGGCAGGCTGCCCAGAGAGATTCGTAGTTCATTTCTCTGGTGAAGGCTGCTGCTCATGTCAAGAGACCTCCACAGGCAGAAAGGAAGCTTGTGAGCTGACAAGCAAGAAAGGGCAGAAGCCACTCTGGTTTTCAACAGTAATAGTTGTCTTGACTTGAATAGTTTTGTCCTCACCGCAGCCATTCTATAACTATGTCTCTAAAAGAACTTCCAAACTTATAGTTTGGAGCAGTTTATATAGGTCTTTTAAGGAAATTCTTTTATTGCTTCAGTTGGTGTACATTTTTGTACATAGTGTACCTATATATATGTATGTATATATATATGCTTTTTGTTTATCTATGGTTTGAATACCTATTTTCGCTTGTATACATAGAGGATGCTTTCAGAAAAGTCAGGGGTTTGTGTTTCTCTCCTCTTTTGTTTTCCAGGAAAACTTTTGTCCTTAAAAAAATATTAAATGAATTTTCAGTTTTGATGCACTAAAAAGGAATTCATGTAAGTTTTCTTTTTATAGATGATTATAGCTAAGCAGATAAGAAGTGAAATCTGCAAATATTTATTTAAATGAGACATTGCATTTTCCATAGCAATATTCTAACTCTTTTTGTACTCATTTTCCAAGAATATTCTAAGAAAATAATTTACTGAGAGACTGCTTATAATATGTATTGTTACTGAATAGAGGATGTACCAAAGAAATTCATACTTAGAGTTCTAATATGCGGTTATTGAAGATGAACAATAGGCTGTTAGTTCTAAGTTCTGGTCTGCTCTCCAGAGAATGAAGAAGAAAACATGACTGCTGCTTATATGCTAACTGCAATGATTTTCCTAAAATTTCCTGCTGTTATTTGCAACTATAGTCACACACCATCATCATTATCATCATCAACTACATCTTTCCACAAATATTCTGTATCTTTGTGATTTAATGCATAGTCAAACTTGTCTTATAATATGACCAAACATGGGCAGAAATATTTGTAGAACAGGAAGTTTATGAAGCCAGATTTTTGTGACAAGACTTGTATTCATATAGATGATAAAGTGCATAGAACAAAAGCCCCATTTCTGTTTATTGCTATATATAAGTAATAAGGGGTCAAAACCAAATTAGTCTTTTCTTTTAGTCCATTCTAGTAGTAAATTGCTCACTACAGTATTACAAGAATATTTGCAGAGAGAATTTGGCTGATGTTAATGAACAAATAAATAAATAAATGCTTTTATTATATTGTGACTCTCTAATCTCAGATTTCTGTTCAGAGCTATATCTTTTAGTATGTACGAGTCTCACACAGTTGATTCTTGCCTCGGGGATGCCTGGCCCAGGCCTGTGGGTCTCAGGTGTGGGCAGCAGAGAACCCCAGGTTCCTCCTGTGCTCTCCAGCCTGGAGGGGTCACAAATCAGCAAATACAAGCGGCCACACAGCGAAGGGCAGGTCATCATGTAAGGATTTGTGCTCAAAGGGCTTCAGCAGGGGGGCAGGCTACATCAATGCAAGGGGCATTATGGCCTTCTGCTCACCCTGAGTGACCTGCCCAAGTGCGCCTTTGTCTGTCTTGCAGCTGAAAGGAAGATGCTTTTTCACAACTGTTCAAAATGGATGAAAGGAAGCTATATTCAGCAAATAAATTATTAACTCTGAATGATTCCCTCAGCTCTATGGCACAGTCATTGCTGCCCCAGTTTTCTGTCTTGCATATGAAGCATAGAATATTCCTCTCCTCAAAGCCTTTTCTTATGGAAAATTGGTGAGATTGTTGAAGTCAGAATTAAGCAAGATGAGGTAACTTCTTTTGGCAAAGAATATATAATTTCACAATTCTATGTTTTCAAGATGGTGTTCTGCTCTTGAATTGAAAAGGAGAGATGCCAATGAGGTAAAGGCAGGAAAGAATGGCCCTGCATTTTTTCTGGCATGACAAGATTTACTTAGATGCATCCATCAGCAGCAAAATCTTTACATTTGGAACATACTTGGTACAGTGGTCTCAAGATACACTTTTAGCCCTTTTAGCTCCTTCCTTACAGGAATTTGATATAACTCAGCAGCGTGACTTTTCACAGATATCAAAGGGCTGAACAGAAATCTGTAAGACATCATCAGCCAATGCAAAGATTTTACTGGCTGTTAATGCTGAGCCTTACATACAAAAGTGAGTACTTTTACTGAACTAAAAGGAGTTATGCAAAGTAGCCCAGATGTTTTCAGGATAAATTAAACTTCCTAGTGTCTTGACTCATGAGTTTTCTCAGATAATTCATAGTAGAAAACTGAAGAAAATTGTCTGGGCAAAAAATACTTACTTCTTTATTATATATCTCTTCAACAATAGAGGTCATTATCTCTGTCTTCCAAATAATGGGAAATGAGTGGGAAATGGAACAATAAAGGAATATGATCTTCTGAAAATAGGACAGTAAAGCAGGGTCAGAAGTTAGATTTGACTCAGTATCTTCTGAGTCCCAAATCAGTTTGCAGACTGTCTGCTTGTATATCTCTATCTGTCAAGATATACCCCTGAATAGCTACATCTATATATAACACTTTTTATAAGTAAACCAGGTGTTTTTTTCTAAATGATCATTAAGATATCTAAGGAACTATGTAGTTTCAGTAATATTCTGTTATTGAGAACATTATTAACACTGCTTGTTAGTGATTTGAAGGACAGAGACCAGAGAGTAAAGTAGATGTATGAAATATTTTGGAGGAAAAGCTCATTATGCTGACACCTAAATACATGTATCTGGATAAATTAATTTCATATTGAAGTTTTTCAGTGTAACATAGGAAAACCTCACTTTATTAACAAAAACTGTTGGCTTAAAATGCAGTGAAAATGTCAGTCTCTTAGTCTAGTTAGAAATCCATCCTCTATATAAATTTACACAGTTATGTAAGGTGTTTTGACTGGATGTTTTTGTGTGTGAGAATTTTTATTCAGTAAATCTTAAAGAAAAAGGACATTATATTTTGGGGATTTTTTTCATGTTTCTATGAACATAAAATCTTAGTCCAGAGTTGCAATAATTTCAATTAGCTTTCAATGATTATTTCTCTTTTCTAAAAATTTAATAGTACCATAAATATTTAATGTAAATTTATAAATCAGTTTAAGATAAATATAACCTTGCAATTTACATTTTTAATATAGGTTTTGAAAGTCTGCAAGATGCTTATGGTTAAATATAATTATGGTTCTATTTGCCTAGGGAAGTAAAAATGGGATGATCTACCTGATAAATCATCTTAGCTGGTCAGTGGTTGTTCTGTGCAGAGATACGCGTTATACCACTGATATTAGCCCTGAGAGAAAGAGTCATCTGTGTGAGGGTCTTGGCTCCAAATGCTTCCTGAGGAATTCAGAAGGCGAGGGAAACGGTTCCAAATCTTCCTTCCACACACTGGCTCCTTCCCCTTCCTCTGCAGAGCAGATGGAGGTACAAGTAACAGCACGTGCTGAGCGATCCTGTTCCCTCGGCGCAGTCTGTGCACGTCTGATCAGATGCCTTTCTTCTGGAGGCCAGGAGACAGAGGACTGTAGAGAAGAAGAAATTTCTGCATGACTAAAACTTCTTCAGTGAATCAATATGGAGAAAACCAATTTAAATAAGATGGCATAGTACTGAAGATGCATGGTACTGAAAATCAGTACATACCCAAATTTAGCCTTCATATTGAACCCCTTAAGTCCTTCCTACTGGCTCATATGGTCTTCCCACAGCCAATTTGGAAGGTCACTCAGCATAAATGCTCTTCATAACACGAGGTGCAAAGCAGGTTTAAGCTTGGCCCGTAGCAAATACAATATTCAATTCTTACGAAAAAAATACCTCTGCATAGCCTCACTATACTTTTTAAAGATCCTTTTTAAAGCTTTCAATGTATTCATTCTTCTGCTACGATCCTGGTTCTCTGTATTTGGATTTTGCTGATTTTTTTTAATGTCATTTTAAGCAAGCCAGGAGCTGAACAAAAAGAAAATTCACTCAAGGCTCAGGCTTGAACTCATTTTGCAGTTAGGGATTTATAGCAAAGGTTTTGAATTTATCCAGCTTGACTCATGTAAATGTCTTTAGCCCTATTTTGTCTGTTTAGTGTGAGAAACAGAAGTCCTTCCCCAAAACAAAAAATTAGGTATTTGAAGTTGCTACTGTTTTCCCAGAGCTCTGCTTTGTGAATGACTTTTTGGCCAGAAAAATCCTCTTTGTTTCTCTTCTTTGTGAGTTTAATATTTTTTATAATGAAGGGCCTAAATGGACTTGGTTTACTCAGTCGGTTCCCAGTCAGTCAATGCTTTCCTGAGGTGTTTCTATATCCTTTCTGCAAAACAAATTCCCAAAGTGGTTCACTGGAAATGTGTGCCATGATCTGAAGGTTATCAAGGACCTCTTCATTAGCTGTGGATCAAATACTACCTGAAGGTTTAGATAAAGGTTCTGAAATAAAAGTACAGTCACATAATATGGAGGAGACTGTGTAAGTTTCTCTGTTCGTAAAAAAAAATTATTTGTGGATCAATTCTATTCCTGGATTGTCCAGGCTAAACTGACCTTACAGGATTCAAACTGAGGTCAATAACAGAGACTAGAACTGGCTTTTATATCAGTTTGAATATGTGAATCTATATACTCACCTGTTGGTGAGTATGACTTTGCAGGAAGTTTTTGGTAGAGGTTTAATATAGTTGAGCTAAGTCCTTTGACTAACAGTGGAAGGGGTTATGGATAGTGAGCATACGCAAGTTCGACCGTGATTTGACTAACAAGTCAAGAAAGTGTGTGAATGAATGTTTGATGAAACAGGGTCAGCACTACCAGTGCATGTTGTGAAGCAAGCAGATCTGTAGAAACTGCTGCAAATGGAGCAGTTTCTTAGAGATGTAGCTTTGTTGTCTGTGCTTAGAGAATGTGTGCAATTAGAGAATGTCAGCATTCTCTCTCCCAAATAGGTCTGAGTGAAAATCAGTTTTCTTACCCACAAAAATGTAGTTACAATTTATAGGGAAATGAAGGCATAACATAAAAAAAAAAATCTTGCATCAACTTGTAGAGGATATTTAAAGATATTTGCAAGCTTCACCTCCCTTCCTTGTTCTGCCCGTGTTTAGCCTGGACAATCCATTCTTTGCACGAGGAAGAACCTGGTTCTCCGTTCTGACTCAAGTCAGAAATTTGAATCTGAATGCTCTGACAACAGGAGGCTTCTGCAGTTGTTAATTGCAAAATCAAGTGATCAATTACATGGTCTTTCAAAACATCCTTTTCCCTGAGCACATTTACCAGAAATGTCTGAAGTCACTCTCCAGTCGTCCTGGCCAAATGAGTTACCCAAAATGCGATGCTCAAACAGAAAGATTTGTTAAGTCATGACAGTTAAGCTATTGGAGTCCCACCTTCCCTTAAAGAGATCCCACATGAAGCCCAAGTTGAATGAACTACTTTAAAGTGTAAAACTACTGAGCCTCACTTATTTTCTTTTCAACATTCATGGATTCTTCTATTACACTTTATTGTACAGAGCTCCACAGAGAATTTGATAATTTTACCTGTGCATGAGAAAACACTGCCCCTTCTTAGCCCAGATTCCCTTGTCCTGAGAGTCAGTTTGAAAGTTATTTCTCCTTTCAAAGTCATCTTTGTCAGAGGTGGCAATCTGCACTCAGATTGATGCAGGTTTAAATAAAAAACAACAGACTGCAATTGAAAGTTTACAGACGAGGCAATTCTCATTTTGGAAAAGGGAAAATAAGAAATAATAGGAAAGGAGCATCTGTAGGCTATGTAATAGTTACAGAGCAGCAATAGTCAATGCATAAAAAGCTCAGAATGCACCAGTTTTCTAAATTTTTTTATAATGTCAGATAGATTTATGATATTAGTTATGCAATAAAGTAATTTTGAAGTCATGTCTATGTATTTCCTGGAAGCTAATGACTGGACACTGGAGCTGACACCCCATTAAAGGGCTTGTCATTTTACCTGTCCTGTCATTAGCAGCTCAAAAGAGATTACTACTCTATTTTATATCACAGATGTTTACAAATACTGAGGAAAGTAATCACTTTTAAATGTTTTTCCTTTTTACCAATTTAAAATTGTGTTCTTCTATTCAAAATTCTGGCCTACAGCATTGCTTTTTTCTTATTATGTTACTCTGTGGAAGAAGCAGACATCATGATTCTGTCAGTAAAAAATCTAAAGGAGTTCCCCCAAAATTTTAATAGCATCTGATTTATTGCATTTAGTGATCTTCTATAAGAACAAACGGATGAGGTGCTTTATAGTTTTAGCATATTTCCAGTTCTGTCTGCCTTTAAAACTCTGATCCCTTTTTTATTTAGGGACACAGACCAACAAACCAGCAGTTCAGAAAGCATTTTTCCAGAAACATGAAATCTCTCATAACTGTTTAAATCAAGAAGTGACATGAAGATTGTTTTATACTGTGAAGCAGGTGACCACAACCCTTTCACATGGAAATCATCAGAATACCCCTGACTTCATTCAAAATCAGTATAACTTTGTTCACTTCTGTTAAATGAGTGTCTGACCCACAGAGAACTGGTGGCATTCCTGCGCATATTTCAGTTTTGAAAGCATTTGGCTGGAGTGTTTTCTGATAAAAGTAGTAATTTTCCCAACACATTTTCTAGTGTCATCTGTATGAGTAAGTAAGTAAAATTATCCAAGAACCAAACAACTAAGCTGCACTTAGATTTCTCCCTTCTCTCAGAGTCTTCATGTATCCAACCTGCTGGGAATAGTTCCTTGCCTAGACTTTTCCATGAATGCCACTTGGGCACTGTATAGGACAATCCTGGTTGGCCCAGGTCAAAGTTCTTTTGGGGACCGTGTTAAGGATTCAAGAGTATGATTGACTGTGTAGAACTTTTGTCTATGACCTGTTTAGAAGTTGCTTTTAGGTCTGGTGCCTTTCATTGTTGTGTAGGAATTCAGTTTAATTGGGAAAGTGATTTTTTTCCCCTTAAAACTGAACTTGAACAAACATCGTCCTGTTGATTTCAGAATTGTTATACAAGTTTGGTGTCTCTTGCAGTGAATGCTTTGAATGTTGAGCTAATTTTATTAAATCAATGACTCTGAAAATGAATTCTATATTGTCTTCTGATATATTTTTTCCTGCAAAATCAAGATGATCCTACATGCAGTAAGCAAACTGAGTTTATAAATCTTCTTAAAATCTTTGTTGCTCACTATGCATCCCCACAATTATGGTAAAAGTGCAGCTTTTCAGTTAATGCAATAGATATAGTCAAAGTTCTGTGCCAAAGTAGTGAGCCTTGAGCAATACATTGAAAACAAGTGTGAGAAATCAAATCAAGAAAAATTAGTATGTTTTGCAAATATCAGTTTCTATATTCTATTCCTATATGGACTGAATATCTGCAGTTACTATAGACACTGAGATTATGTATCAGTAGAAACTATCAGCCATAACAAATGTATATATTTCAATCCAGAAAGCAAACAAATGAAAGAACATTGTCAGGTTATGTTGTATGATAGTTGTTCTTTTCAGATATTTCATATTCTGTAGAAGAGCATGACTTTACCTGCTCAGGGCAGACTACTAAACAAGTTGCTAAATTCTATTTTTCTGAAACAATTGCTTTTGGGACATGATGCTGATAAAATGTGCTGTCCTTCCACAGGCATACAATCAACAGGATATAGGCAACTGCAATCCAACCCATGCAACTACAGGTCTGTCAGAAATTTACTTCCTTTGATGCAAGCATTTATAAAAAAAGAGTGCTTCTTTCTTTTTGGTTTTTGCTGTTTTTGTTTTTGTTTAGCTGAATAAAGCTGAGTTTCTGGCAGTTTCACAATTAGCTGGCTAATACTGAGATTATTAACTTTCATTAAGTCAGTATGGAGCTCGATTCCCACTGTTCCTTTAACTCCCATTAGAAACTGTTTAATTGAAGTTCTTCATACAATGTCTGTTAACCCTGACTAAGATGTACTCAGTTTTTTAAAGAAAATTGCAGTTCTCTTTAGGCCATTTACATCTGTAGCACAGGTCACCTACTAGTTATGAATGAAATTGTTACCCCTTAGGGCTTCTGGTATTTTATTTATTTACTTACTTATTTTCTAATTATTAGTGTAGAAAAATCCAGTTAGTATGCCAAGCCAGGACTCTTCTAAGTTCTCTGCCAGACTAGTTTCAAATTTGGATCCTGAGCACATACCCACCCTATAAGTTAATGTTGCCATAATGTTTCCTGAGGTGCTGAAAGTGTTCTATTTCTGCAATAAAAATTCCAAAAGCAATCAATTTTTGATAGTGGGGAGTAGATCAATGTTTTTCTTATACTGGTACCCACCAGGAGCCATAATCTGGGACCTCTTTTAGCTTTTCTGCACAGTCTGGCCCAACAATTATTTACTGCACACTGAGCAGAACATGTTCTGCATAGAGCATAGCCAAAAAGGGCTGGTTAGAGCACTTACTACGGATGCAGATGATGTAAGTCCAGCTCTTTTTCATCCTTCCTTTCACCTTAAGAGCATTTGAATGCATTTTTCCAAGAGTGATTTAACTATGAGAGTCTCTTGTGGTCTGCCTCACAGATTTCTTATCTTAACAAACCTTTTATCTGAGACAGGAATACTTTCTTCATTTGTCTAAGCTCTAAAACCTAGAGTCAGTCTGTTGTCTGGCTATGTTTTAAGAATTTATTCAAGAAGATGCATTTTCCACATGCCCAGGAGGTATACATCTCTATATTACTTTCTTTTGGGCAGGCAGAAATCACAGCTCACATTTCTCTTACCAGTGAGGGATTTGAATGCATCTCAGATGAAAAGGAGCTATTGGATTACTCAGCCATTGGATAGAGGGAGGAGAATGCAACTCTGCAGAGAACCTCTGAGGAATGGCTGGCTTAGATTTGCCAGCTTTAGCATTGTGTCATTGCTAGAATGTTAATCTTGCAGGGCAGCTCTCTTCAGCCCTTATTAATGCAGTAAGAGTAGAATGATCACATGTGAAAAATCATGAATGAAAGGAAGGAGGTTCTTAGCTTCCTGACAGTTGCTGTGTGTGTGAGTATTTTGCTAAAAGCACGAAGAGATGTATCTGTTGGTAATGTAGATGAAGAGTCCATTAGTCACAGTCAATACAGGCAGGGATAACACTTCTCCTAGTTATTTTCTTGTGAATTCCTCAGCACCCCTTATGTTACAACCATGGGAAGATTATTTCATGGTCTTATTTTGAGAGCATTATGTAGGTAACTTTTTCCCAAATAAGTGGCTGTTTTAATGGATGTTTGACTACCACAAATTCATTAACACTAAAATAATACAGATGTTATTATACTTCTGTTGGCTCTTCCTATATTTTTGATCACATACATACTTCCTAAGTTACCTACTCCTTGACCACTCATATGGTAAGTAGAGTCTTTGGAAAACTTAAGAAGTTACACTCAATAATCCGTTACAGTCTCTACACATTAGACTGCATTAGGAAAAAAGTCAATAACGTAATAATGAGACCTATTTTACTTCTGAAAATATTTCCTCATCGGAGCAGTATATTCCAAACTTGGTTAGGGCTGTTACAAGAGGGATTATTCCATAGCCTGCTGTCACTTTTTGTCTTGAGAATGCTTTGATATCCGATGCCAGCACTACTGTTTAATTAGCTGTAGAAAGCTGTAGAAAGTAGTCATAGAAAATATGGTTTTGCCCAAGCACAGGTATTTTTCTGTACATATAAAATAGGAAACGTTTTTCTGTTGCCACAAACATTGTGATTTGATGGCACAGTGCAGCCTGCACATTGATGCAGGAGCTGTGCAACCACATGTCAGCCCTGGTCCCTGGAGACATGAGTTGGACAAGAGAGGCTGAAGGCTGTTGCTTTCACAGCACTTATTAAATCTACTCCCACTCCACTAAGTGATATCTATTTTCATATTATCAACCTCTATGATTTTTTTAATTTCCCAGATGCAGATAACAGAGTGCACCTTGAGCAGCTGATTAAGTCTTTTTTGTACTTAGCCTGAGCAGTGCTCATCCTCAGGTGAATTGTTTAAACAGCTTTTGCCACACCATATTTTACCATGAGGATGAATCAGGCTTCTTCAATATGTCTAGAACTTAACGATACACCATCAATCCTTGTTTCTCAATGAAATTATCTGAAAAAAAAAATCTACTTATATTTGGAATTAAATACAAATGTCCAGTATAGTTTTTCTGAGCCCATATAGTATTTTACTTGACCTTCAAAGCTGTCTTACTTTGCCTGACTATTGTCTTGAATATATTTCAGGGGTTTCCTTTCCTTTCCTTTCCTTTCCTTTCCTTTCCTTTCCTTTCCTTTCCTTTCCTTTCCTT
>VXBR01006232.1:172006-372509 GCA_013400215.1 Cisticola juncidis | reverse complement strand
CTTTCTCCTTTCCTTTCTCCTTTCCTTTCTCCTTTCCTTTCCTTTTTCCTTTTTCCTTTCCTTTTTCCTTTCCTTTCCTTTCCTTTCCTTTCCTTTCCTTTCCTTTCCTTTCCTTTCCTTTCCTTTCCTTTCCTTTCCTTTCCTTTCCTTTTTCCTTTCCTTTCCTTTCCTTTTTTCTTTCCTTTTCTTTTCTTTTCATTTCATTTTCTCTTTTCTTTTCCTTGGTACTGCTTCAGTGGTTTCCCTGTGTTAATTTTAAATGCAAGATATAGTCTGTTCAATTCAACTCTAAACACCACTGTACGTTTTTCCAGCATATTTTGTCCCTTGATCTGTGAAATCTCCATGCAATGTACACTGATGACAGCAGTGCTATCTCCAGATTCTCTGGGCAGCTTCTATGTTGTTAGGAAGGAACCTATTACATGATAGTTCCAGTAGTCCTGCTCTATGCCATTCGTAATTTCCAGCTGTTGCTTGTTATTGTGCTCTCTGCTCTATAGCTCTACTGTTCCATTTGTGAAGAGATATTGTTCTCCCTGTCTCTACCTGAGCACTATTTTTGTATTATGAGAATCTTATGTTGCTATTTCAGCTCTGTTTGGCTCATCTTTCATGTATTGAGGCCAGCTGATATAGGACTTCTGCTTTGGGAATGGTAAGTAACACTGCTGCTCTTGAATCTGAGTGACACTGTCTCTTCCCAGAAGTGGGCTCCTTTTATATGTGGCTCCTTTTATATATGTGACTATTTTTTCTCTTATTAGTTCTCTTTTGAAGTCTACATATCTGCAGCATTCAGCAAACCTATCAAGTGCTGTCATGAAATCTTCATTATTTGCCTTTTATTCCTAGCATTTTATTGCAGCAAGTAATCCTGATACTCTTGCTTGGAGGAAGTCACAAAGAATAATAGACTACTCCAGCTTTTGAGGCATGCTTTCCTGTCACTGTAAACTTAGAGAAAATTGCTAGGAAGGAACCAGTTCAGTTGCACCTGAAGAATAGTTTGATATCAGTTTGTTTCTTAGTCAAATTAGAATATCTCTGTCAGCAGCTTGCCACCGTCACTTGTTCTTCTTGAATTGATTTCCTTACCTCCATAATGAAAATCTGTCCTCTAGAAAGTTAGTCTCAGTTATTGTATTTTCCTAATTAGTCTAATAACATATACTGTAATATAAAATTAAGATTGTGATATTTATTGTACAAAACTATTTTCTCAGACTGAAGTATATTAAAATCCATGAGGAAGCTAACTTGTTTTAACACCAGGATGCATGAGAACAGTGTGTTGTATAGCCCTGATGGTTGTAATCATATTATCTGATTTAGATCTGGATCACTGGTATTCTTTGCCATTTAATCAGCTTCAGAAGTTAACCAGCTTATGCTGATATAGAATGTTCTATCTGGAGGACAATTACTTTCCTGTGAAACTACAAAACTGATTAACATTCAATATTTTAGCTTCTGAAAACAGCTGCACTATCTAGTTAACTGTTTTAGCCATACCAAAAAAGGCAGTCATACATATTAAAGATTAATTACTGAAATATATTTGTAAGGCAAACTGATTTTTAATATAGAATTTATTTTTAAGAAAAAAATTATCAATGCTATATCTGTTTTTTTAATGAAAATTAAAAAAAAAAAAGATTTTGGTAAATGGTATCTATCAAAGCAATTTTTGGAAATAATTGTTTCTAGCAAATACATTTTTTACAAAGAATTATTCTTCTAAGTTTGTTTCCTTCTTTTGAATTCAAAACTAGAACCAACTCATAACGAGATTTTTCTAAAATTACTTTTCCCAGAATCATATTCTTTAACAAACCCAACACTCAAAATTTTGAATAAATATCATATTATCTAAGAAATACCAGTCCAACCTACCGTCTGTTGAACACAGTGAGAGTATATGACTCATATTGTCACATAATAATTTAAAGTGGAAGGTATTTCTGAAGGTCATCTAGTCAAAACCCAACTCAAAGAGGAAGTGACTTTATTTTTACAGGATACAGATTTTCCTGGAAGATTCTGTACAGACATAGACACCTGTGATGGTCTGTGTCTAAATGTGTTTGTTACATATATGTTGGGGCTCAAAATATGACTTACCAAAAGAAAGGAATGTGAAGTTTGTTTTCACAGTTTGGCATTGCTTCCTGCATTTCCTCCAGTTGTGAAAGCATTTCCAGCTTGAACCTCTGATAAAATAAAGCTTTGCTGTTAAATATTCAAATAAGCATTAATTTTAGTTCACATTTCTGAAAAAAAAAATACTATTTTTTTTCCTTTGGTTTAGTTATGAAGTCTGCTGCAGATATATGGATGAAAATTATATCTAGGAGTATGTCCTCTGCATTTTGTCCAGTTACTTAATTTTGTGAGATTCTGCATGTGAGCCCCATGAAGAAGGGAGAAGAGAAGAACAGCTATTGACCATCCTGTTTGCCCTCCATGAGGGCTGAAGGAGAAGTAGGAGTACTGAGTCAGGGCTGTGTGACTGTCAGGAGCACTGGCACAAAGTGTGGTTCAGAGCTGTGCAGTGAGAGATTGGTGCTCTTTCTCCCTCTGAGCGCCTCGTGTGGGTGCACACACATCCTCCCCAGCAATCAACTTCTGCACGTACTCATATGACTCACCCCCGCCCAATGTACTCACAATGTACACATATACATAGAAATAAACAAATGGGCACTTGGATACACCCTACGGAAAGATGGTCGAATTTACAGAATTCACATTCTGCATCTTAATTAGATATTCACTTTTGAGTCTCATCTAAAGATGCAAAAGCAGGTCCCAGAGCGTGTCTATTCATGTTGTAGTACCCTGGCTCTTGATTCTAAAAGTGTCTAATAGCTCTTGATTTGTCAGTTGTTATACATGTGATCCAGGCTTTTGTTTGAGTCTCTGAAAACCTGCTCACTGGCACATGTCTGAAGCTGCCTTTATACACATAAGGGTTTTATCATTTCATTACTTTTAAAATTGGAAAATAGATGCATAACTTTAGAGATATTTTGTGAAATGACATGGAAAAGCAATTATGACAAAAAGGATAAAAATCCATACATTTAGTGTGCCTTATTTAGTTTGTCAAAAACACTTGAGCTGTTGAGAGAATCTCAATATAATTCAATAAATCTGCAAGTACATTATCAGTCCATTAAAAATTACTCAATTCAAGGTTACTTCATAAAACTGAATCATGAACAAAAATTACTTGGTGAAGATGAAAAAGGCAAAGAAGTAAAACAAATTAGGAAATGGGTATTAACAAATTAGAAATCAGAACAATAAAAAAATGGTAATGGAGATTTATGGAATAAAAAATATTTTTTCTTATATGGGCTTTCTTTGACCATGAATGGCCTATTTATGTCTTCACTACATAGCAAAATTATCTATTGACTTCAATAGCACTCTTTCAATTCATGTAGACAACCATTTGCACTTGAAAAAATAATAAATATTATTCATGAGTATTTTCTTACACAAATGGAATTGCAAAACTATTCCTTTCTCCATACATTTTTCCCCCAAATTCCACTTGTGAGCTAACATTAATATATAAATAAATTTAGTAATTCATAAGCTTATTTCATTATATTTTTTTACACATATTCTTATAACAGAAACATTTGGCTTCTTGTTAATTTGTCTTCATTTCTTGCCTTCAAATTGTCATTTGGAGCACGAGATGCTTATAAGATTACAATTATCTACTCAGTGAGAAAGTTTATTTATCAGGTATAGAATTAGTGAAAATATAAAGACATTAGTCTCTTTCTCCTCTTTGTTTTTTGTTCCAATTTTCCTGCTAGAACTGAGTTGCTGTCTAGACATCAGTATTTGAACAGATAGTAAAATTAACTATTGATGTGGCCTATATACAAAACTCCAAAATATTGGCAAGCTAGGTTTGGCAAATATTAATGGTCCTGAGTATAGTCATACATTCCTGGAAGACAAAAAGAAACAGATTAAATTTCCTTCAGCTGCAAAGACCAAGAACATTGTTCTCTTTTCTTTCGTGTGTTTTTATATTTTGCTTTCTGTTGCTTCATTTATTCACAAATGAGGCACTTCTTGGGGCCTTTTAAAACACTGAATCCTGCTCAGTATGCAGAGGAGGCCAAATTCTGGACTCTGATTCCAGACTTGAGAGACAAGTATTATTCAGCATTTCCATCTGGCCATCAGTACCTGTCCTCCTTCTCAAACAGGGGATTTCATGAAATCAGTTTATGTTCACTTTTAATGTGCCAGCATCTGTTTCAGATATCTGCATTGCTGCAGCGAGGAACTCTGTTCCAAACGAGGCAGTAACAAAATTGTTCAGACCGCACAGCTTCCTCTACATGGTTGAGCAAGGGCCCTGATCCTCTTTCAAACTAGGCCATGTGAGAGTACAAAGAAAGTATTAGAGTATCTTTCCCTTACATGAAATGGACTCCAAACCTCAGAAAGGGCATCATTTTAACATGCAGAAGCTTTGGCAATAACTGAACTTAATGCCACTTCTGCATCTCCACCCCTTGCTTGGCTGTGCTGCAGAATGTTTTTAACCCAAATCATTTCCCTCAACTAGTCTGAGTTTAGAGCAAAACCTCATAAACAGTTGAGCTGACCTTTCATGAAGGGTAGACTGCTGAGATAGGAGAGTAGGAACATTTTACAGAATCACAGAACAGCTGAGGCTGAGAGAGGTACTTGGAGATCATTTGGAGGTTTATCCCCTGCTTAAGCAGAGCCACCTAGAGTCATTTCTACAGGATTATATTCAGACAGATTTTTGATATCTCCAAGGATGGAGACACCACAGTCTCCATTAGTGACAGTAAGTGACAGTGCTCAGTTGTCCTCAAACCAAAAAAAAATAAGCTTGATTGTCATTAAATATTTTGTGTAAAGTCAGCTAGCTCTAAATTAGAGCTAAGAATCCCTTTTAATAGTTCATAACTTCCAGCTCAGGTCTTAAAGACTTCAAGCATCTATGTGTTTGCAACACTTTCGTCAGCCTGTCTGGATGCATCTATACTAGTTCTAGTGTGCTTTGGAATGCTTCAGGGCATGAGAATGTGATTATCCTCATTAGGCAAATCTCGACACATTCCCTAAAAAATATTCAGCCCATTGTAATTATTTATGTCCCCCAACAATTCCCTGACATGGTCTGTCAGTCAGAGCAGCTTGTGAGAATACACCATGGGCAGCTTCCCTTCAGCTACTGTCACAAATGTGCCACCACAGGCACCCAGTCTTGGCAGGTTTTTAGAGTAGGTGCCAGCCATTCTGTGAGTTATCTCAGTGCCTTCAGAACTCTGAGGCATGTATGATTTGCTGGTAAAGGTATCCTGTGTCTGCAGGATATCTGAATGTGTGCTCATCTCTGTTGCTTGAGCTTTAGTACATCAAGCTGCTTTACATGCACTTGACTCCTGGCTCAGTATACAGTGTGTGTAGGGCAGGCAAGAGCCCTACAACTGCCTCTTTTCTTCTTATCTTAGTTTTCTATAAATATTTTCATTGGCTCTTTTCTTTAGGAACATGTCCATAACTTGGGTTCTATTTGTGGATTTGCCTTTCTGAATAGCCCTCTGGACAAGAAAATCTATTTAATTTAATTTTTTTAAATTGTCTGCATCAGAGTGGATAATGCTGTGATTCAGACACATGATAAACAAAAACAAACAAACAAACAAACAAAAAAAAAATCAGCTTGCTTAATTTTAACTGGAATACAACTTATCAATGTGTTTTTAGCCTTGAAAAAACATACTTTAAGATCAAAAAAGCTCCAAGCAGATTTTTGATTGAAAACTGCAATTGCTATCAGTGTTTCCAATCTATTTCAGAGCAAGAATGAGAAAAGAGACTTTTTTAAACCACTGTATTTATTTTTAATTTCACCTGCATTTTAGATCTCCTGCTGGCCTACTTCTCTGTGCTTTTCTCAATTATATTCATTGCCTCTTTAACACAGCTATCTTTACTTTGTAAATATATATAACTCAAGAACGCACATTAGTGAAATAAGGTACTTTGTTTTAATAAATTGAGGACATCTACTTTAATGCTTTCCTAAAATCTGCAGGATACTATAAAGAGTTACAAGTTATAATACCATAATGTTAAAGTGTTGCTTTATGAAGATCTAAATAAAGACCCCAAGAATTATATTAAAATATTTATATTTTGGAAATTATCTTTGTACTACTGTTAGGATTGTTGATCAATTCAATCCACAAATTAATAATTATATAAATTTATTGCATCATAACCTCCTGAAGAACGAGATGTCCTCAGCTTTTTTTTTTATTCATATCTTTGGTTGCCTTTGTATCAGACATTTTTGAAACTTTTTCTTGAAAGATCATATTATTATGTCTTTTTAAGCTTCTTTAAGTTATGAAATTTATACTTTTCATCATGTACTGTGAGTTTGAAAATGAATTAAATTCTTTCACATTTCTCTTTTTACGAACTTCTTCTGTTTAGCCACTTGTTATATGATAACTTCCACTGTGGTGAGTCATCCAAAGTGAATACACCACACAGACATACAAATACCAGACTAGTTTCTATTCTTCTTAGTGAAATTAGCTATTGATTGCAGCTGGCTGTGTCCTTTATTTCTCTTTCTTACAGCAATAGCATGGAAAAGTAAGATGCATATTTATTGACTGGATGATTATAGGCATTTTTGAAGCACCTTTATTTTAAAATATTAGCCTTTCTAAAAATGTTTGTGCCATGTTCTGACACCTACTTTAATAAAATAGGAACTATGCTTTTAAAAAGGTAGAATGCTCATGTATACAGTATAACTAATAGAGAAAATTTGGTATAATTTATGGAACAAGGAGTTGTGCACGCATGAAAATTGAATACAACAAACAAATATTTTTCTTGCGATCAGGTTCAAATCAGTTTTTTTTTTCTATGGGCTTAAATTCATGGGGATTATTTCCTTTTAAATACATTTTGTGAATAGCAAAAGCAGTACAGAGACAGCAAATTCTTTCAGAAGTTTTCAAAACAGACTACAGTATTTGGGAAAGGCTTAAAAGAAGCATTTTTGAATGAAGATTTGAAATGCTGTAATGAATTTCGTTCTTTGTGATGTTCCAAAAAAGAACAGCACTTTCAAGTGAATTTAATGCTTATGGAAAGCATAACATTGACTGGTAAAGAAGTGAAACTCTTTATTTATTGTTGCTAGGTACAGAAAGACAGAAGCAGAATAGCAGTTCCCCCTGAAGCATTGGTGTGTCTTATGTGTGATACAGAGAAGGATTTCAAAATATTTTATCTTTGTATCTCTGCAAAAACATCCAGTGAGACTGTTGCTTGGGCAAGAAAGGTTGTCAATATGGGCATGTTTTTAGCAGAAAATCACATGACAACTACCAGAAAATTAAGTCAATGGGTTTGTACATTCTGTCAAGAGAAGTTTTATCAACACCTGACCTTTCCCTTCTGGCCACTCCACAGGGCCTGAAAAGCTTCATGGTCCATTCTCTGGTGCCCAGATAATACATTCATGCTACACAATAAAAACTCATATTCATGGAGGAAAATATACTAAAATCTTACTCTAACTTCTTCAAATCCCCCAAACTCACAAACAGTTTAATTACTTTGCCAGAGATACAGTTTTAATTCTGCAGCTTTCACGTTTTAGAGATCTGGTATGCTCACACTATTTCCCTCTCTTTCCAGCACTGTAGGCGGGTGGATAAAAACATGCCTTCGAGTATTATTATTTATGATTTCCAGAAATGTTGAAATTACTTAACTGTTCACTACTTATATACAATGTCTGTCTAGCCCTTAAAGGCCTAAGGAGAGGCAGAGAAGACAATTGCCCTCCAGGCACATTCCTTCATGACAGCGAAAACATGGGTTGCTTGCCAAAAATACCATGGAAGTATTTACACTATTAAAAAGAAAATTCAGCAGGAAGAAAATCAGCTACATAAAAATATGCTGAAGAGAAAAATGGCAAAAAGACCAATGATATAACTAAAAAACTAAGGACATGTTAAACCACGCTGACTTCCACTACACAAGGCCTCATGACAGTGAACAGAAAAAACTAAGTTTGGAAACCAAAACATTTTAATCACACATAAATGCCATTTTGAAATGGCACTGTTTCTCTGCCCCACAGGACAGATGACACAGTTTCTTCATGACTGTCAAGTGCATGTCACCAGCGCTGCCCCTCACTCTCTCTGGTTTTCTGTGCCCTCAGTAGTGTCCTGCATTGATTGGAGTTAATTGCTATGACTGAGCGATTCTTTTCCTGTAAGGCTGATAAAAGTTCATATGTCAACACTACAGTGCACTAGCTGGGTAATTATGCTAATTAACACATACATAGAACTATTCGGCTGAACTGAGGTTTAGCTACCTAAAGTTCCAAAAAGATTATTTGGATGGAGAAGATAGTGATACGATGGTTCTCTCTGGAGGTATCTGGTGAAAAATCTGGTACCATATTCAGACAGTGTACACAGTAGGAAGATGTGGCTAGGGAACAGGGCAGCATACTGCAAAACAGTATAGCAATTCATTAATTAATATCAAATCTAATTATTAATCCTCTTAATCTTATCTAACTATCTTATCTAACCTTTTGTTAGCATGTGACCTAAATATTTTGCATGTATAATTTTAAAAGTATCACTTCAGTATTAATATATATATTCAAGTAATTTTTTTTTTTAAAGCTGCATCATGTTCCCTTGTTTCATAGACCATGTACTAATATTTTGGAGCAGGATTTCCCAGACAGATGTTAAGCAGTCCAGCTTTGAGATTAGTAATTTTTCTTTACTGCCTTCTATTTTGACTTTCTCTTTTAAGAAGGTTGGCCAGCCCATAAAATTAAAACAGTGAAGGGAGACAAAGAGACTGCATGATCCATATTGAACAAGGGCAAGATACAAGTGAATTGGGATTTGTTTGTAGAATAGTTAAAATTCACACTTCAGCTACTAAGGATATAGGTCCTTCTATATTGTCTTGAAAAAAGGTGGAATGCAGGAAGGTAGAATAGAACCACTATTTTTCCAAGGCAAGTCTTCTAATTTGTCTTTTCTCATGATCTAGTGAGGACACAGGCTTTTTACATTTCTATGATTCAGAATCTGGATTCTTTCCTGAGGGTGACAAGACTGCAAAAGGTCATAAAGATAGATTAGACTGTAGGACTTTTGACTGCTGTCATATTTGAGATGATGTCTTAGTCTACATTTTCATTGACTGAACTGAAATATAAAAATACTATATGTTTTGAATATGCATTGACATGGTGTGTCATGGCATACACTGGAAACTTACACTTTATATAAAATGTACACTCAGTACAGCAAAACATCCTCCACAGTTTTACAGACAGCTCTCCAAGTACCTTAATTTACTTACTTTAATTTAAAAAGATTTATAAATATATGCCTTCAGAAGCTTTAAATATATGTAATGTGCTTCATCACTGTTAAACCTAATCTATCTAATGAGATAAGTGTCAAATAACAGCATTTTCTAAATTAATAAGATTTTTATGAGGATAAAGCTGAAGTAGAGAAAAAAAGGCATTCCCTTGAGATAGAAGAGTCCTGAATTTTTATTGCCAGTGTAATATTCATGGCCACAAGGACTTCTCCTTATATTTAACAAATGAGTGGTCAGATTAAAACAACAGGTTGGATTTTGTTCTGCAGAGTCTTAAAACATTTTGTAAATGTCCAGAGACATCTAGAAATAAACTATTTTATAACTTTTATTTTAATTCTCTACTTCATAACACAGTATTAAGATACTATTTTAGGTTACAAGTGTTAATTACTGTCTGATTTTTCACCTTTTCCATAGATACCTCCACAATATCTTCTCAATTTTTTAGATCAAAATTATAAAATGCTACTGAAGTAATTATTTGATATTTGACTGTTTAGCAACAATATTTGCAAGACTTCATTAATTTTATTTTATGTTTAGCTGTGATTGACTATCAGGTAACAATACTTGGAAACATTTTAAATTATTTTACCATCCAGAGCATTTATGAAAATTAAAAAAACCCAGACACTCAACAGCATTTTAATAAAAACAAGGTCAAAAGTTAAAAGGAAGGAGCTGCTGCGTCAATGAATTTACACTAGTATGCATTTTCTTTCTCTTCTGGTTAGCTGGGATATTCTAATAGCATATTGCTTCAGATTTGTATATGCATTGCTGTATTTCAGGAAAGTGTATTGTAATATTATTAAAAGATTGTTTATATGAGTTTAGATTATAAAAATGTCATATTTTATCTCATGCATATTTATTAAAATAACAATATGTGGTAGGCTACTTATATACTATTGTTATTTGTACCACAATAGCTAAGGATCTTGTCAGGATTTACATTATAATTCCTTATTTTCAGCGGCTTATAATTCAGCAATAAAACTTTGCTCTGAGTGGAAAGTTGACAAGAAAATTCTATGTTGAGGATCATATATTTTGCAACAAAAAGGACACTTTAAAATCAGGAATCATTTTACTGGGGTATTATTTTCCCTTTTTATTCTTTTTCAGAACAGCTGATGGTGCTGAAGACGTTACAGAAAAATTATCAGTCAATATCTCCCCACTCTTCCATCAATTTATAGCAATATGTTAAGGGCAGCTGAATCACACTTTACATAAAACTCCTATAATCCATCGCAGATACATGCTGTTACCTCCACTCTTTTTGTGATTCCCTGTGGGATACAGATATATTCACTTTCGCTACTCAAATTTCATGCACTAGAAACTTTTTGCTAGATTGTGTAACTTGTAAAGATGTAACTTAAAAATGAGAGGAATTCACAAGCGTTTGATTTGCCTGAGATCAAAACCAGCCATCGATTCATTAAAAAAAACTCCAAATAGGTAGAGATGAAGAGTCAAGGAAGAGGTAGGAAGTGAATGTGAGATAAAAAAGTGAAACATCTTCATGCAGCACACAGCCAGGAGATTTCCAAGGAAGACACATGGTGGCAACTGAACAGTGGATTGAATTTCAGCAGTGACCATGTGAGGCTAAGGCAGAAGGGAAAAAAGCTGTGGTGGATAAATAGGAGGGATGAACTACTGTTTCCATGATTGGCATAATTAAGGATGACTTAGACACTTACTCAGGCTTTTGAATAGCATGTGTCACTAATCTAAATACCTAGGTAAGTATTCTTTCTTCTCAAACTAGAGTTCTTCTAATAAAGTGCATATTAAATTAATGCTAGAGTATATGTTCAGCTCATCAAAAATACCAAGTCCAGTCTATCTTACCTAGACACCACAGTCACCACACAGACTTTTACATCTGAGCCAATCAGTACACAGATATAAATATTTCTGTGATCCTAATATAGGACACATTTAAAATGAGGTGAATAACACCTTAGAAACAGAAAATCCTCTTTTCTGATTATAAAGAAAGTCTAGGATAACTAATTCAAATGTAAACTCTGTAGGTAACTGAAGCTTAGCTAGAAGACACCCATTCATGGACATTGTAATTGAGACTACTTTATCTACCATGCTGCTTGCTATCATGACTACCACATCATGTATTTAAATTAGTGAGCTCTGGAAGCACGGAATTATGAATTTTTCACCCAGGGCAGGATATCTTTAAATATCAATTTCACCCAGGCGTCAATACCCTATTACTTTTTTTGGAATGTAAAAGTGGTATACTACTCTGCTGGGGCTTTTCTTCACTTGACTGACTTCTGGCCTCCTGCTGAAAACCACATTCCAAAATTAAGTCTATATTACCAGTCAACCTTAAGACACCAGCAAGCCCAGAGTCATTGGTTGTCCCTTATAGTGACTGTCCCTTTGGTGTTGGGCAGCAGTTCCAGTGCTGGGCAACTGTCCCAGTGCCATCCCCAGCCACAGCAGACTCCAAGCAGCATGGCACATAGAAAATCCTACTTCCTTCCTTTCCTCATCTCCTGTTCTGACAGCTGGAAAATGTCAATATGCCTTTCAGATTTTGTGTTTTGACACTGGATTTACAATTGATTAGCCATTACTTAATTTTAATGACATATTTGTGGCATTAAACTAAATATTTTCTTTAGGAAAAATAGCACTAAATTGAAAGCTTTGAGCAATGATCAATGCACAGGTAACAGAAAATGTAACACTGGCAGAGACCCTGCGATAACACAGACCATGCTTGTCAGTAAAATGAAATTAAAATTATGTCTATTGCAGTGCATAAAAGAGAATGCCTTTCCAAAACTGACTTATTCCTGAGTATCTAGTACACTGTTTTTCCTTTTTCTGTATATGTCAGCTGGGGTGAAGAACTGAGACATATATGCAAGGTAAGAGCAGTGAGGAGTTTTACATGCTGTGTATGTGGTTGTACAGAGTATTTAGGCACTAACAACAGAACTGGCAATTGATCTCTTAATAGTCAAAGCCTAATCTTAGATCTCAGAGCAAGCAAATTCTGAGGATGGAGTTTAACCTTGAAAATTGTCATGGATTTTAGATTCAATGCACAGAGAATAAAAGACAAATGGATATTTTAAAAATATGAACATGCAATATGCAAATCAAAATATTTACCTTGGATTTCTCCATTTAAATGGCCACATAAATTAATATCTACCTAATTATTTTAAATACAAAATAAAACCAAGATGTGAAACAATGTGAGCTGTTAGCAAGGAAAGAAACACAGCTTCTGTATAAAAGGAATGATTATGTTCTGTATTTTACAGCAGCATTAAATTCTTCAGTTGTAACAGAAAAAAAAAAGAAGTAGGAAGAAATAAAGAAAATAGAGAAGCAACTTAGATAAATGTCATTGTCCTGTTTTACATCTCTATTGTCTGTCTTTTTTATTTGAAGAACTAAACATGTGTTTTACTAAAATAAAAGTAATCAATAATGGTTGGTGACAGAACATGCTAATTTTCTTTGTTACGGCTTCCAAAATTTTTTTGTATTACGAATGTCTGTTTTGCATAATATCCACTGGTTGAATGCTTCAAAGAATTGCAATGAGTATTTTTTCTCTTAGCTTTAGAGCAAAAGTTAGTTCTTCAGCTAGGCTCACCCATCAGACATACCTGCAACAAAGCATATCCACAAACTGTAATCTTTGTTTTGAAGAAATGAATCTGTTCATTAAAGAAGAAGCAAGAGAACTACTCAAGTTTGGAAAAGAAGTACTATTATCTCATATAAAGATAGAAAGGAGATAAAAAATTATGCTCCAAGTTACTTTTAAGAAGAAAAGCATATGGTATACTCTATCCTACTATTCTTAGAAGTGGACTTGATTCCAATTAGTTGATATAATAAGGGATTCCTGGTCCAATTCATGTGTGTTTAGAATATGTTAAGTGTCAACAGTTGACTGCAGATCTGAAATTTATTTAATAGTTTGAGTATCATTGTGGAATGTAATGGTTTTAATAAAATCCCGCTATTTTTCAACACATCCTCTGCATGCCCTTGATGGTAATCCTAGATAACCACAAGAAGAACTGTGAAATACATGGCTGCAGACAGTATTAACAACCAAAATCTGAATAAAGCAAGTGAACACTTGAGCACTTTATTCCAGGGAGATAAAAAAACTCATGAAGGGAAAATTCTGAAGCTTTTTCCTTTGACATAGTGCTTAGAGACAGAACAAGATATTTTTGGCCCTTGTATTTTACAAATGTACAAGAAAAAAGTAATAAAATATCTTCCTTATCTCACATTTTCACATATTACTGTAAATTATACTCTTTCTTAGGAGTAATATAAATTTGGGGTTAGATCTGTGAAAAGATTTAAGACCTGCAATGTCTAGCATTTTACTAAGCCTTTAAAGGGTTTTCTGCCTTGTGGAATTCCCCCATTCCCCTGTCTAGGCTTCTCATAAATGCCTGGAGAAAACTGGGTGCCAAGAAATAAGGTCAATAACAGGAACAGGATTTCATGACTAAAGATAAGGTCCAATAAAGACAGCAGGTGGCAAAAGGAGACATTGAGGTACCTAATAACACACAGTGGAAACAGGGCGTGAACCCAGACATCGAAGTCCCAGTTGGAAGATACCATTTCTGTGCACTGCTTCTTGACATCAGGTACTTGGTCCAACATCTCTGAAAGAACATGGCTAGTAGTAGTAGAAGAGAGTTTGTTCTTCTGTTCCTCTTTTCCTCATCTATTCCCTCAAAACTTCTGCACAGTACAAAACTATCTTACAGAGAAATAAGTTTCCCTTTCTACTTCCTGTTGAAATGTTTTCCCTCCATAAAATGAATATGCTTTTGTTGGACTAACAAACTTAAACAACTTCCTTCCACTATATAGCCACTCCTTTGAACGGACTAGGTGTCAGTACACAATAACTACTCTGTGCTAAGTGTTCAGTAGAGCATGTAATCAAAGATTCTTTCCCTATCCACTAGCCTGTGAAGTCATGCTTAAATACTGAATACTGAACATATAATCATTTTTGAATGAATGAAATAGCTAAGCCAGAAGGAGCTACGGTGTTGCTTTTGCTTCACCAGGCTGCAGAACAGAAACAAGCCTAGTGTTAACAACAACAACATGGGTATGGGAGACAAGGATGGGATGAATTTTTACATGGGACAACCTCAAAATCTGAAGAGACTTTCTTTGCTTATGAAGCTGGACAAAACAACATATCCTTGTGTGATGGTAACATACTTTGTGTTAGCCGGCAAGTGTATGATCAGTGTCTACTGAATTTGGCCTCTTGGATAATGTAGAAAAAACCGTTTCTGTTGTTGTTGCTGGTAATACCTAACAGCAGTGCCTACTCACAGAAAGCAAAGGAATTCTGAAATTATGGCTGCTGAATATGAGGTTTTAAAATCTAAATTTTAGATGACAGCATCACAGAATAGTCAAGTTTGGAAGGGAGCTCTGGAAGTCATCTGGTCCAACTACTCTGCTGAAGCAGAGTGCAGACCCGGTCACCAAGCTCATTGCTCCAGTCTCCTAAAGAAGAGTGTAGACCTGATTTCTGTCTGGAATGTTTTGGTTTGTGAAGTTTCTTTCCCAGGCAATTTGCTGTAAACAAAAAGAGATGTTTTCTTAACTACATCTTTGTTATTCATTCCTTTTAGAGGAGGGACTTCGTGATGGCCCTCTGGCTTGACCCATGTGGTTGAAGAGGTGTTAACTTTGCCATCCAATCATATTGGTCTCTGTAAATAGTATATAAATATATAAAGAAATTGTATTTTGAATAAATCTTTCTCTTGCCTTCTGAGAAATTATGGAGTCAGTGTGGTTTGTGTCCAACAGCAACAGAAGAATCAGACACCTAAAGAAGATTTTCAGATAGATTTAGGGCCTTATTCTAGCTTTTCCTTTTTTGGGCTGGTCCCATCTTATTAATTTTTAAACATATGCCACATACTAGTCTTTTGATAACCATCTTTTTACATGAGGATCATTCCCTTGTTCCTAAAGGCAAGAAATTATTAAATATAAATGAACCATATATCTATTCAGATATATCTCTGTAATACCTCTGTATCTATTCAGAAATAACAAATATATTGAAATAATTTATTACTATTCCTTCATTTTCCAATTCCATTTCTATCATCCTAACAGATGGCATACCGATTTGAAGTTATTCTATTACATCACATTTGAATCATTGCTGAAAAGCTGTTGTGAAATTAAGTATTCATTGATAATCTGAGGCGGAGATCTTGCTGTCCCCTGTGTAGTATTCTGAATTTATATACTCTCTGCTCCAAATGCTAGGGTCAGAATTTTCAACTGATCTGACCAATGAAAGTAGCCATAATTTGCTTTTTTAAAAAGCAAATTATAAGCAGAGAAGTGTCCATTTGACTGACATATCAGCAGCACCCAACCTTTTGTAAGCCTTTGAGGAGACTTAATCACAAGTGTAGTGCAGACATGGAGGTTGCCAGACAACCAAAAATGTTCTGGATGTTTACTGAGACTGGAATAACACAGGCAATTCACAGCACAGGTTTTGGTCTAGTGCCTTGGAAAAACAATTACTGCCTCCCCACCTGTGGGCATCTCTGGCCAGAGCTTACACCTGGCTTCTGTCCACTGACTGTGAGATGTCACTCCAGCTGACTGTCCTGAAAAGAAGAACCAGGCCTCATCTAGATTTCAGGGACACAGGGCCACACAGGCATTTGAAACTGATAATGATCAATAACAATAATGTTAGCAATGGAGGTAGTAGTAGTAGTAATATTTTGAACAAGAGCAATCATCCTTTGGACATTAAAAGTGTGTGGTGCTTGGACCATACCACAGCTGTCTGAGTTTCTCAGCCATCTCCATTGACAGCTCTGTAAACCTCTGGCCCCTGGCTTGTTTCTGATCTCCATCATGTGGCAATCTAATTGACAATTCAGCTATTTCTTTATGATCATTTAGTGTTTATTCCTGCTATTTCTTGCTCTTCTACCCCTAAAGAGTTCTCTTGTTGTCTGCACTTTTTATTATTCCTGAAGAATGACTGATCTAGTTCAATATAGGGTTTCAAAGCTGAAAACTTGTCCTTAGCTGACAGAACAAATGTATTTTATTTTGCTATCTCTATTCAGCAGGACTCAGAGATTCCAATGATACTGTACTTTTTTACTGCTTTTAAATAGACCATGGGAGATGATGAATGACTAAACCTTTGGATTTATTCTTTTTTTTCTTTGCAGGGAGCAAGGAGATTGCAGAGGGTCTTGTCTCTACTTCTAATTCAACTTGGGCGTAAACTATAAGTATGTAAATCAAGGGGATAATAATAAACCAGGTCCCTTTCAAGTACTGGTGTCTGGTGGTATTTGAAGTAGCACAGCACTGTTAGTCAGCAGTCAGTAGCACATGAGATGTGAATGGCTGAAGTAATAACGAATGTTTCCAGGTATTAAGCATAGGCTCAAGGTTAAGTGTTGTGCCCATGACAATGCATCTAGTATGTGTAGACCTGACATAGTATCCTAGTGTCCTAATGCTTTGGTGTGCAAAATCTGGGAGTGATTTTCAGTCTGATATTCCTCTTTTCCCTTCCTTCCTTCCTTCCTTCCTTCCTTCCTTCCTTCCTTCCTTCCTTCCTTCCTTCCTTCCATCCTTCCTTCCTCCCTTCCTTCCTTCCTTCCTTCCTTCCTGCCTTCCTGCCTGCCTTCCTGCCTTCCTGCCTTCTTTCCCACAGGAATCCTTTTCTACATCAATGCACTCTGGGAAGAGCCAGGTTACAAAAATAACAGACATGGGGCAGTGAGAAAGTAGCATTATTAAAAACATAACAAGAATTTAGACTTAGTGAAACCTTACCAATTTGCAGCATTTTTCTGTCTCTTCACAGACTATGTTTGATAAAAAGAAACTTTGTGTTTGGTGGGGCTTGGGAGTTTTTTGGGGGGAGGGAGAAGGGGATTGCTGGGATTTTTTTGCTTCTCTGAAACAATGGAGCTTTGTTTTGAAGACAAGAGATCAGTAACTCATAAGGTACTATATAAAACAGAAGGGAGAGTCAATATTAGAAAGAGAGAATAAACAACAGGAAAGCAGCTTGTTTATGATATGAACTACAAATAAAGGAGGTAGAATTACCATTTTAAGAGATACTTAAATCTAGATTCATTATCAGTTTATTCCAGATAATGAAATATGTCAGTCAGTGATGTAGCAGAAACTGGAACCTTCTAATTCAAGAACTTTCTACTGTTACTAGCATGGAATTGTCAAGATTGACTAAATATGACCTACTGTCTCAGAAAGCCCCCAAGCCCAATTTTTAATCTTTCCATCTTTTACATACAGTTATTGGTTGGATGTCTTTGGGAGACTAATTTTTCTTTCTTTTGGTTGGGGAACTGTAGGAGAAAGAAGCGGTTGAAATAGGTGAAAGAATGTGCTGCAATGTGAATTCAGAAGTGTCATCTGAAAATAAGCAGGAGTCCATGCAGACTGATGCACTCCTTTCTCTTGTGGTGACTCCTGAGGAATGCAATTAGAGAGGCCATAGTACGCTCAGTTGTGCCATTGTACAGTGGTAAGTATTTTGCATCTGTTCCCATAGCAACAACACTGCAGAAACAAGTTGTTCAGGCTACAGTCTCTGTCACATTGGTATGGGGAAGCTCTCCCTGGCAGGCTAATAACTATAACTTTCTAGGTCTCAAAAGGCATTGTTTAGAACTGTGCTACTAAACAATGACGTACTTAACAAAGCCTGAAGGTACCAAAGAAGGATGAACTGCAGATGGGATAAATATAGTTCTATTTGTAAAAATAATTTGGTATTTCTAGTGACATCACATTAAAGAAAAACAAGATAATTTTGCTGGCTACAGACACAGCAGGGATTTTAAAAAACCTTGAAATTCTGATCACCTGGAAACCTGTAAGAACTAATCAGATCCAACTGTGGTTTTGTTAAAGTAGCGTTATCACTTATGGCACTGCTAGAACTATTTTTTAGTATGTAGATGGATGTTTATTGGTGATTTTT
The DNA here is from genome assembly GCA_013400215.1 of Cisticola juncidis. Lineage (NCBI taxonomy): Eukaryota > Metazoa > Chordata > Aves > Passeriformes > Cisticolidae > Cisticola > Cisticola juncidis. The sequence goes on along the minus strand of VXBR01006232.1, from coordinate 353,959 downwards.
TTTTAGAGAGTCCAGGTTTTAGTAATTTACAAATAAAAGAACACAATATTTCACCCCTTGGATTTGTTATGTGAACTGAGGTTCAATCAGATATTGACATTCTTTCCTCAAAAGTATACAGTTTATTAATGTCTTATGAAATGCTTCTATGTTATGTTAAAGGAGAAAAGAATAAAGTCCTGTATGAAAAAGACAGATTATAAACAAAGAATGATAAAAGTATTAAAATACAAGAACCTACTTCTTCTTTCTTATGTGGAAATTCTCCCCATTAAAACTGCAACGATTAGTTGCCTAGTTCAATAAGACTTACCAAATTAGAATACATTTTCTTAACACATTTTTTTTTCTATGGTAACAAACATAATAGTTGAGGATGAAAAACAGTTTTGAATATAACCTCTAATTTTCACACCTGCATAATATCTTAAATCACCACTTTTAGGGAAACTTTGTACATTGTTCTGTGTCCAAATTAGTTTTTGTTTTGTTTGCAGTTCTTTTAGGTTTAATGATACTCCAGCCAGCTATCTACAAGTCAAGGAAAATTACATTTGTAATTTTAAAAAATATTAACTATATTTGTTTTAAAAGCCCTGTCTAGAAACATCCAAAAATTATATAGGAAATTTAAACTTAAGTCCAAGGAGGGAGTTGAACTTATCTTGGCAATAAAACTAGCCAGGTCAAATGATAGGCTTGGGACTTGCTCCATCTCATAGGAATTTTCATTAGGGCTACTGCCTCTCTTAATAAGATTTTTAAAAGTCACAGAGACAGCCAGTTGCTATGAGGGCAGACAGCTGGGAATTAGAGGTGTGCTTTTCAGTTGTATCTGGGCCTTACCAAGAAGAAAACTGTATTTTAGGCAATTTTTTTAATCAGTTCCAACTGTTGGTGTAAGCATGTTTCTCTTTGATCCAACATGTACTGCAAATCCTGCTCGTAAGTGCTAAGTCAGAGGCACATCTTCAGAAAAGAACACTTAATTACAAGCTTCTGTTTAAATTTGGCTGATAATATGTGGACTTGAAAACCAATGAAGCTTTATGAGAATGCTGTAATTATTTATACTCAGATGATGAATTCTGATCAAACGGGCACAGCCCAAAACACTTACAAAGAGTTAGTAAAAGAGCTACGTAGAAAATTTCCTACCACTTTAGATTAATTGGCTTTCCTTTCTACTGTACCAAACATGGTGAACTTCAACCAATCATCAACAGAACAAGCATTTAGTTCTGACTTTGTGATAAATACAGATTTGATAGATCCAGATTTTCCAGCTATTCATGGTTACCTTGATGTGGGAGATATGAATACAGGGAAAAAAAAATGAGACAGTTGCCTTTGGTGGGAAGACTGGGAAAAGATCATAATGTTTGAGCATCTTAATGCCAAATTCAATCCACAGCTCTGAGGTAAGCCTCTGGAGTCTCTGTAAAATACACAGGGATGATGAGATTCCTGAGGAAAGGAGCTTGTGGCAGATGCTCCAGTGATCCATTGCCCTGTATGCTTTAACAGATTGTCTTTCCTCTTTGTTTTTGTCCATTGAAATCATCCATGGTTTGCTGCCAAGATCAGAACTCTTGTCCAGAGTTTATCTCATTTTCTGGAGCTACAGTCTTAATGGGCATGCCAAGTCCAGTTCTTTCTTTTCCTGTATTCTGGATATCTGCTTTTAATATCCCATTTTGACAACTTCAGGAGGAAGTTGTCCTTCAGGAGGATCCTTTACTGTGAAACATGAAGGAGAGACAAATACTCCTGGCTTACTCCCCCACTTGCTGGCTGTGGCGGGTGTTGGCCAAAGTCTTTCCACTGTAACTCTGCAAAGTAAAGACCTTGCCATTGATGTTGTGGCTTTGTGGTAGGGTCAGGCTCCATCCAGGAGGACAGAACCATTAAGGGTTGCATCTAATTAACACCAATGATTCCTGCACTGCAATTTTACAAAGACACAGCAAAGCAGATTTTCCTGATAAGTATAAAAGGAACTCTTCTGAGACAATGCAGCCATTTCTCCATTTCTAAGCCTTATGCCAAACTAAGACTATTACAGCCATTAAGGACTAAGATCTCCAGAAATTTTAAACATGCACTACCTTTTGAAATTACTGAACTGCTCTGACTAACCTAAAAAAAAATAGAACAAAAATAAGTTTGATCTGACACAGGCACCAAGGACATCAAAAAGAAATCAGTCTAAAAATACAAATTTTATAAAGTTGCAGAGCAACAGAAAATTAGGTGGTCCAATGGGAATTTTGACAGAAAGTATAAAAGTATATTGCCTAGTCAGCTCCCTATTTTACTCAGAAACAAAGAAAAAAGCCCCAACCATTTTCTGAGAACTTTGGAACATTTTTAATAGCAGATGGAGAAAAGGGAAGAAACAACAACTGAGAGCAGGAAAAAAAAAAAAAACCCTTTTTTTTTTTTTTTTTTTAAAATAAGAAAAGCAAAATATTTCTAATCTATATTGCAAGTTCATATTCTTAGTGGTTAGTTGTAGGAGAAGCTGCTGATAGACTCAAGAGGGACTAATGGCAGGAGAAAGCTGAAAGAAGTGTATTCTTTGCCAGCCAATACAAGTGAAAGTATTTGGAGAATAGGTGGGAACGATAAAGCAACTTATTATGAAGCTTCATTTTCTCTTAGCTCTGACAGAAAACAGCTGCCTCAGTATTTCACCGTTATCTGGATAGTCAAGGTGAGATGAGATTGAGAAGAGTTCATGATTTAGTTTTCCAGCAGCAGTAGTCATAGTAAAAGGCAAGTAAAGGGCAAGAATTGGGATCAGCATTTTTCATTTTCCACATGGGGCATTGTATATTACTTTTGCAACTTTTGTAACATTTTATATGTTACATGCAGTTTTCTGAGCATTTCCCTATTGACATTCATGCCACGTGAGATGGTTGGGTATTTGTTCACTTGAATTAGTGTTATCACTTTTATATTGTGGTAAATTCTTGCTGACAGAAAGATACGTACTTTAACATAAAGAGAGCATAGCTAAGAGATGGAGGAAGAGGGGAAGGGACAGGGAAAGAAAGAAAAGTAGAAACAGTAGAGGGAGAGAAGAATAAAGGAAGGCAGAGAGGAAGGGAGAGAACATTTTTGAAAACTTGTCCAAAATCCCTGTTTGTTTCCTAACTTTTTACGTAATTTTAAGCTACTTCAGAACTCTCAGTCTTAGTTTCTTTTCTTTAAATGTAAGATAAAATTTCTGAAATAATTCTCCAGTGCTTTGAAAAACTAAAATAAGGAACAGCTTGTACAAGGAAAAGAAAGATTTTTCTGTACATATTTCTGAAAAAAATGCTTCTTTAAACTGCTAATTTTTGAAAAAGCTGTTTCGTTTTACCCAAGAAAAGGTACAAGGTTCTTATGAGAGAAATCGGAACCATTTGTCTAGGTCACTTATGTTACCTTAATTTTCTTTGCTTCAGCTTTAGTCTCCTAAAACCTTTCTTGATTTTCAACTCCATAACATAACAGAAGTGTTTCTACTTAGACCATTATGGGAACTTTCAGATTTCTGTGCACAGAAAAGGATGTTAGATAAGGTAATAACTCCTAATATATATTTTTTAATATTCTTAGGTTGTGTTAGAAAAAAAAATTAGAGTATCTCCAGGTTCTTCTAAGTCCAAAAATTGGAGAGGGTATTATGGGTCCCAGAGTTCAACGAGAAGAGGAATGATGGTGCATGGCAGCAATGTTTCATCACAGAGGCTAAAAAGAACCTCAGGCTCACTGCATGAAACACTTTGCTACTCTTGTTTTAGAAATACTTTTTTCTTATAGGAAAAAGGATAAATGAGAGGAAAACTTTTCCATATATGATTAAAGCTTGCAAAGAGAAACTGCTTAAGATTGTTATTCTGGAAGGTAACTTGATTAAGAGAAGCTGAAAAAGCAGTATTCATACTTCTAGGGCAGCAAAAGTTCTAAAAAAGAGTAGAGTTCAATCAGTTCAGAGAAGTTTAAGGGTATATTTTCAGAGACAGTAACCAAAAGCAAAACTATTAAATAATGTTGCTACCTTTAAAGAAATAAAACTAATAGCATAGCTAAAAATTACCTAATTGCAGAGGAAAAATAGGAAGACTTGGAAGAGATCAGTTTGATTCAATCATTCACCCTCCATAGAACTCAGATAAGATAATGAGAAATACAAAACATTGGATTAAGTTAAGGTTACTAGGGAAGAATTGAAAAGTCTAGCACAGGTGCATAGAGACAAAATTATAAAGAAAAGAAAAGGACATAAGGAGACAATGAGGCAACTATTAAGCAGTAAAGAAAGTATTGTAATATCATCCTAGAAGGATCATCGTACTCAAATGCAAACAATGGGCCAAGGAGAAGCTTAAACCACTAACCAATGATAGTTTTAAATGGTCTCTGTGACAGTTTTCACTAGGATTTACTACTGTCAATACCAGCAAGAATTTTCATATTGTTTATTAGCAACCAATGGGGTAAAAAATAACCTTAAATAAAGAAAATAAGCATTTAAAAGGTCTCAGAAAGAATAATGTGTTTGCAGTCACCTGAGTATTAAGTGCATAAAGCAGACTCAGAATTGCATTGTTTAAAGATGGGAATTTCTTCAGACAACAGAAGAAATGCAACCTAGTGTTTGTATTTATTAAAGGAAAAAAAAAATTAGTAAGCAACAGTTCTGTTAAGAAGAATATGGAATTAGAAGATCACATACTACACAATCATCAATGATCCTCTGCTCTATAATGGAAGGTAAAACAGCAGTACATTAAGGAAAATATATAAAGGGTGTGTGTGTGTGTGTGTGTGTGCGTGTATATATATATATATATATAATACTGCTTGACTAAGCATCTTTCAGTCTGTTCCATTATTAGACAGACATAAGTGTGAGAGTGCCCAGAAGCACTGTGCATAAAACAGAGCATGAAGGACATAGAAGTAGTTACTTAAGTTAAGTGCTATGAGTGGTACCATATTTAATATTTTTGTTTCTTTCATGTGGAAAAAAAATAGTAATGATTCATGAAAAAGCATTGTTTGATGGTTGGTGTATAAAAGATACATGTCAACAATGGTTTGTTACTTGTGGTAGCAAACCGCTGTACAGGCAATACAGTATCAATTAGATTACAATGTTTAATTGAAAGGAGGGAGAGAAATTTTGGGTCATAACTACCTGGTTACACAGAGGTATTACCTGTGTAAATCTCTACATTTCAGTTTATTGCTTAGACTTCAGAGCTTATGCAAACAAACAGGTTTTCTTGGGCAAATCCAGCTTGTCTAGATGAGAATGTTTAAAACACAGTAGAAAAATAATGCCTTAGACATGTCCCCTTTCTACATTCATACAATCATAGAATAGTTTGGGTTGGAAGGAATCTAGTTCCAGAGCCCCTGCCACGGGCAGAGGCACCTTCCACTAGACCATGTTGCTCAAAACCACATCCAGCCTGGTCTTGACCACCCTAGGAATCAGACATTCACAATGTCCCTGTTCCAGTATCCCACCAACCTCACATTCTTATGTCTAACCTAAACCTACCCTCTTTCAGTTTAAAACCATTCCCCCTTGTCCTGTCACTACATGACCTTGTAAAAAATCCCTCTCCATCTGTCTTGTAGCCTCTTTAGGTACTGGAAACCTGCTGCTTAGCCTCTCTGTAGCCTTCTCTTCTCCAGGCTGAACAAATCCAATTCTCTCATCTTGTATTCATAGGAGAAGTGTTTCAGACCTGTGATCATCTTCACAGCTTACTCCTCCATGGACTTGCTCCAAAAGTCTATATCCCTCTCATGCTGAGGATGTAGCTCAGCATGGATGCAGAACTCCAGCTGGAGTCTCAGGAAAGTGATGTAGAGTGGGAAAATCACCTCCCTCTGCCTCTGTCCATGACTCTTTTGGTGCAGACCAGGATCCAGTTGGTTGTCAGTGCACATTGTCAGATAATATATACATAGACATTGGAGATGTCTTTATATGTATAGTTATCTATATAATTTTGTAAGAAAATCATGGTCAAATTATTCTAAGCTGTGTTCTTAAACTCAAAATGGTTTATTCAGACTTATTAAATGAAAGAAACATGGAAACTAGTTTTGATAGTCCCAAGGATCCTTACTTGTCACTTCCCAATGCAAAGTACAGTTTTGCCATTTTATTTTCCTTTTGTGTTCCTGGCAATAAGTGCTAAGTTCAGCAATAAGGGAGAGAAAAGGATGCTTGACTCTAAAGGGGTTTGAGAGATAGTACAACAGCCAGCTAAAAGCCAGGACTCAGTGCATATACTGTGCTACAGAAAGCACTTGTGTGTGTCTGCAGTGAAGTGCATGATGGAGTGCACTGGATCCCTTTTCAGTTCTAAGAAGCCACCATTAACTGAGAATTTTTTTTCATGGTGCAATATCATGTACTGTACCATAAGGCATGTTAAGAGAGTGTTCCTAACCTCTGCCTTAAGAAGTGGTGAACAGTTAAGGAAAAAGGACAGACAGCAAAACTTGCAAAATTCCCCACTACTCAGCAAACCTTTGCCAATCTGAATTATGAAAAAATCAGTCTGACCATCTAAATCACCAAAAGAATTCCCTTACTTTCTAACTCAGCAGTCATAGAATGATTAAATACACCTCTGGGAAACTTAAGGTTTATTGATGCATGCTTGATGTGAAATTTAAGTCCAGTTTGTGTTGTATGTCCAGAATATTGAATGACTGATGTGCTCTGTAAAAAAACCAAGACCAAAGTTTAATTCTTAGGTGAAGGCTGTTTTGAAAGACAGAGGTTTGGTTTTTGGCATGATCAGCCAGAATCAAGAGTAACATCCTTTCCATTAGGGGCATGAAACCTACTTATGAATAAAATGCATGGTTGCAGTTTCCCATATCTTCTTTTGATGACTGTAGGCAAAAAAGAAAGAGTTTGGAAAGAATAGGAAGTCTTTTTTCTGTAATGCAGGGTTGGAGCCTCAAATGACATACCATGCTATCTAAATATTTAGATAAACAGAGATGTATATACATTAAAAAGCTCTACAGGATTTAAGTTTCCTTTGAGTTTCAGGCCAGTGTAATACTTTGAGAATTAGACATTATTTTAGTTGCACTGATTCCTAAGGGAAAGTCAGTACCTAGCCTCTATGAAAAAAACCCCCACTCATTAAGTGCTTTCCTGTATTCAGAGCAGGATAAGTTTATGGTTTGTGTGTCACATGTCATCCCAACCTCAGGTGCCAACCAACATCTAGCATTGGCAAGGCTATTCCCCCCATCAAAAACTATGCTTATACATTAACAATGTGACAGAAAGGTAACTACTGAGCAAGACAAATGTTCCCTCTTTAATATGCATCATACACAGGTAAAGCCAATAAAAAGGACTGGAAAAGAGCAGATAGCAAAGCCAGTATTTGGGAGAATGTAAACAAGTGTCTCTGCTTTCCTCAGTTTTGTAACACTCATAAACTTGGAGAAGCCTATGCTCATTCTAAAACATTAGGATCTGGGAAGGCTAAAGGCTCATGGCCACCCTGTGATGAAGCACTAGAAAAAATTTAATAAGAAAAACATGCCTGGATGCCAAAAACAGTGGCAATGCTGATCCCCATATTTTTGGCCTAAATTGGGATGTATTATGTTAGCTACAGATATATTCTCTTAGGAGTGCTTCATAGTTTTTCACCCTCTCCAGACAAAACACAAACTTACAGACTCACAGTGGAACACATAAACATCATAAAGTTCAATAGCACAGAGCTCTAGCTTTTCTGTAACAGAAATTGGCTGACCTCTTGCCTAACCTCTCCTTTCTTCAGTTAACTATCTTTAAAAAGTACAAGGGAAAAAGAAACACATAATAGACTTTGACTTGTTTAGCAGCAGAAGAGAGTATGCAGGCCTGTCACCATATTCTTTATTCCTGAAAGTTCAGTTTGATGAAATGCATCACATGTTGGCACAGGCTACGTATGAACATTATCATTCTTCAGCTCATACTAAAATTGGAACAGTTGTGACTGGTGTATTGGCTTTTTTCTGTCAATTGAGAAAATAAGACTTGAGTTGAAACAGATGACACTGATGAGTGTTGCTATGGGCACATTTGACAATAAACACGTTATAATGGCTCAAATTCTTGAATGCTGTCAGTACTATTTAAAGTTAAGGAGTTTATTGATCTATTGGAGTAGCAAACAGAAGCATTTCAGGATTTTCTCACCAGCACAGTGAAAATAAAAACTTAAGCATCACTTTTCCTGGTATTCACATGACACCAGGGCCAGTTTTTAAGATGATAATGAATGGAAAATGGCATGTTTAGTGAAAAGGTAATGCTGTTATAATGCAAGAGATTCAGCACATTGAGCTTATGGTGCACAGTGAGAGGGGAAAAGAAAAAAGAGGTAAGAGTTGGTATTTTCTAGTATGAGGCATTGTTTTTCCATCCAAGAACTGAATGTACTTTATAAAACTGGCAAAAACCAGTGTAACAACCTTACACTGTTAGCACTGATGGTTACTTCTGGCTTTTGCATATCTTGCACGATTATGATCATGCTTTGAAATTACACAATGATATTTTTTCAGGGGTTAGAGGCCTCATTGTAGTTACTATGTCACCAGCTAACATCTTTAAATTAATTTTCTAGGGAAAAAAATAAATAAAGTATAAATTTTTTGAGACTAAAGAGGTAGGAATTAGAAGTACCAAAAGCTCAGAGTTCATGAAGTGTTTGATGTGTTCATTGTGCACAGGTCAAAAGAAATACTGAAAATCTGCTTAATAAAGTTGTTGTGCATACCACATCTTCAGAAAAGTTAGCATGTTTTGGTACTTGGGTTACATATGTGGAAAAGTGGAGTTTCCTGAAGAAATATAGAATTTTGTTCTGACTGACTAGCCATTGTTTCAGGATATATCTATGTGCTAAAACTCTTTTCATGTTTTAACTAATCCTTCCCTGAAGACAGGTTTTTGAGTAAGTTTCTAATTAAATACTAGTTCCCTTAAAGACTCCAAGAAGAACAAATATCCTAAGCCAATGCCAAAATATAAAGGATATGGAGATATCAGAAGGTGTGTTCCTGAGCTGTTTTCTGATCAGCTGTAGTTGGAAGAATGCTTGCTCTCAGCTCTGTGTATTTCCTTGTTTTGTTGGGATTCCTTTCATTGGCCTTCACAGCGAAGACCAGAGGTTTTCCATGGCGTTTGTAAAAAAATGTGTTTACTATTTTCTCCAAAATGCAAATAGTCTCAGAAGAAAAAATGGCAGCCTAAATGGTGTTAAACTGCATGAAATTATCTCCCAATTACGACATAATTCAGAGTTACACATTAAAAAAGTGGTTTCTCTAAATACAAGTATGTGAAAATTTCAATTTCATGCTTAAGTCTTTCATTAAACTCCATTTTCCTGCTTTTCTAGCTTAATGATAACTTAATGAAAACAAATTTCAAAATTGCTTCAGTGTAAGCAGGTGAATGGTTTACAATGAGTATTTTCCAATGGAGTGGCAGACTTAGAAAAAACAATTACTTCTGCAGTTCCCAACAACATTAATGAACCACTTCATAAGTGACCAGGAGTTAGGGGGTGGGAGCAGAGAGAAACGAAGAATCAGTGGAGCACTGGCTTAATTTCAGTTCTTGGCTTGAACTCTCACAGCAAGTGAGACAACCACCACTATTTGTGCTGACACACAAAATAACAGCTGGAGAGCAGTGATCCCTGGAACCTTCTGCAGTGCATGTCAACACTGGCATTATTGGCCCATCATTCTTACAAGTGGTGTCATATTTTCTCATACCCAACAGACTTAGCATGCAGCTAGAGTTTCCATAATAGTTGCTACTACGAAGCAAGGGAGAAAATTGGGCCTCGGAGACACTGTAACTCTCAGATCACATTTAGCTATGCATTTTACAGGACAGAACCTAGTTCAATAGATACATTTGCAGTCATGCAGATGTCTTTCTAGCAGCTATAGATTCTACAGAGCTTTTGAAAGTAGGGCTTATTATTTCACAGCTGCTGTCTGGAGCTCTGGGTACTGAAGGAGTGAAGGAAAAACTGATATAGACCCAGCAATGCCGTTTACAATAAGGCAGGTACATGATAGGACTGCAGCTGAAGGCAGAGATGTTAAAAGCTTGACTGATGAAAGTGAATGAAATCTGGAGAGCTGACACTGAGATGTGACACCAGGAGCCAAAAGATGTCAGAAAAACTGAAAAATTCAGTCAGAAATAGCTAAAAGTTGTGGACATGAGATGTTAACAGCCTCTCAGAATGGGCAGCCAGGGAATTCAGCAGATATTTGAAGATAAAAAGAGAAGCTGAGGGAACAGAACCCACTGGGAATTCAAATATAGGCAGTACGCTGGGGAGGGTGTGAAGCAATGTGAGTAATTAAAATGTTGAATATACATCTATAAAATAATTGAGAATAAAATATTAGTGAGGACACAATTCTGGGTCCTTAATCTCTGAATGCCTTCAGAGTTCAGTTGTCACTTACAGAAGTAATTCCATTGTTCTTTTTAAAACTCCAAATACAGTCTTAAAAAGGAAATTTTATATGTGATTACACTGCTATACTTAGCTTTTAGTTGAATGTAATTCAGGTGGTAATTGTGGGCACTGTGCCTATAAAGATTCAGGGGAGTATATTGACCACTCATAGAAGGGAGACCACACATTTTTTAGCCAAAAATAAGTCTGACATCTTTAACACTGACATACAATTATTGCAAATGACACACTGGGCAGGCTGCAAATTTTTTTCATCTAAGACATTGCCCTTAACATAAAGCAGTACTGTTAGCATGTCCCCATTTTATCTTTCTACCAGGTCATTTTCTCTATTACTTTATTAATGTATGAACTTTTAATAGGAAAGCAACATCAACAGAGTTAAAAAGGTGATTTTTCAGCTGATGTACAACCACTTGGCAAAAAGGATCTATGTAAAAGTAATAATTATTTAAATTGGAGCTAATGCTGATCACTTAGTGTTTTTGAACATTATATCCATTAGTAGAATATTTGCAAAAGAGAATAATGCTTTGTCACTAAGGTACATCTGCTGACAGGAAGACGGATCACCTTTCCATGTTCTATCAGATCACAGATTGACATGTGAGTGTTAATACAGTAAGCAGATCAATGCAATCAGTGTACAGTTAAGGTTTTTTTATCACAAAACAAGATTGTGAAAAATGGGAAATAATTAATTCATGTTCTTATAGATAATAATAATAAACTGGAAACTGTAATATACTGTATAAATGCAAGGCAGAAGTGTACGTGACCCCCTACGTGTCCCATAGATTCCTGTTAAACAAAAGACACGCACCTTTGTAGATTTTCTCTGTCCAAAAATAGAAGGTGAAGATAACAGGGTGAAGCACTGTCAAAAGAAGTCGTTGGGAAGACCATCAACACTGTTGAACTACACCCTGACACAAACACGGAGAGCCATTCACACTTCTGCAGCCAGCAATCAACCCCGAAGTATGGACCAAAACTGGATATTAACACGTTGCCCATGAAGAAAAAAACTCTATTTAAAACTCACTGGGAACATCCACAATAGCTGTGACTCAATAGGAAATAGGGGAAATATTGCCGAGGGCGGAATAAAGGGTATATAAACTGGGCCCCGAAACGGGCAAATTTGTGAACCCAGGGGAGACGGCAGGCAGCCAGGCACTGCGTCTCAGGTTCACCCTTGACCTTTTTCCCGGGTAAAAACTGTCAAGCTAGTTACGCTGTTTGTGGGGGTTTTTACCTAAATTCTGTGATTCGGCTTTGTTACCTTTGTCTTTAATTCTTGTAACTTGATTTTGCTGTCTAAACTCTTTGCCTTGTAATTCTGTGATTCGGTTGCACTACCTAAATTCATTTAATCCAATTTATTCTAAATTTATGATTTGATTTGTAATAATAAATTAAATTATTAATTATAATTGGAAAATTGTCTTGGTATTTATAACAAAGATGAAAATTAATTAGAATAACATGGGCTTTGAGCTTTACTGCAAATTTCTTGTTTGATAATGATAATGATGATTATTAAATTAATTACAGTAGTTCCCAGATATGGTACCTAAAACTAGAGCTCTAATGTGCCAGACATTGCAAAAAGAAGAAACTTACAACAGAAAGTAAAGGCTCTTTACAGAAGGAGGCTGAATGAAACTGGACATTCTCAATTGGAACTTCAAGCAGACGCTCTCTTAACTTTACATTCCTGGTGACATCAAACTGATCTACTAAAGGTGGTCTCAGCAGCATGTCCTAAAAACATCTATGTCTTGCAGAATTTCATTAAAAGTTAAAAAATGTATCAGTGTTATAAAAATGATACTGTAACACTGCATATATCTGGGTGAGTAAATAGTAATTTTACCTGGACAACTGAATGATTCACAAAAATTCTCATAAGTTATAATTTTATCCCTGTGTCAAAGTCTGTACTTATGTTTGAACAGGAAGATTAGGATAAAAAAAAAATAATCTTTTCACAGTGCCTGCCAGAAGGACCTCTGTCCATGACACGGGCCAGCCCAGGCACTGGAGACACCGCTGTTGAGGGTCAGCCTGCAAGCTGACAAGCAGGGCTGACTCCTGTGGGTCCTTGCTTCCTGAGAGGAGCTAGCAAGCGGTGTGGACACGACTGAACGGAGGAATAGAAAGAGGGAGACAGCTACGTGCAAACAGAGGGGTTTATTGGAACCACCTCCTCAGCTCACAACTGGCCCAGGAGGTAACTGCATCAACAGGTTTTATTCACCAGCAAGGAGGAGGAGTAGAGGGAGTGGTTAGCTGTTCCCAGCCAACCAGGGCCACTTACTGAGGAGACTCAGAGGAGGAGAAACATAACATGGACTAATCAGGAGAGGGTAGGAGGGGATTTACAAAGGAGGGAAGAAAGATTGACAATTAACTGACAGTTACATAACATAGGCACGTGCAAGCTAAAAATAACTCTTGTGAGGGAGACAAAGGAATATTAATTAGGGGTAGGGGTACATGAAACTAAACTGGTACAGAGAACTGAATTAATACAAACAACAATGAACCAAACTAATGCACTGCCACAATCTTACTCTTGTCATTTCTTACCTTGTGAGTGCTTATTTTGTCTATTCAATGTCTTCTGGATGTGTTTTGAAAGGATTTTTTTGTCAAAGTGCAAAAGATATTCCAATAAATGTAATCATATTAACATCAAAATACTAAGGAATCTTAGGTCCTATATGTGGACCTTCCTTGTTTATGAAGTGATTGAAATGGAGAATAGGTTGGCATGCAGTAGAAAAGGGAGGAAGCACACTAGAAAACCATCTAGTAATTAATCTTTATATATATAGGTCTATCTATATATGTCTATCTAAATCTGTATCTATATTTATATATTTGTATCTATATCATCTGTATCTATATCTTCAATGGGGGTTTACCAAAAACAAATCATGTCAGACTAATCTGATTCTTTCTATTTCAGGCTAACAGACACATAGATGAGAAACTAGACTTTTGATAGTCTTCAATGATATTCTAGTAAACAACCAAAGCAAATATTTTCTATAAGAAACTGTTTAAAGTTGGAGTGAAACTGGTCAGAAAACTATAAACTGGTTAGAAGGCATCAATTTTTCACTGTCAAAGTGGATAAGATCAAGGACATAGGTATTCAGTTGCAAACAGAAAGGATAAGAGACAGCTTGCTGAAAAAAATGACCCAGGGTGTAGTTGCATATGGTATTGATGTCAGGTTCTTATGAGTAATATAACACAAAGACATATAAATGAAAATATGCCTTCTAAAATACGTAAAAATCAGTAAACATTTATCTGGAGTACCATGACTATGGTACTTCAAGAAATATTGGACGTATTTGAATTCAGAGAAAAATAGCAAACGTGGTAAAGGTCTTAAAACATGACTTACTAAGATTAACCCATTTGATGTGATTCCTGGCATTCTCATCATCTCTTGCCATTTTCCTGTTTTCTCTTAATTTTCCTTGCTGGGATTCCAGTTCCCTTCATTATCCACTTTCAGGCAATTTTCATCACCTCTGCCTTTGCCTTTTTTTCCCTCCAGGTTATACATTCAAAATAATTTTTCTCCTATTCTCTCTTTCAGTTCTTGTCTCTTCTATATTTGGTTATTATAGTCACCCATATAGGTTTTTCCTGAGTACCTGTAACTAAGCAGAGTTACTGAAAACAGGAGAGTGAAATGGTCAACATGAGATATAGAGACTTAGCCAAAGTAAAATCTCAGGGCATGTGAAATCTCTTGAGGCTTTTTGTAAATAAATCACTAGAAAGCATCTACTAGGAAATGACCTTGTAATTGGAAACATGATTTCTATGGAAACAAAAAATATTCACTCCTCACTTCCACATTCCCAGTCCTTGCTCACATGGTATACATTTCTTGCAGAAAAAGGCTGGATACGTTTTTATGTGTCAAAGAAAAAGAATTAAATCCAGCCTGAGGCAGATACCTGGCACAAAAAACCTTGACTCGAACAATTTAAGTTTAGCAACTTTGTAAATAACTGAAAGGAAACCCATATAATTGAAAGTCTTGAGCAATCTTAGTAAGAGGTACTTGATGTCATAAACTCTACATATAATAATTTTTCCTTAAAGTATCTGTATCCTATCCTTCAATTCTCCAGCTGGAGGCTCATTTCACAGATATCTTTGTCATTCTAAATAAAGTTCAATGACAAGAATTTTGTGAGAACAGTGGGTGTTTATAAACAGAAGCTCAGGGAATAACCATGATAAGAGCATTCTTTTTTTCATCTCTGATGTTATAAGAATATTTTTTTTACCTCTGCCCCATAAGACAATCTTCCTTTTGTATGTTAAAAAGTCTACTATTTTTCAGTGATGACCCACTGCTGTACTCCTAACAAAACAACATTAACAATGCAGTGCCTTTCTGACACATGGGGAAGAATAATTATTCCAGATATTATACAGACAGTAATGTAGTGAAGAAAACAAGGGGTTTTTTAGATCTTCTCTTGAGCATACGAGTCTGTGCAGGCACAATTAAAACTGTGAGACTTTATTACTCTGCTTGTCCTTGTGCTACACAATAGAAAATCAGTACAGTTGTGGAGTGGTTTGTTTTCTGTCTCTAGGTGCATATTCAGGGGGAACTTTGAGCTTTTTGTTCTGAGCAATAGAAATAAGACCCCAACATTTCTAGTAACATTTCTGTCTTGCCTAAATTGTGCTATTTGTCTTCTTATTTGCTGCTCTGACAAAAAGTCATTTATACTCCTATTCTTGCCTTGCTCTGACAATTTTAACCTTTATAACCTGTGTCTTATCTAGTCCTAATGACAACAGTACATGTATCTTATACAAAGATCAAACTGAAAATGTATTTTTGACAATTTATGTAAAAACATCATATAGATATTAGACAATTCCTATAAATCCATTGCAGCTTTTACCAAGGTCAGTGTTTAGTTTCTTTCCATCACCTTCAACAAATTGAATGATACTCTCTTCCCTACATATTGATTGCCATTCCTTCTTTCTTTACTGTTGCTTTACAGTTCAACCCATGTAAATATAGAGTCTTGCAATGCTAGAAATAATTGTCTTATGTAGAAGGCACACAGTTCTAAATCACCAATGAATATAAGGAGTTTTTGACCCTTTATGGCCCAAGATTTCTGCATCCATTTCCAACATCTATGGGGAGAGGTCAGAAACAGTGACTTTTCCCAAAGTTGACGTTCTCACCTTAAGACAAAAGTTGAACCTTATCGGTTCAGAATAGCACCCTCAGAAGTGCCTGGTTCCTATATCCAAAAGTGATTCATGGAGGTACACTGTTGTCTGCCAAACTAAGATTGAGCTGAGAATGCTGCATTAAAATTGTTCATACCCTTGAATGAGGAAGAAGAAAACTTCCTTGACACTAATTGGAAGGTTTAAGAAGATGGTATTGACATGGCATAAACTTCTCAGCAGGATCTACAGCTTTTTACGTTGTCATACTATGAAAAATGGAACCAGTGTGCAATATTTACTCAATATGCAAGATACTCAATGAGCATAGGGATAAGATATTAGTTGACATAGGGATAGGATATTCTGTTGACAGTTTTTCCTGTATGTCTTGTGTTGCAATATGTAACTAAAAATGTTTATTCTTTTTGCCATCTGTTGAAACCTGTTGGGGAAATTTTTTCTTTATCTCTTCTATAACCCATTCCTCATAACTCTGAGAGGCAGGGGGAGGGGGAAGGTGTGTTCTGTTAATGGGCCTGTTAAAACCAGGTGGAACAATATTCCTTACATCCATGACCCATCCTGCCTCCAGGGGGATATCTGCTGTTAATGGGCCAGTAAGGCTCACCACATGACTGATATTTTTTTTTCCATTCCATTGTGAAATGCTCCACCTGGTGGGAGGAACCAAGCATTCCTACCTGGATAAAACCTGAGATTTAGAACACCAGAGCAGCCTGTTTTAGCCTGGATTTCCCAGAGGAAGACTAGACCCATCTTGTCACCACTGGACCCTTCTACAGGATCATCTCTACTCCAACAGAACCACATCTGTTACTCCAGGAGGATTTATTTGGACTGCTTCCAACACTCTGACCAACAGGATGTCAAGACATATTTCTGACTTTGTCAGGGTTTCTAAAATTTTTGTTTGTTTGCTTGCTTGTGGATTTTTTTTTGTACTACTACATTTATATTTTTAATATTCCTAATAAAGAAATGTTATTTCTATTCTCCTATCTTTGCCTGACAGCCTCTAATTGCAAAATTATAATAATTTTGAGGGAGGGGGCATTACATTCTCCATTCCAAGGGAAGCTCCAACTTTCTCTGGCAGATACCTGTCTTTCCAAACCAAGACACCATAATAATATAAAACCACTTGTAAGAAAACCAAAGTCTGACTGAATGTTCTTGAGGATCTTCTGAGACCATAAACAAACTACAACAGCAAAAATCCTACACAAAATTCACTTTCTCCAAAGAAAAGGCACCTTTCTTTAACTTTTTTGGTGATTTTTTTGTGGTTTTTGTTTTGTTTGTGGTGTTGTGTTTTTTTTCCTTTTACTGGATATTCATAACAAGAAACTTACATAAAGCAGAAACATTATTAACCCAAGTTATGCATTCCTTCACCTGGAAAGAGGAAAAAAATAAGATATATTTCTGGTGATTTCTTCCCATTCTACAATTCTGCGGAAGGGTGCCCATCTGTTCTGATGAGTGCTATAAAGCCTGGGTAAAACAGAATAAGAACAGAACCTAATCACCTAAGAAATCAAAGTCAAATCCCATCAACTGCCACAAATAGCTAATAAATATTGTCAATAGTTCTCTTGTTGCTCAGGTGTCAAGCAATTAACACAGGACTCATAGGTTATCTAAAAGCCTCTCCTTTACAGTTTTACTCACAGTAGAGCCCTTAGTATTATTTGTTCATTTATGATCCCTTTCCCCTCCTCTATGGATCATTATGAAGACTACAAATAAAAGAACACATGTAAATGCACAGTTGATAGCAGCTTTTGAATATTTGATACAGACAACCTTCTAGAATATTGAAATGGGTAGTAGAAATTTAAAACTATAAGTGAGGTCCTGAGAACAGAATAATGGTCAAGATTCTTATATCTTCTCCCATTATTAACACTTTCAGCCAAACTATAAAGTATATGTTGTTCGAGGAACTGAAAGATGTTTGTATGGCTGTATATTTGTGAAATACTCTTCTTAATGGGCAATGAGACATTAGTTTGTCAGCTCGTACAAGCAGCTCTTAATCTTGGACTGAAGTTCAGAACCACTCTTGTTGAACAACAGCAGGAAAAAAAGTTATTTTTAAAAGATTGCTGTTCTGCAAATAAAAATCATAGGATTAATATTTCAATATATAGCAAGAGTGTTACGGATGCAAAGGGATGGAAACAAAACGGATGTAAAGAGAGACAAAATAACTTTCCAAAACTATACAAGAAAAAGGATTTCCACACTAAGGAATTCACATTATTTTTTATCTCTGCAGGGAAGGGAGGAGGGAGAAAATAAGGCCTGATTAATCTACTGCTGACATTTTGCTTTTCATAACTAAAATACTGATTTGGGAACATGGCAAGCTGATCATTTTCCTTGCTACATGTACATTATGAGTATAGTAGACTACTAAAGAGACAAAAATTCTGGCTAATCAGTGTACACTGATTACCATTACCATTACTGATTATCATTTTGGACAGTTCAACAACCATTGTATGTTATTTCTATTTCTAAAAATATATCATTAGCAAAATTTCAAGTCAGCAACAGTTTTTAAGATAGTTCACATAGCTCTGAATTATTACATGCTTGGAGTATTTGTTTTGTTTTGTGGAAATTAAATTATTGTTTCATAGGTTTTTGCTTGATTTTTTATCTTAAGAAATTTGTCCTTGGTATATTGTCCTTTCACTTTAAGTTGAACTCAAGATACAAGGTTACTCAATCTTTCTGACAGAAAGATTTATGTCTGTATAGAAAATGCCACAGTGAATATCCATACTGAAAGCTTTTGCTGATAGCAAAGAAGGTAAATTAATCATATTTCTTTAACGCTGAAATTATGTCTCCTTTCTTTAGGTGATATTTTTGCAAATAATCATCAGCCTCCTCTTCTCAAAATGCAAATGAACATTTTTTGGCAGTAAAATGGTCAAGTCACAACCACGATGTTATAAACAAACTGATACACCAAAAGGAAAGAAGCATTCTAACAAATCATACGAATAGCAGTTATTAAGGTTTTTATAAAACTGACCCTTGGAAGATAAGAAGCCGTTCTCAAATATTGAAAAGCTGGTGTAAAAATAAAAATGCATATTTTTATGGTCTGTGCTATAGGTCTATGTTGAAATAAACAGCTTATATTGTTAGCTAGTTTTCTGTCTAGTATTATAAAATATATAATTTTCAAAGCCATATAAATAAGTAAAATCTTATCAACTGTAAACATATCTGGTGTTAAGAACAAATAACATGTGAATTTCATCTGTGTATCACAGGAGTAGTATTTGTACTACTTTTTTTCAAACACCTATGGCTAAAGGCATCCTAAATTTAGCACTACAATAATTTGAGTAATTATGTGTTTAATTATTGTTGAAGAATCAGCAGATACTCAGTACTCTAGACGAGAAACAATATGTTAAGGAAAGTGTTGCCTGAAGAGACTGGGTTTGCACCATGACTGACAGACTTTCTGAAGTTGTAGGGTTTAGATTTGTTAAGGATGTTGAAACCTAAATCCCCAAATTTTTACCTTTATGATGTGTATTCTGAATTAAACAATAACCAAAAATATTGCCCCCTGTCATAATGCCTTAGGCCCTGATGAGAAAGACTCTCTCAATCCATCTTCTTTATGCTTTTGTATATTGAAAGGCTGCAACAAGGTTTCCCTTGAGCCTCACGACCCCATCTCCCTCAGCTTTTCTTGACAGAAGGTGTGCTCCAGCCCTCTGACTGTTTTTGTGGCCCTCTTCTGGACCCACTCCAACAGGTCCATGACTTTCTTGTACTGATCTAATACATGATTTATTTGTCTTTCCAAGAGAAATGAGTAAAAACCTATTTGATGACTTACAAAGAAGTTGTCCTCAAATATCTAAAAAAGGTACATTTCACATTATCATGAATATTTTCATAAATATACAGGCATATTCACCACAGTTATTGTATCCCATAAAATCAAAATACCAGTTTTTAATTGTTGATATTATTGTCTTTGAAAAAACTCACACTCTTACACCTGACTGCTGCATGGGTTGGAATTATAAATGTAGCCCCTTCAGAAGCAGCAACTTTCGTCATAACCAAAGCTGACAAATATTCAAATTAGCAAGAGCTGTGCAAATTACCTCACCTTCAATAACACTCACACTTGAGGACTGCTCTCCTAAGAGATACACATAAAGACACCATGTGTAGTACAGTCAACATCTTGAATCCAGAAAGCCTTTAGCAGGATCTTTAGAATTCAGATTTATTTCTTTGAAACAGCAAACTTTCAACGCTTTGCACAATTTTCATATGTTCATGGAAAACAGAGGGCTTTATTGCTTATTCAGTCACACCAGAGATACAAGAAGAAATAACATGGTATTTTTAAAGTTTTCAATATTTTGAACAGCATCATCATATTTCATAAATGAAATGAAATTATGTTCTTATTCCATCAAGGCATCAGGAGGCAGATTCTAATTTTATACTTCTAGACAAGGAGGCCAAGACCAAGGGCCACACCAAACACCACACGAGAACCATGACAGGCCCACAGAACATGAGCGCACACAGCACTTTCTGGAGGGAATTCCTCTTAAATAGTGCTTCAGCACCACTTCTTAAAATGCCTTCAATTTCTGCACTGCTGTGGGTTAACCCTGCCTGGCAG
This sequence comes from Cisticola juncidis, assembly GCA_013400215.1. Classification (NCBI taxonomy): domain Eukaryota; kingdom Metazoa; phylum Chordata; class Aves; order Passeriformes; family Cisticolidae; genus Cisticola; species Cisticola juncidis. The sequence goes on along the minus strand of VXBR01006232.1, from coordinate 333,460 downwards.
CTCAGCACAACCCAGCTGCTTGCTTGCTCCCCACAGTGCTGTGAGGGTAGAAAATATGAGGGTTGAGGTAGAATTTTCATCAGAAAGCCAATGCAGGCGTACCTGTAAGCAGGCAGATGTTAGGATATTTCCATGAAAGCAAGGCTCAATCCTTAAACACAGTTACTTGGGAACACAAATGCCATCACTTCTAACATCTTCTCCCTTCTGTGCAGATGCTATTGCTAAGCATGACATCACATATTTTGGAATATCCCTCTTCAGCTGGGGTCAAGCTGTCACTGCTGTATCCCATCCCAAATTCTTACACACCCCCAGCCTACATGCTGACAAGATAGTGTGAGAAACAAAACAAAAGCGCCTTGATGATGTGTAAGTACTGCTCAGCAATACCTAAAATGTAAGTGTGTTATCAATGCTATTTTGGTGAAAAAATCATAATCCCATACAACTATGAAGAGTTACTATTCCATCTCAAAAAAAAAGTATACTTAGTAGCATAGAGTATGAGAATAGAGAGCTCTAGTCTAATAATTTACATAAACTGCTCCCTTTCAGTGTGTTTGTGTTAAAAAAATCCAACTTCATGTTGTTGTCACCATGTGCATTTCCTTTTTCATAATTAGTATGGTGACATAAGGTTTCCTGGCACTTTTTGTGCATATGGCAGCCTTTGCAGGTTTGTACCTTGTGCTTAAGGTAATTTCTGAGTATTTTCAACAATTATGCAAAGATTTATAATGACACAATCATTACTCCCCTTGCCTTGAAACTTCTGAGCTAAAAACTGTGTGAAAAAATAAAAGATACAATTTTCAGATTATGCAGTCTAATCTTCTTCTTCACCATCAACATTCAAATTTGTAAGTTCTGCTACAATTTCTGCTAAACATTATTTTACAGAATCATGAAATTATTTATGTGGAAAGATACCTTAAAGTTCATTGAGTTCCAATGCTCCTCCTAGAAGGTATGGTAACACCTTCCCACCTTCACACCACTGCAGTGTATAATTTTTTTTTTTTACCCTTCAAATGCAAATTCCAGTCTGCCATTGTGCACACTTACAAGATGCATTAGGATCTTTCTCTAAACTGTTTGTTAACTTTCATGTCATCAACATTGCTTTCTCATATGCTAAAACTACCACCATATCTTGTGTAATTTTCTAGAATCTTGGCTTTTAACATGTATCATTTTGCCTTAAAATTTCAGCATATGCAAACAGTGTGTAATTTACACTAATGGGACCACATTTTAAAATGTGAATTCTGGTAGCTGAAAGATCTGCAGCTCTATATGCAGAAAATCTACATAAGCAGTTCACTGATACCCTTCTGAAAATGAATGTGCAAAGATTTGGGTGATTATTTGCAGATAAATATGCATAAAATGGATGCAAATATTTAACATGGAACTCAGTCTCGAAAAAAGTCTTGTTCACTGATGAGAAATAAGCCTGCAATTTGGAAGAGTTTACGAGAATTCCTTCCCTGTGCCAAAGCATGCAGCCTCGGTGGCTTAGGATCATAGCATAGAAGAGAAATCAGCTTCAAAGGACTCTGACAAAGGCTGGATTAGCACTTTAGGAAAACTAATACCACCCACCCACATCGTGTCCCAGATAATACAGCAGAACTGGGAAGGAGAAGGGACTTATCTGATGTGATAAAATTATAAACTTCTGTGGTGAAATGACCTTGGCTGACTGCCAGGCTCCCACCCAGGTGCTTTCCCACTCCTCCTCACCAGCAGGCCAGTGGGGTGGAAATTAGACGGAAAAGCTTGTAGGTTGAATTACAGACAGGGAGATCACTCACCAATCGCAATCAGAGGCAGAGCAAATGACTTGCAGAATATCAGTTTAGCTTATTCCTAATTTAAAAAATATATTAATACAGAATTGAGAGAAATAGACAAAACTAAACTAATTTTCCCTTTACTGTACTCTTTCCACCCAGGTTCAACTCCACTCCTTTGTTTCAAAATCTTCTACCTCTTCCCCACTCTACTAGCAGTACAGGGAAGATGGAGGGTGCTCAGTTCATAAACTTTTGTCTGCACCAATTCCTTCTCTTCACATTCTTCCCCTGCTCCAGCATGGGCTCACTCCCACAGAACTCAGTCCTTCACAAACTGCTCCAGTGTCTGTATGTCACGGCTCTTATCACAAAACCTGCTCCACGTGGTCTCCCCTCCACAGACTACATCTCTTGCCAAGAGCCTGCTCCTACACGGTCTCTTCTTAAGATGCATCTTCCTTCAGGACAGGTCCACCTTCTCTGATGTGGATTCCTCCACAGGCTGCAGAAAGACAGCCATGGTATCTCCACAGGTTATAGGGAAATGAATGTCTGCTCTAGTGCCTGCAGTGCTGCATCATCTTCCTCTTTGCTGATTTTTGTGTCTGCAGAGCCTTTTCTCTTGAATTTTTCTTGCAGCTGTGCACAGCAGTTTTTTATCCTTCCTCATATGTCTTCCCCAAGGTTCTGCCATCACAGCTAATGGACTAAAATTTGGCCAGCAACAGGTCTGTTTTGGAACCAAGTTGGACAGGTTGCTCTCAGTCTTGAGCCCCCAGCCTGGATTGATGATTTGGGTTGCCCTCACACAAGTGCAGCACCTTGCATTTCATCTTGTTAAACCACATGAGATCTTCATGGGGCCACTTGAGCTCACCCAGGTCCCTCTGGTGAACTTGAATCCAGACATTTCATATAAAAGATTACCATGAAATCCTCTTTTAAGCTCAGTACAGTGGGAGCCTTGCCCATGAGAATAAAACAATAACTAATCACAATTTTCTATTCAATTTTTAGCCCAAGTTTTCAGTGCAAACTTTCCTAATATAATTTTTAATTGCTGAAAGACAGAGAAACTGGAATTAAGTATAACATAAAGTTGGGGTTTAGGAATGGTGCTCCCCAATTTAGTCCTCCCACTGAGACTATCCAAACTGTGCTGCTTCTTTGTTGTTCCCCCTTCTGCTCCCCAATGTAGCAGGCTAGAGAGAAGAATTGGAGGCACACCAGGACAATGTCACAGGTTGGATAAAAACAATTTACTGGAGACAGCAATGAGATAAGAAAATTAACAGTAACAGCAGCAATACTAATATCAAAACTATACAAAAGAGAGAGTGATTCACATGCCAAAATCATCACCATGGAACTTGACCTGACCTGACTGCAGCCATGCTACCTACTCCAGCCAGAGGGAACCTCATCTTCCTGCAAGAAACTCCATTCACCTTACCCCCAGCAATGATGTGAGGTTGTATAGAACAACTTCCAGCTCCTAGCTAATGCAAAAATTAACCCTGTTCTGGCTGGAACCAGGACACATAAACAAAAAGAGGAAGTGAGAGCAAGATGGTAGACAAGAGTTTGTTTAGCTCTTGTATAGGGAGATGATAATAGTTTAACTTTGCTTTAGTACAAATGTGGAAACTAGTCTGAAGCAGATATTTCCCCAGACTCTAATTAAAAAGAAAAAATGGAAGCAATGATGGCCATTGTTGAAAAGACATGTTCTTATTGATAACAATGTAATTTGTAGCTGCTTTCAAACTAATATATCCTTAAATGGCTAATTAGAACATCCAAACAAACATTTTTAGAATAAAAAGCCTTTTCTTCCTGTAGACATATTTCTCAGCGATATCTTTAACGCTGACTATTCTTCAGGGAATTAATGTGTAAACAGATAGATAATTAACGATCTAAATATTCCTGATTTTTGTTATGCTTAACTTTTGATTAGCTTTAATCCTTATCTTTGCTTCCTGTCATTATTCAATACCCTGCAGAACTCTCCTGAAATACATTTCTGAATTATATCTGTGCAAATACTGCAACATAGCGAATATAAGTAATTCACTGAATTTAAAATTACTTTCTTCAACTATTTTATTCTTTCAATATAAACATTTAAATAACAGTTTTTTTACTTGCATCTTTTTTTCCTGAATAGCTTTTTATACAATTAAGTATATTCTTATGCAAACACAAATGTATACTTAGTTTTACCACTAGTTCTTCCATATCATCTGGTATTCTAATTCCCTACACTTTATTAGGTATCAGAAATAGTAACAACAAAACATATGTGAGAAATTAGACAGAACAAGACATGCAACAAAATTAGTTCAAAACAGATGACAAGTGGTAATATACTTCCTCAAAATATTTATAGTTTATCTAAACAAAGTTGTTGCTTAGATACTTATGTAATAAAACAACACATTTGGAAAAGCATAACCTCATATAAGTATATAAAAATTATAAATTTATTGGACTATTTATTTGCTACAGCACTTGGCATGTAGCTCTTCATATCAAAAAAATCTGTGAAAATGAAAATAGAACTAAGTATTTAAATAATTTGTTTTGCTCTAAATTTTGCTTTTTTCCTGTCTTCAGTTATTAACTGCATTGATGGTTTTGCTGGATGGGAATATTCAAACAATTCCGTTTTAGTCATCCAAATTCCCTTTTGCATGATTAACAAAGGGGCTCACAGAACAGTCAGTGGTCCCCTTATGAACAGATGGCAGAAACTGATGCTGTTAGCATCAGATCACCCATTAAACTCTGGTGAGACTGCAGGGGCTAATTCTGTATCCATCCCTGTAGAGCACTACTTCTCAATGCACTGATTTAACTATGCATGAGAAAACTTGAAGCAACTGCAGGAAAGGTTACTTCCCCCTCACACTTTGATCATTTGAGCTTCAGATATGCTAAAAGGCTGTAGCATCCATTGGTAGGAGTGAAGAATTCATTCTGATCTAAGAATTTAAGAAGGAGACATGTACCTTGCATTCTTTTAAAGGTTTAAATAAATACATCATCATGCATAGGAAAAATCTTTTGTTGTTGAACAGTATATTTGAACATAGTTGAACTCCTCCACCTCTTTTCCAGTAGAGAAGACAGACTATGGCCTTAATTGCAAAGATGAAATTGTGTTGTAGAGCCCACTGCCAAGGCCTGTGATTAGAAAATGAAATCACTGCTTGTTCACTTTTTCCAGACTATTTTATTATTATTTATTCATAGTGCTGTGCTTTGAGTTACATATTTTCTCTTAATGACTATTTCTAACAATGCAGAATGTGTAAAATCCTGCTGCCAGGGAACAGGTCCCCAGAAAGTTAATCATGCGCATTATGCTGCAGTTATACTATGACCCTCTCTGCTTTTCCACCCTGTCAAAAGTGATTTAAATTTTCACCTTACACTTACCAGTAATTGGGTTTGATTTCCTTGTGGAAGTTTTATTTGTATCTGGTCATTCCCTGAAGTAAGCAGATAAATATTTATTTAATGTGTCCTTGACATATGGATTAGCTTCCAAACTGACAACCTATTTAGCACTTATGGCCTGGATTTCGGAATTCGTTGCCAAAAATACATCAAAACATTTTCTCCTTCTTATCACGTGGAGGAAATGCTGATTCCTCAGGATACATTTATATTGGCTTTTGCTACATATCCTTGCTGTATTTTGAAATCAGACATTTTATCAAACACTATATTGTCTAACTGAGCTTTGACAGCACCTAAAATGAAAAATCATGGCAGACACTTTGAAAGGAACAGACTGTATTGTAGAGATCTTTCCCACAATATATTAAGTTTGTACTATGGTATGCATGCCACTGAATTATGAACAAACTATAAACATGGGACTGAAATAGGAAAGATTTATAAAAAATTTCTTTAGATACACAAATGTGAATGAAGAGAGTAAAGAACATTTTACCACATTGAACTGAGACTGATTTTCATGCAGGTGAAATGGGAGTTGGTTCTCACAAGCACAGATGTGTTTGATTCTGCCATAAGATCTCTTATGGCAATCTTGTGCAGGAAGCCAGGCTGGGAAATAGTTACCACTCAAGATATTTATTACAGAAATTAATTTCTGGCATTAGCCTTCAAGCATATGTTGAACAAACTGCTTTCCATAGGCTTATTGAGGTCAAGTGGGTAGGGCTTCCAGGAAACAGCTTTATGACAGTACTGTATGCTTACAGAACTGCTTCCTACAGGATAAATCAGATAAAAATAAGAGCTTCCTTCTGCAAGTCTTGAGTATTTCAAGGTGTATGAAAGCTGTAGGCCACCCAGTCCGCTAATGTCTGTACCAAGAAGACTATTGGGACATACTGTCATTTGGTCTTGACCTGTGTGCCTGGTTTCCATTGCGTAGAAAAGAAATGGGAAATGGGATCAGGAAGTGCAGAGAGGAAGAATAGTGCATGCTTACACCCTGTTCTGTTGTGGAACAGGGCACAAATGAGAAGACTTCAGGTCAAAGGCCATGTCAGTATAAATCTCTTTGTGAAACTGAGGGAACTCTGGAGAACCATATAACTCAGAGGTGGCTCCAAATATCTTCTTCAGGCATCCATGTTATTCAACTAACTGGTCTGCTGCGGAATGTGAAAAATCCTTGTGTCTCAAAATATCTGGCTTCCATAGTAGTGATGTTTAGCTGCTTCAGCTGTAACAAAATCTTTTGAGAAGGTGCTCCTGGGATTCCATTGCTGTAGGTACATCCTCAAAAGTCTCAGTCCATGTAACAGCTAAAAAACCCAAAAGTTTTAAACTGATGTATGTGTCCTCATCAGTCAATGATGTCTCAGTTTATATTATCCCAGCATGTGTAAGACCCCAGTTCAAAATTCTACATTATTTGATATCTGACAACCACAGTTCAATCAGCAACATGCTGGTAACCCAGATTATAGCACATCGTTTCTCATCATGTCATTTGTTGGTCTAGCATGAGTGTCTTTTACATTTTCACTGCTGAAGAGTCTTTGATGAGTAGAAATCCTATTTATTTGTATTAGCGAGATAGTCCTTCCAGATTCTAATGGGTAGGACATTTATGTGGATATGGCATCTAATTTAAGTGTCTTTCAAAGAAAAATGTATCCATGTGCACAAAATGGATCAGTTTAAACACAAAATTTCTACACACTCTCTTGGAAGGATTAAAATAGTTAACAGATTTTGAAAGGGAATGTGAATCTTAGTGTTTCTTCTCAACATCCTTTCCATAGAGTTTATAAGATTCTTTGTCCATTTTGAGCACCTTACTAAATGCTTATCTTGGAAATGTTTCTCTTCTTATACCTCACAGCTCAGACACCTTTCAGTATTGCAGTATTTTTGCTTAGTCCAGTCAATGCCCACAGTTCTTAACACTTATGAAATGCATTGACAACACTACAGCTTTAAGTTCACTTCAAAGGTATAATTGTCTGTTCCTGAAAAATTTCTGCTTTAACAGGATGTGGCAAATTGTTGCTCTTTGATGAAACTAAGAGCATACAACTTTCTCATTTGTTGAGAATGCTGTCATCAGATCACAGAATCAGAGAAGCTCAAAATATCTGAGTTTGAAGGGGCACAGAAGGATCATGAAGTCCTACTCCTGACCCTGAACAGCACTATCCTCAAGAATCACACCATGTGCCTGACAGGATTGTCCAAACACTTCTAGAACTTTGTCAGGTTTGGTGCTGACTGCTTCCATGGGAAGCTGTACCAGTGCTCTAACACCTTTTGGATGAAGAAAGTTTTCCTAGTATCCAACCTAAACTTCTCTTGGCCAAACTTCAGGCCATCCCTCAGGACCTGGTAATCACCAGTAAGTTTTTCCTGTCTATTTATATGTATGCTCATCATTCATCAGTAATCAAAGTGAACTTACTCAAGTAAGAACATTGAAATAGGATGCAGTAATAGGATAACTTTGGTTCCAACTTGTGAAGTTGAATCCTTGAATGTAAGGCTTTTAAGTCTATTATTCATAACTCTGCTTTGCATCCTATTTCTCTTCACATACACTTTCTACCACCTAGACTGTAAACATCAACAACTCAGGCATTATTTAGAAGTATGATTATACAATTTCATATGAGTAAGATAATATGAAGATGATATCATCAACTGAAGGATTCATTTACCTTTATTTACAGATTACGGGAACATCCATCTAGACTTGCATCCCTTTTTAGAGTTAAGAACGGTAATCTCACAATTCAAATTAAACTACTGTTTAAATCTGTTACAATACTGTTGTAGTTTAAAATCCAGCCAGAAATTAAGTTACATGTTGCCACTGCTCTCCACCCACCCCCTTGGGTAAGAGACAAAAGGCAGAGATTCTGAGTTGAGATAAGAACAGTTTACTGGAAACAGCAATGAGACAAAAAAATCAAACAGTAACAGCAACAGTATTAGTAACAACAGTGTATAAAATAATGTGACTGCATACAAAAATGCTCACTGAGTCTAACCCAACATGACCACACTGCCACCCTGCACTGCTGCTTGCTCCCCCAGAAAAAGGAACAAATGGCCAGGACCCCCCCAAGCAATACCTTTTTCTTCCATCCAGAGCCATATCTCCCTTCACTGCAGAACTGAGAATCCCTCTGCCAGCCTACCGTGAGTGAGTGGTGTGGAATTACAACCTATGCATACCCACATGGCTCCAAACTCTGCTCCCTCACAGCAAAAGTGAGAAAATTAACTCTGTCCTGGACAAAAACAGGACAAACACTCAGAATTTTAAAAACACACAAATTCTGAAATCCAAATACACTATAAAAATTACAGAATTCTTCTAAATTTTCATTTCTAATCTCCATAAATGTTCATGAAAACAGTTGATCAGCTAACACATCGAATCACTCCCTCATCAAGGTACACTGCAAAAGAATTTCTCTAGCAAATTGAATCACTGTCCTATTAAAGTTCTTATTGATACAAATTAAATTCATAGGAGGTAAGCAGCCTCAGTTTCATAACTGGACAGAAAAATCACAAATCTGTTGAATGTACTTTTTGAGAAGAAAAGTTAAAGATTCTACTGGAAAACACAAAATGGTGATTCTGTGTCTCATTTGAGTTGTATTTATGACACCTACATTTACTCCAAAATATAGATGGAATGAAATACAGGTAACAAGATTGGGTTGTTCTCTCACCTTCTTGAACTATTCTGATAAAAGCTGCCAGTCAAAAACTGACAGAGATGTTTTCAGCGTTTCAAAATTTACAGGAACTATGGGGGGTGGTGTCACTGAATCTGTGGAAGTGAGATGTTTTCTGTTAAATATTTACTGGTCCTGATAACATTTTAAAAAATGTTTCAGTAAATCATTTTCAGAGAACAGCCCTGTTATTCCCTGCTTCCACCCCGACAAATGATCAAACATATAAGGATATGAGTCTCTTTGCAAACTTTCACTGGTGGAAAATTTTACACCATTAAAGACAATGCCACTAACATCATTCAGTCTAAGAGTGCACTCTAATTCTTTAGAGCTTCATCTAATGTGCTTTTCTCTGTTAGGCACAAGTGAGATGTCAGGTGTCCATGCTTTTTCTCCAGCATGAATGATTTTTGATAGAAAGGGGCAGCAACCCATTTTAGATCAGAACAGTCATGTGTACTGCATTTGCAGGAGTGCTTTTGTCTTGTGTGACATAATCCTAGTAAATCTGTCTTGCTTGTCTCTGATCTGTTAAGGCAGTCTGCTTGTTCTACTACTTCCTTTCAAATGTAGTAGTCTTATCTTTCAATGTTTAAACCTGCATTTCAGAGCCAGTCTCTTTTACGCACTCACACAGGCCCTCAAACTAATTAAAATTTGTGCTGAAAATAAGCACTCAGAATCAAAATTACAAACGCAACTTGCCATCTGCATTTTGGCCATGTATGCCTTTTTATTTCTAACAGAAAACAAATGGTGACTGCACACACCAATTCCAACCTGATAATATACTTACATAGCTAAGAAAACTTGGAAATTTGCATTTGAACACATATTTGCTGGACCTTTTCTGGTCCAGTAAAATTCAAATAACTTTTTAAAACTGAAACTGTGATAAACCACATTGGGAAAACACTGCTCTTGCCAGACACTGTCACTTCTGCCTACTTGCTTTTGAGATTTTCACCAGGAAGAGTGGCTTAGCTGCATAGGAGGAAAAGACTAAAATGGTATCACAGAGACATCTATCAATATGCAGCCTTTATCTTAGTTTTAAGGTGTTTAAAAGATCTGAAGTTTTTATAGATACAATATATATTAAAATGCTGAACTGAGAAAACTGAGATATAGTTATAAAGAACTGAATGCCAACAGAAGATACCATCTTCCCCTGGTTTCAAATGGCAATTTGAAGGCACTTGTAACTATTGTTTCTATATTAGCACTCAGCAGTGAGAGATGATTTCTCTCTTGATTTGGAAAGACAGGTATCTGCCGGGGAAACTGGAGTTTCCCTTGAAATTGAGAATGTCAAAACCCCCTCCCTACAAATTATTACAATTTTGCAATTAGGAGCTTTCAGGCAAAAATATGGGAATAGGAATAACAGCTGTTTACTAGGAATATAAAAAAAAATACAAATGCAGTAGTACAAAAAACACACAAGCAAACAAACAAAAGTCCTAGAAAACCCTGACAGAGTCAGAGATACGACTTGACACACTGTTGTCAGGGTGTTGGAAGCAGTCCAAATAAATCCTCCTGGAGTGACAGATGTGGTTCTGTTGGAGTAGATATAATCCTGCAGGGAAGAAAACAAACAACAACAACAACAACAACAACAGCAACAACAACAACAACAACAACAACAACAACAACAACAACAACAGATTCCTCCAGGATTCAGTAGAAAACCAGCTGCATTAATGTTTGAGAGTGCTGGTTTTATCCTGGTGGAAAGGCTTTGGTTCCTCCCACTGGGTGGAGCATCTCACAATGGAATGAGGTGATGTTATCAGTCATGTGAGAGGCCTTAAATGGCCCATTCACAGGTGATGTTCCTGGGAGGAGGATTGCTGGAGGAGGAGGATGGGTGCAGGAGGAGGATGGGTGGAGGAGGAGGATGGGTACAGGAGGAGGATGAGTGCAGGAGGAGGATGAGTGCAGGAGGAAAGAACAATATCTCCCAATGGATTTCAACAGATGAAAATAGAATACACATTTTTGGTTACATTTTTTTAACCCAAGACAATTTCAGAGCAGGACTGTCCTGCTGCGGTTTGCAAAAGATATTGGCAAAAGAAGTTTCAAAAAATAAAATCTTGATGAATGTGACTGAAGTTTCTTTGTAGTTTCAAACATTTTAATTGACTTAGGTTTTAACCTGAAATATTATTTTCTGTTTGGATCAATAAATGGCTAAACATTTTTAAAAGTATTAGAAGTCTAATAGTTTTGTATTAACTGGACTGTCTAAATTGCTAAAATGAGATTATTCTCCTGTCAGTTTTATATCAGTTTTAGAAAGTCAAACTAGGAAAGCTAGAAGCTCTGGAAAAGTATTTTATTATTTAGCTTAATGTGAAAATTATAACCAAACTCTTCAGGCTTTGGAAGTTAACTCATCAGGAAGTGATGGAGAACACTTTTCCCCCCCACCTATACATTTTCTTTCATTTAACCTTCTGCAACCTTTTCAATCATTCCCCATCATTTACTGTATGTATTTATAGATACATTCACATTCATCACAACATTGCTAATATAAAAATATGCTTTTTACTGCATTGATAGAATTATTATTATTTAAATTTTTTTTTCCTTTTTTTTTCTTTTTTTTTTTCCAGACAAGAATCCTCTCTATTGCATGCAACTGTTATTGTCCCTTAATTTAGAAGTCTGCCTTGTAGTTCTGATGAATATTTTTCCCAAGAAAAAGGTGTAAAAGCTTATGACGCTTCACAGAAAATAGAAAGAAGCAGCCCATTTTTAGTAGTAAAAGATCACCATCTGTACTACCTTCCTCTAAAGTAGCCCTTTTCTACATGAGAATTTTGTACCTTATTTTCAAATAACATTTTCTTCACATGTTGAGTGTGAAACAACTTGTTTCTTTTGTTAAAATCAATGAATAGGGAGAGAGCAAGGAGATTTATATGTATTACTTTTAGAATGCCAGTCTGCAGTAATGCTAGAGCTGGTGGTTGCAGGCAGAGCTAGGTGTTATCATAGTAAAACAAAACCCAGAAATTCACTTTGCAGCTCTCTTGTCTTCTCAGCTAGAGTATCAAAGGACTTGGGTTCAGTCTGCAATTTTCTGCAAATCATTTGCACAACGCTGTTAATCAGCAGATACACTGTGACAATCACTAAAATCTTATTTTCAGCAAAACACATTTTGCTCCCCTCCACATGCAAACATTTCCACATATGCTTCTGCTGTCACATTTACAAAAGATATAAATGAACGTAAAATTACCATATGTTCCTGACAGGATGGAACCTTTCCTAGTAACTCTTCACTAGATTTTCAATTTTTGATACTGAAATCCAGATAATAAATATCATAAAGAAGAAACATTTTTTTTTACCTGAGGTTTGGCCTCTCAGATAGTTATTAAGCTCAGAGATAATCCCTAATAAGCTAGAAAAGGGCTCCATTGTGAATTGGGCATATCTGGATATTCCAAGACATTGAACCATATGATGCCATTGCCCATATCCTAAATGCACTGAATCTGAATAGTCTGTCTTTTCTCTGGATATACTTTTCTCAAACTTGCATCCTGAAATAAGACGGAAATTATATAGTAAAACAAGCGACTCAACCCATTGCGTGACTCCCTAATTCTCAGCAGGGAAATTTAAAATAGGGCTCAATAAAAGGTAGAATAATCAGTTTCCAGTCCATAAGGGCTATAAAAAATTTAAAGACACTACTAAATGTCATTATTACATTAATAAGGACTTAGCTGAACACCTAAGAATCTGGTATCCTATTAGAAAATTTGTTATTTTTAGAAGAATTAAGAAGTCACAAATAGTGCATTAACTAATGTTAAACATGTGTTTGCAGTCAAGTGTTCACCTGCAATTTTGTCTGTACTATTATGGTATTTATGGCTCTGGGAGGATTCAAGAATGCAGTTAACTTGTCTCAAAACTCTGAGAAAGGGGGGGGAAGTTCTCATAAGATAAGGCACCATAACAGGCACAGATGGCAAACAGGAAGGTGTATATTTCAGGCCTACACGGTGGTGAAAGGTTTGGAATTATCACACTGGACAAGACTCCACAGTGCAAACTGTGGGAAAAGCAGATGGCAACAGGAAGATTCCAGGCCTGTTCAGGCCAATCTGGGTAGTCTGGACAAAAAATCCCACCATGGCAAACTGAGAAAAGGAATAAAACTGCTTACATACATGCCATCCCAAGTTATGGGAATGGAATCTATGCCTCATGGATACCCATGACTTGGTCTGTATAGAAATGGTACCACCAGAAGAATACTTTGGGATGTCCATCACCAAGAAGACAAGGGCTAGCAGGACACTGAAGGAATCCACATGGGACATCTTTTGCTTAATTTCTCCCCTTACCACCTCCGTCTCATCCGCCCCTCACCCCTACCCCTTTCCTATTTCTGACTCTACTTCACATACACTGTTTAAATGAAATCTGTTCTATTGACTCCCACATATGGTCTCATTTGCATCTTAATTCAGGCAGAGGCATCTCTCAGGATGTGGATCCTAACATTGTTCCAGTGTATCATAACACTATTTTGGTGTCAGAAGTGGACAATAACAAGAGTGAGAGTCGCCCCGAAGTGCTGGAGGCAGGACACTCACACGAAGGTCATGCAGCCTCAGCCATTTCACCGAGCGCTCTTCTCCTTCCTGAGACGGCTGCTGTCAATGCTCATTGGCTGAGCCAGCTGCCGCCCGGCCAGCCAATCACAGCCTGCGCCCCCTGCCTGGGCCTGCTCATTGGTCAATGCTCATTGGCTGAGCCAGCCGCCGCCCGCCCGGCCAGCCAATCACAACCTGCACCCCCCGCCTGGGCCTGCTCATTGGTCAATGCTCATTGGCTGAGCCAGCCGCCGCCCAGCCGGCCAGCCAATCACAGCCTGCGCCCCCCGCCTGGGCCTGCTCTCCTGCGGGCCTTACCGGGGCAGTCACGGAACCAAGGGAATTACGCAGTCAAACACATTCCAGTCATAGAGTTGGAATTACCTATAACTGTCAGGCCTACAGGCCAGCTGTAGGTCACACCAGAGTTTCACGTCTCAGTCCTCATCAGTGAACAAGATGAGGCTCAGCTGAGTCTCAGTTTACATGAATGTGCATCAGCTCCATGGAAACCATGGGGACAATTTACATGTAAGTCCAAGCTGATGTAGGGCTTATCAAAGAGAGGGCTTATCAAATCACTTACATCACGCAATCTCACCCTCAAGACTAAAGCCAAACTGTATCAGATTACGGAAACCACAGGTAGAGAAATTTACCCAATAATGCTCGCCGCCATTTTATGAATCTGTTCCAGTACAAATCATTCTTTACTCTGAATGAAAAATATAAAAGCCTGCAACGTATTTTACAAATTTTTCAGCACATCTTTTGGAAAAGAACAAGATTAGCCATACCTTTCCTGAAATTTCTCCCTTCCTTCAGTCCACCTTATGCACCCTGATGTCCAGATAAACAATTCAAGGTAATGTCTGGCACTGGAATTTTTGTTAGTTGCCACTCCCATGGAGCTCTGTGTGAAAGCTTCACCCACGTGCAGCTACTAAATAGAATCTAATTATCAGATCCTGTCTTCCTATCAGTGGCAGCAGCACCATCATCTTCCAGCTTGGTTTGCTGCTGTTCATGTACAAAGTTTCCAAAATACAGAGAAGGTGAAAAGAAAGGGAACAAAGCAGCAGCATTTTTTCACTGGCGAAAGGAAAGGCAAAGGGGAGAAAAAGAAAAAAAAAAAGAGAACTGCAGTTAGAATTGATGTTAACTGATACTATACTTGCTGTCTATCTCTACCCTGCGTCTTCCATCCCCCTCAAATCCTGATGACAGCCATCAGTTAACAAAGTAAATGGTTTACTAATAAACCAGACTAATTTGCTTGCTTAACTTTACTTGTTGAAAGTAATCTTATACAAGTTGTCCTGTAGACAGTCAGCAGAATCATTTGTCATTCAATAGCCACATACAAAAAGGAAAGGAAGATAAAACAGATGAAGATTTGATCTACTCAAACAGAATAGAAAAGGTATAGGTTTACTGAGGTCTCTGAATACAAGCCTGCTTAAAAGTAACAAGGCTGAGCAGAGCCACTCTGCTCTTGTTAAACAAAAAACTGCTGTATTTCTGAGTTAGGATTATTCAGAGGTCATTTGTCACTTCAAACTTCTTTTGAATTGTACTGATCTTTTCCCTTGAAATTCAAAATATTATCAAAAATTCTTCCTTCTGAAAACAGCATTGCAACATAGAAATTTGACATATCCCTCGTGAATCAAAAATCCAGAGTGCATTCATCAGCTATGAGTGCATTCCCTGTATTATTTTCTTAATAAAACCAACAATACTTGAAAACCTTGTCTTTTAAATAAGTAAAACAATGACTTAATATTAACATGCCTTTGTAATTATTGATATGAGATTGCTAAGTTCTAAGGTATCATTAATAAATGTAAAAAAGTATGTTATTTACACCAGAGCTTCCTGGTGCCCATTATGTTATCTCAGAATTAATTCCAGAAGTAAGATATTCCTTTAATTAACGACACCAATTGGGAGTTTGTTCTGTTTCAAAAATATTTCTGATCCCATAAAATGTAGATGATCTTTGTTGATTCTTCTCTTCTTTTGGTGCAGCCCAACAGATCTCAGGTGAGGCTTCTGCATGGAGCAGTCCTGACTAAACCAAAAAGGAGAGGGACAAGGTGGCAGCAGTCCACCACCAGTGTTACTATAGCTCACATACACGCAGCCCCATCCAAACCCCAATCGCCCCAGGCTTTAACATCACTTAAAACCATAGAAGGTCCAACAGTCTGTATTGCTGTTGTTGTGTTCTGGCTTTTGTCTGAGGTAATTTTCAGTTTGTTGTTGGCCATTAACATCTGTCTAACCTTTAAGGAGAGACTAACCTTTAAGTTATTGAGCAGCTATAAGATGCAGTAGTTACTTTTTCTAAATTGCTGGCAGATCTAAAATAGATGCCATGTCACAATTGATATAACATGATGATGACACTTCTCCAGGGCATTCCCAAACTGTATATTCAAAGTTCACGTTGTTTAATGGAACAATTAATGCAATAATTTTGACTCATATATCTTCACTTGTAAATCATGAAGTCATTAACCTTAAAAAAGCCAACCTGTTGTTATTCATCATGCTCATCTGAAGGACTTGATACTGCAATAACACAAAACTTCACAGTACGAAATATTTGAATGCCACAGTGAAACCTGATAAGTATAACCTTTTAATGCACTGGGACTATTTTGTAAAGAACAAAGGCAAGGCAGAAAGATATAAAAGAGAAAATTGGGCCAAAAACTCCCAGGTAATGTTAAGCATAAAAAAATGGAAGGTGCCGATGGTGAAATTTGTCCCTGCACTGTAACACAAACCAGATATGTAAAGGGCAGGGAATGTAGGCAAAAAGAACATCTAGGCACAAAACAAGAAGTTAAATCAAATAGCTAGAGAATATAGACAATATGTGTAAGTATTCTCTTATGATGGAGCAAAACAGGCACAAAGAAAAATATGATTCAGTAGCCAGAGTATACAGTGTTTGTCATGGAATGATCTTCTATTGCAGTAATTAGTGAGAACTTTGGCCAGAAAATTTTGGTCATAAGAACTAAGCCTCTTAATTATAATGTATATTTTACCTTAACTCTTATTGGGTAAAACTTTTTACTAACAGTGCCTAATCACAGTGCAGGATTTTTATTTCAGTTGCTTTCTTAATGATGAACTAATTTGGAATGTGCTTTGTCTGCCAATAGTTATTGATTTATAAATTCAAAAAGGACTAAATAATTTCCAAATGAAATAATTAAAAGCATAACAACAGAACAACATTTTCACATCAGAAAATAAATTAGAAGTTTTAGATATTAGAAGGTTCAAAGGAAATGAGCAGATTAGTACAGGAATAGTTGTCCATTACATATAAAAATGTCAAAGGTAGAAGTACTCCACATTGCTCAGAGGAGAAACAAAGTTCTGGAAGTGAAAGAAAAATGCCTTAATCATACTTTTTGTTTTATCTCCCCTAATCATCAACTGTCAGCAATACCTTACTTCATGCTCATAAAGATGTACTGGTTATTTGCTGAAGCAAAATCTTCAACAGCAAGTTCTAGAGGACACAGAATACTATTTAAACTCACTGGCCCAGATCAGCAACTGGCATATATCAATGAAGTTCTGCTTAAATCAACACAACTTAGGTATCTGACTGAGATTTCCAGAGGGAAATGATCATATATATATGAATATCAGCCTGACATTGTCTCCTGGTTTATAGGAAAGGTCTATAATTGAGCACACTCCCAATTTAGATATTTTAAACTTTCTGAGATACTGGCTCTAGTTAAAAGTACATCTGTTACTATCTATAATAGACACTTGGCAAACTTATCTGAACAAAAATAGCGGATTTAATATTTCACGGGAAATAATGGTTTGTAGAAGTTCAAGGCAGGTTAACCTCCAGAGTATTCAATCCCATAGTAGAAGAGAATAGTTTGTTCAAAACTATTTTGTGGTTTCATTACAGGTTAATTATGCGCAATAACCATAAACAGACCTTATTTTAAATTATATTTTTCACAATATTTGATGTTAAATCATCACTAATCTCCCACACTAGCTCTGATTTCATTTGTCCATGTGTCTAAATCAAATAACCATCACCCATAGTCATCCAAATGGACTGGATTTTTGTCTCTGACATCTCTGATCACCAAGAGATTAATAGCATTCACTTCACAAAATATATGGGGAATGTGAGGTGCAAATTAAACCAGCATTGCAAACATAGGTTCTTTTCTTGGCAGTTCTCAAATCTTTTGTTGACACCCTTGGTCTAAGTACTTCCTCTGCATTGGAAGGCCCAGTGAGAATATGGAAGATCCTTTGTAGTGTTAAAGCCATAGGATTTTTTGTTGCATTAGCGAGTTGTACCACACAGTTCTGCTTTGGCAATGTAATTTAGCATATACACTAACTATAAATAGTTTCAGAAAAAAGGGCCTTTCCCAGTGTCTTTCAATGATTTCACTAAATTTCAACCAGAGTCTCAGAGAGCTTTCTCCAGCTCAGCACTGGCTTGGTAACAATATTGTAGTGATAGAGCTTTTGGAGAAGTTATGTTATTCTTGCAAGTGACTTCCTACATTTTCAAGCACCCATGACATGAGATTAGAGGCATAATGCAGACCTACTCTCTTCATTGGAGTAGGATGAAAAACAAATATTGTTTTGGCATACTGCAGTGCCATGCATGCAGTCCACCTCAGTCTGGAAAATACCTGGATTACCTTTAGGCAGAACTGCCTGCTCTGCTAATACAAACATTTTATTTCTGGTCAGCTTGGTGTGTGGTATCAACACTGGTAGGTCCACACATCTGAAAACCTGAAATACAGCTTATGTCTGTTCATCAGGGCAGCAGTCCTGGTCAGAGCAGGATGAGTTGGGTTGTAAGAAACATTCTGCACTGGTGAGAGAACACCAGATCACCAAGGACCCTGGAACCAAGAGCCGACAAAGTTCTGCTGGTCTCCCTGGGTGAGAAAAATGGAGATGGAAATCTCCATTTCCTGTAAAAGTTTAAGATCTTCCAAGGAGTTTCTAATTTCACAAATGAAGTGTTTCAATAAATATGTTTCCAAACTGTGTCAAAACATAGAACCCCAGAAGTATAAAACAAAACCAGATGTTAATTCTTAAACAGAAAGTCTTGGTCTGGAAATTCACATTTTTGACGTAAATTCCTGTACTTTGTCTGTTAAACACAAAATGTAACCATTGATAAATATGTGCCAAATAAAAGTGAGAGGCAAGTAAATAAAAAAGAGCTATAAAATTCAATGTGCAAAGGTGTTAAAATGGAAAGATAAAATCAGAAGTTAAAGAACGAATATTCACAGTTTATGAAATGTAACAAACGTATATCATAAAACATCCATTTCCCCCCATTTTCTGCAATTCCTTGTGTTTATGGTGGCAATAAATATTATTTGTATTCTAATTGTTGTAGTGCCTCAGAGATACAATTTCATAACAGCATGGGTGATATTTAGATATGAATTTGTTATATATTTATTTATTTTAATGGCAACAACTTTGATCTTTCTTCTTGTTCATGGCTTGGAAATTTTACTCCTAAACAAATTACTGTGTAGCATTCATCATTTCCTTTTATTTTACTCATATTTATATATGTTTAGTCTTTTGTGAGTGCAGGATACTTCTATTGGAATGTGCACCATGGGTATATACTATTATTTATGTATTCTTTTCACTGTGCAAATGTAATCAGTAAATTCCTAATTCCAAAATTGTTTCCAGTTTTAATTTCCAGGTTATTTCCTCAATGTCATTAGAATGAATATAAAAATGAAAAGTAATCAATTTAGTACAGTTTCAATGGTATACAACTTAAATTTGTTGTGAACAACTTCTATTTAAAAAGAATGATCAAATATAAATACAAATTCTACACTACATTGCAGGAAAATGTATAAAATTATATAAAAATGTGGAGAATGTTTCAAAGGCAACTCAGAGCAATGATATACTCAGAATCTGATGAAATTCCACTGCAGCAAAAGCCCATTTATACTTTTGAAAAAGTTTCACCTTTGTGAATGTCATAGAGAACCTAAATGTGTTCTTTTTTCACGTTTATGAATGTGTTAACTTCACAAGCAGTTCTACTGATTTCCTACTTCCCTTGAGAAATTCTCTCCAAACGTGCCTCATTTCTCCCATATTCAGCTGTCTCCTTCTAAATATCTCCATATCATCTCCTATTTGCTACCCAGATGCTCAAATTTTGGAAATCCTGCCAACTTCATAATATGCCTCGTTTCTTAGCACATGTCTTGCATTTCCCTTTTGCTTTTCTTTCCATACATCTGCATTCATTTGCTCTTCTATGTCCTTTGGACTGCTGTCCTGATTTAGGGCAAATTTGTGAGAAAACCTCCAAATGGGGTCCCTCCAGAATAGCAAATTCAAGCGGCCCCTCCCTCAACTGGTTAGGGAAAAGATTTGCTTGGTGAAAAGTGGAAAAAATATTTATTTAACCATCAAAGTATCCACCTGCACAAAAAAAAAAAAAAAAAAAGGAGGAATATGAAACAATAAAGCCTCTTGCTGTCCTAAGAGGTGGCAAACCCAGAAAGTCCCTTTCGTAAAGTGTAGCTTGGGTCATTCAGTCTCTCATCAGTCCTTCCAGCCCCAGTGGGACACAGTTGTGAGCTCCCGGTGTTTTCTAGGTTTTCAGTGCAGAGTGGGTTTAAACAGAACCAAGAAAAAGAAAAAAACAAACAGCCCAGGGAACCTCTCTGGCTCAGCTATCTAAAAACTAACTAAAAGCAAAGGAGATCTCTGTCCCGCTGTCTGTCCATGCTGCAGACAACACAGTCAAAGAGTAGAGTGTGGAGGAGAGTGCAGTGTCTCAAAACAAACTCCGTGCTTCTCTTTCTCCTTGCTTTGCCTTCAGAACCAGTCTTAAAGAAACAGAACATAATATTCAACATTACCAGAACAGATGTCTGTGGATACAAGCATCATAAAGTCACCCTAGGACGACTGCTTACACTGAAAATGGTAAATTCTAATGGGTATTTTACATTCTGGCTACCTTGTTTTGTCCTGTAAAATCTATGGATGTTCATGTCTGATGATGGCAGTCTCTGACTTACATATCAGTGTTTTAGAGAGTATGATCACATTCTGTAAGATAGGACCTCTCATACTCAAGGAAATCATGTGAAGTTAGTGGATAGCTCAAGCAATTTCTGAAAGCTTGAAAATACTGCCATTAAAAAACAGAGTAACTACAATAAGTTTAACAAATAAATTGATCATAGTAATCGTTAAGAAATCTGTTGATCAATAGTATATTTTCTTCTATGCTAAACATAAAAACCCACCAGCCATACGTATGAAAAAAAAAAGTAATAAACAGGCCAAAGCCCAACTAAAACTTAATGTGGCTGCTGCAGCTAAAGACAATAAAAAATTTTATATAAATATATTAGTAACAAAATGAAGACTGAGGATAATCTTCATCATTTATTGAATGTGGGGGAAAACATAGTCACACAAGATGAAGAAAAAGTAGGGGTACTTAATGACTTCTTTGCCTTAGTTTTTAATAACCAGAATAGTTGTTCTCAGGGTACCCTCTTGAGCTGGGAGACAGGGACAGGGAGCAGAATGATCCATAATACCCTATAATCCAAGAGGAAATGATCAGCGACCTGCTACACTGTTTACATGCATGTGAGTCTCAGGTCAAATGGGATGCACCTAAGGGCACTGAGAGAGGGGTCAGAAGAGGTCACTGAGACTCCTTCAGTCATTTACTAGAGACCTTAACTGACTGGAAATTAGAAAATGTAACACATGCCTAAAAGGACAGTAGGAAGGAGGATCTGGGGAACTGCAGGACTTTCAGCCTGAACCACAGGATCAGGAAAGGTCATGGGGTGGATCAAACTGAGTGCCATGATGCAGCATATGTGGAAAAAACAGGGAATCAGGCCCAGGCTGCGTGATTTTAGGAAAAGCAAAATCTGCTTTACTCCTTCTATGACAAGGAGTGCACTGAGTAGTGAATGAGGGAAAGGCTGTGGATGTTGTCTACCTGGACCTTAGAAAAGCCTTTGACAATCGTTCCTACAGCATTCTCCTGGAGAAACTGGCTGCTCATAGCTTGGATGGGCACGTTGAGGAATACTTTTAGTGCAGGTAGATCAGTTTTCAAGCTACAATGTGAGCTGGAAGTTGAGCTTAGGAGGGCAGGAGCCTGAGCCCAAGACACAGCCCCAGTCTGTGAACTGTCAAGCCTTTTGTGCAAAGGGTAGAGGGACCTGTGACACTGGCCTGGTAGCAGGAGCCAGGACTCCAGACCTTCTGCTCTTAGACTGTAAGAGTATAAAAGCCCAAGTGTTCCTTTGTTTGTGGTCCCTCCCAGAAGCACTCAGAACAAGCTGTTATTTTGTTATTTAGTTATTGCATCAAAATTTATTTTAAGGAAAGAGATGTCTAGGACTCCGCTATGGGAAACCTGAGCTCAAGCCAATAAGAAAATCTGGTCTGTCTGTGTGAGATGTAGCTGTGAGCAGGGTACGTAGCACCAAACAGACCTCAGTCCCAGCTCAGGTGGTGCAAGTATGACCACCAGAGTGAATGGTCGGACAGGGAAATTTCCTTAACACGTGCAAGTCACTGAGTTAAAATCCAGCTGGATGGCCAGGTCCAGAGATTTGTTGTGAATGGAGTTACATTCAGCTGGCAGGCAGCCACATAAGGTGTTCTTCAAGGACAAGTATTGCATCCAGTTCTATTTAATATCTTTACCAGTAATCTGTATGAAGTTTTGAGTGTGCTTTCCGTAACAAGATGGGAGGGAGTATTATCTGCTGGAGAGTAGGAAGGGAGGGATCTGGACAAGTTGGATCAATAGACCAATGAGGTATGAGGCTGCATGAGGTTCAACAAGGCCAAGTGCCTTCAGTCTTAACATTCCCAGGTAGTCCTACAGGTTGGGAGCAAAGCGACTGGAAAACTGCCCAGCAGAAAAGAACCTTGGGGTACTGGTTGACAACAGTGGCTAAACATGAGCAAGGGTGTGCCCAGGTGGCCAAGAAGGACAATAGCATCCTGGCTTGGGTCAGAACTAGCGTGGCCAGCAGTAACACATCCTGTACTCAGCACTGGAGAGGACAAATCTCAGATTCTGTTTTTAGTTTTGGCCCCTCATTGCAAGAATGAAATCGAGGTGCTGGAACACATGCAGAGAAGGGCAAAGAAACTGGTGAAGGATCTGGAGCACAAGTCTGATGAGGAGCAGTTGAGGGAGCTGGGGTGTTTAACCTGGAGAAAAGGAGGGTCAAGGGGAACCTCATTGCTCTCTACAACTACATGAAAGGAGGCTGTACCCAGGTGGTGGTTGGTCTCCTCTCCCAGGTAAGAGGCAATAGTAGAGGAATAAATTACCTCAAGTAGCACCACGGGATATTTATATAGGATATTAGGAAATACTTCTTCACTGAATGTATTGTCAAGCATTTGAAGAAGTTGCCCAAGGAAGTGGTCATCATCCTGGGAGGTATTTAAAAGACGTATAGATGTGGTATCTAGGGACATAGTTTAGTAGTGGGCTTGGCCATCATAGATTTATAGTTGGAGTAATGATTTTAAATATCTTTTCCAATCTAAGTGACTCTATGATTCTATCTAGCTGAGAGACAGTCTGTGTTTACTGAAAGATTTCAGGGAAAATATCAGAAGTCTAGATTAACAGGAAAGATCAAAGTCTAGAAAATTGTATTTGTCTTTAGTTCGGAAGTTTTTTGTTTGCTGGAAGAATTATTTCATGGATCATTTATTTGAATATCAGACTTTTTACAAGGGTAGGCTGATTTCCTAGGCATTCCTGCTTACTTCAGAGATAGGCTATATTCAGCATGATAGCTCTGAATGTGCAGGATGGGACATTAGTTTCTGTGCATGGTCTTCTGCCTTCTATAAAGAAGAATAAATTATGTGTGAGAAAAAAAAGTTATGAATTTATGTGAAACTCAGAATTAAGCAAAGTGTTTTGTGATGGATGTTTGAACACAGCTAAGAACCAGTTTTCCAAGTTAAATGGAACTTTCTTTTCTTAGACTTTACCACAGTGATTTAATAATATGATACTTTAATAAGCAGAAATGTTCTGAAACACATAGAAATAGAATGAGTAGTGACAGTTAGCATTCTTCTCAGTACATAAAACCACTGTGGATATTAAGCCATTTTCTGGAGTAAAAAAACATAATCTGCAAAATATGTAAATTATTCTTTGCTGTGTGAATTAATGATTGGCTTACAAAAAAACCTTGACATTTAAGTGGAATAATCCTACATAAAGAATTTTACAAGTTGAAAAAGGCTTAACCTTTACAATTTAATTTCCAAGAAACTGTGTAAAATTCTCCTTGGGATATAGAAAATAATTTTCAGAGTCTCACAATGAATTGCTTCTACATTTTTAAACTCAAGAAATTCTAGCAATTCAGAAAGTTTAGTGACCAAACTATTCTATATATAGTACACTTCACTCATATTGGAATATGACTCATAAAAAATTAGCATGAATACCAGAACTGATACTTAAATTACATCCAATCTCTTTTTTGATGTTTAAACCTCTTATAACTGTTAGTGCTTGGCTAAGGAGCTCACTTTCCATGAGTCTATTCACTAAAGCAAGGTGGGTCATCTTCTCTGGCAAAATCTATTCAAGGTGTCAAAATTCCAAGAGAGAGAACAGGTTAAAATCTCATGATAGCATGGGTGTTTAATTACTTCAAAGGAGCAGGGTCTGTTAATTACATGAGAGGAAAAGAAAATAGTTGGTGATTAATATGCTCAGAGACGTGTTTTTAGTCAGAGTGTTCTTCCAGAGCCTTACTGATAAAAACCTGTTTATTTGCCACTATCCCACAAAAATCTGAATATTTTAGAGATCTTGGAGGAATTCCCTAATGACACAGAGTTGAAGTTACTATCTGCAGACACAGCAGTAACAGCCAGACTGACCCAGGCTTTCTGCAGGAAAAAGCCAGAATTATAATTTGACTGACTCGAAGAATATGTAGAATAGACTTTCCATACAGCTGTAAGTGTTGATATCAAAATCAATATAGAATTAGAGTTTCATAGAGAGCTAATAGAACCTCCTTCTTCCAGTCCCATGGAGAGATTGAATCACCAAATCCCCAAAGCAGAGCTTTCACAGGACAAAGCCACACACATTTGGCAGCCCCAAAACAAAGTAAAAGTGACATCCTCTTCACTTGTGTCAGACTGATGCAGGAGTTTAAGCCTGTGAAAACATGTCAGCTGAAGGAACTATATTCTTTCAGAAAAATCATCCTAGAATTTGCTCCTGGTCAAATGAGATGAGAGAACATTGAAAACAATAGAACCCCAAAAAGTGCAATACTGTGACAAATTACCAGGTGCCAAACTCAAATAGTTTTTCCTATGTTCATCATTACTCACTGTAATGAGCAATGACATAATCAGTCAGCTAGACAAATAAACATTAAGAATAGTTCAAATTGCCTTAGGAAAGCTTTAAGAAAGATACTGACAGCTTGCTCATTTAATATTCTAGAACACCTACAAGACCATGGTAATTTATATTAATTGACTCATTTCCATGGGATCTTTCTGAAGGCAATCATGTGATTCAAGGTTATGATTAAATCAAGTCTCAAGCCCAAACAGAAATTCTTAACCAACACAAAATAAATGGCCCTTATTTTATATGCTGAGCTGTTGCAGATCACAGAGGAAGATGCTATGGAAATACCCTGGCTACCCAAAGACTGAAAATTTGCAGAAATTAATAAAATGATAGGTCTGGTCATTCAGTGGTTGCACTTATTTGCCCATCCAGATCTACAAGCACAATATAAATGCCTAAAAGTAAGTACAAATCTAGACATGCATGCTCAAAGCAGCCCACATCTTTAAAAAAAACTCAGCAGCTTTATTCTGCTTTAAAAATAAAATCTCTGATGATATTCTAAAGTATTTCTAATGTGTAATACAGAAATCTGTTTCTTATTTAGAATATAAAGTGACAGTTGTAAAGTCATCAATTAATAGGATTAACTACGTTTTTTCAAATGCAAATGACATCACCCAGAATCTTAGATATGATAATATTGACTTTGTATCATTTACATGCCTGACATAGAATGAAAATTATAGATGTTTCAAGATTTGTATTGGTGAATCCACAAGCAATATTAATTCTAGCACTGAAGTTCTGTACATTGGTTGGTATTGACATTGAAATATAATTGAAGCACGCCTCTGCCTATATACTCTCTAGAAAAATTCAATGTTCCTTTGGGATTTTATTTTCCTCCTTTCTCAAGTATTCTAATCTTACTCCTGCAGTATGTAGGAAGCAACAGTTTAATTGATTTACTTCAAGTGCTGTAACAAGCTGGCCTCAGTAAGGTAGCACCAGTTATCTAATGACTAATACTCTTGGACTTATTTGAATATATATATATATAGATATGTATAGATATATATAGATGTAGATATACACATATATATACAGGGTTGATGAGGACGTAAAAAAATTATGGTTTCTTTACTAATGAGATAAAAATTCTTATCTCTCCGAAATAAAAGAAGCAGAATACAGAGTTCAACTTAGTATACTTTCTGAAAACCTAGAAACTTTGATGCTGAAACGTGTCCTGAGTTGAGGCAGATGACACAGAATGCAGTTCATGTAGCTTGAATGACAAACTCAAAAGCAGGTTTAGAAAATAAATAATGGTAAAGAGGTGTAGGGATTTGAGGTTCTTATTCTCCAGGCTATAGTGAGAAAATGGTTTACACAGTGTGTAACTCAAGAGAAAATGTCTACATTTTACAACTCTATAAAAGCCTCAAGAACAAGAGGACTTCCCAGTAATAAACATCATATTCAACAGACACTGAGATTAAGTAACAATCAAAGATTTACTGATGACTTAGCTCTTCCCTTCTTTTGGCTCTATTTCAATCTATAGCAGATTTTCTGCAGTCTGATATTGTGTGACAGACATACAGAAACTAAATTATTATCTTGTCTTAGATTGCCAGCGCCAGAACTCAAAGAGCAGGATGTGTCTTATAGGAAAACATGCTGGTGTGTGCATTATATGCCTATGTGTTTCAATTTTCATATTCTTCTCAGGACTTTTACAAATATTAGTAACTAGATAAAATAATAACAATTAAATATTAAGACTCATAGAGAAAATCCTGAATTTTATTTTAAAAAACCCCTAATACTCCAACCAACCATTCAATTCAATCTTAGTGCCATACCTAAAACATAAAAAAACTAGTGTCTTATTTCTTAATAATCTGTAGTGTTCTGCATTTGAATTTGGAAAAAGATTATTTTATGCATAATACTGAATGAAAATTTCAACACATATTGCAGATGTCTTCGTGGAAGACTTCCAATTACAGCTATATGAAAACTAATTCTGCAAGTTATGCTTAATTTCTAGAATTATGTAGTGGACGTAAGTCAATGAACTGGAAAATTCATTAACAATTCATTAATCATCCTAAGACATATTTCCTATGTTTGTCTGATAAGACAAAAATTTCAGGGACTTGCATGCCACCATTCATTTCAAATATAATACTATACCTGCAAAGGTCTTATTTTTTCTTTTTTTTGTGCTAAAAGCCATCACTGGTGAACTAAATTCAATGATTTTACCCCTTTCAGTTTTAGACAAATGCAGTGGAATAAATCCAATGTCTTAAAGTAGTGAAGTACAATACCTAGTGACAGTAGGATGAAGGTTATTTCAAGGAACAGATATCTTGAACCAGCTGTGTGGGAGATTGATATTTTTCTCTTTAACTGTGCTGCTAATTAATTGCATCAGTAGCCAGAAGAATTCCACATTCCCTGCAGAATAGAAGCAGCAGCTCAGCAGACAAGTTGCTCTCTGAGACAAGTCAAATTCCTCAGGAGAACTTGACTGCACATGATTATTTACAACACTCCCAGGCTGGCTGGTTGTTTTTGTTCTATTTAGTTCAGTCCCCAGTGACTCAGGATATTGTCACTGTTGCCTGAAATTATAAATTTCATATTGATCAATTATTCTTTTAAAGATCTTTTAGGTGTGACTCTTATAATTAAGTAGCTTCCTTTAAAAAAAGTAGGCATTTTACATGTGAAGCAGGACTCCTCCAGATATGTACACCCACGTTTTCAACCAGCTCTGTTATCATTCTTGTTTATCCTCAGTATCTACATTTTTACATTGCAAATTTTTTGTGATTTCCTTGTGTATTGCTGCTGGTTTTGGATGTAGCAGCAGGACAAAGGTGGCAGTATTTTGGTCCATTTTACTTGAAGCTATAAATATATGTATATATATTTATATAACTCTGCATATATGTATGTTACAGGTGTGAGAATTTAATCTCGAGGCCTACCTAGATGTGCAGAAAGTGAGATGTGATCTTCCCTCACTTTGCCAAAGTTCTTAAACCAGTGACCTGAGTTCATCCGACCTTCTCTTAGGTACTTAACAGAGACAATTAATTTAGAATCCTGGTACTGAAAGTGTCTCCTATGGAGAATTGCAGACATCTTGACAGAATTATTCATGTCTTACACAAGCTGACTCACTTTTTGGAAATTAGTATCTTTTTGCATTAATGATAGAGAGAAGCCTAAGGTGAACAGGCTCCAAACTTAGGCAGCCAGCTAATGACACAAAATTAGATGAGTGAAGTTAAATTCACCTAATTCATGTCAAGCCATTGAAAGATGTCTCCATCAAATTTGCCTCATAGTGTTGTCCCAAAAATGAAGGCATTTTTAAATCCAGGAATGGATTTAACATAATTTGGCAGAGGTATTCCCATTTTTGAGAATATTTTTTAGCTTTAAAATTCTGACTTTTAGTAATGAAAAGATTTTTTTTTCTTTTCTAACTTCAAAAACTTGGATGAGAAAAAGAATATACTTTCGTTGTGGAATATCTATAGTTGCCTCCAGTATATATCAGTCATTCAAAAGTCTCTGAGCTGTCAAAGTGATGAAATGAAAGTAGCAGAAAGAGCTAAAAAGGGGAATAGTATCAGGGGACTGAGTGATTTCTCATTTGGAACTGTAGAGTTGAGAGTAGGGTTTAAATACATGAAAGCAGGAAAAAAGAGACTAATCCTTGATAAGATGTGCATATGTACAGGTGAAGACAAAAGGATAACGTCACAGGCAAGCGAACTTTTCTGAGAAGTTTTTCTACAGTACATTTGGCTAACCAGCTCAGGTTACTGGCAGTGCTTGCAACTCCAGCTCTAATGTTACAGCCTTTCCTGTTCAACTTTCCAGGCAAAGTTGAGTTAAACATTAGAAACATCAAAAAGAATCAAGGCCATTTTTAAGTTTCAATATTATACTCGACCTTTCAATACAAGACCCTATATATGATCAAGCAACAAATTTTACTATGGATTGGAGCCAAGGGACAGAGATATACTGTTCAAGCTTTTCCCCCCTGCAATCCTAACTTGAAGTTCATTTGCCTTTGATTTTTGAGAGGAGATGGCGAGGGGCGAATATAAAGAATTTATGCAAGAACCTGCAGTTATTTACATCTATATTCAAAATCACACTTTTAACTAATTTTTGGAGGATTGTAAGAATTTCCAAACCAACTTTTGCTTACATTTTTCCATAATGATCTGTAGGATAAAGGGTTTTTTAAATAAAACTACGACTTTTAACTCTGAACTGGCAAAACATTCACTGTGTGTCACCATGAGATTTCCTAGTTTTCTGAGCATTCATATTAAAGTAGTTCTTACTTCTCATGCTTTGTTCATGTAAACAAGAGATTGTTTTTTGTAAATACTGCCATTGTTTTCTCATTCTTCTCCAGGAGAGGAGAGGGTAGAATGGCAGTCCTGTTGACCAATGTGGTTGAGAGGTGAGAGTTCCACCCTCCAATCCATGGTCACCTTTCTAAAAGTATGTAATAGTAAAAGTATGTAAAAAAAAAAGTATGTAAAATAAACAAATCAGGGCTTTTCCACCCCTGCTCATCTGTCTCTCAAGTTCTGTCTCTGTGTGGTCATTTCAGTGTGGCAAACAGCGACAACTGTGAAATACAGTTCAAAGCAGTTGTGGAAAGATCCTGAAAGAAAAGAAAAAAAACAACCAAGCAACCAACCAACCCACCCAGCAAAGTAACGCACTTGCAGTAAAGGTTGAAAATACGTGCTTTTATTCCCTACTCTGTTACTCTGAAGTATAGGCAGAAAATTGAAACAAAATGAAAGACAGCAAATCAAAATTCAACTTGCTTTTAATTCAATATTTTAAAGCAAACCCTTCTCATCCAAATAGCAATGTTTCTTCTCTGAAATACATGTATAAGACTATTTTGGTTCTCCACTGACTGTCTGGTGTTTCATAAAATAGCTATATTATTCTGTAATTTCTCTTACAGGTTCTTCTCACAAACACATTTAAAACAATCAATTCCCTTCTGTAAATGTGTTCCGTAAATCTTGGATTTTACTTTCCCCATTTCTTCATAAGTAGATGATGTGGCCTATTGAGGACACACTTTTTGCCATTTTGTTTTTAAACTAATAGTTCAGAAACAGACTAAAATAAAATGTAAACCTTTTAACTAGAAACTTTTTGAGACACTGAACTATTATCAACTTCCTATACTTGCATACTCCTGTACAGCAGTGTGTGTCATAGACTGCTGAGAGTAAATTCTAGGGACAAAGAGCTAATTATATTGTCAGATCTAGCATGTGTCTGTGATTATCTAAGAATTTAAAATCTTACTTACTATTTTCTTCATCTTTCCAAATTTAGGCTTTATGTAATAGGAAAATAAATGCAGTATAAAGGCCAAGACAATCTGCATAAATAGCATGCATTATTTTATTTATTTATTTTTTTATTGGAATATTTTTAATATGCTATCAGAAATATTATATCTACTTCCAAAACATTAGAAGAAGAGTAGTGTTTTAATTTACCTTAATAAGAACAGTTCCAGTAACACAGTATGTGCAAAGAACACTACTGTTTAATATATGACTAAGCATTCAGAACTCCCATTTGCTTGTAAGGATGTGGAAGCAAAAGCTACTAATATTCACCACATTCATAAATAAATATAAATATAAATATAAATATAAATATAAATATAAATATAAATATAAATATAAATATATAAATTATCACAAATATTGCACTTATAGAAATATATATGTATAAATATAATGAGAAATACAAATAGAAATACATTAGGACATAATATTTAGTTTAGTCAGCACATTTTCAATGATTGTAGAACTTTCTTCCCCTAGTTACTTAAGGACTAAAATACAACTGAGAACTACAGTATGGGCATCAAAATGCACGTGTAAGATAACAACATTGCATTTTATGTGAGTGACTTGAAAGAAAGACATTGAACTTTATGCAAATTGAGATTTCATGTTTTGCTGTTTCCTCTAGGTCACAAGACACAACCCAAAACACAAATACTTACACATTAGGAAAATTTTAGTCAAGGGTGAAAATATATATAACTGCAATATACAGTGAATATATATATACTGCATATACAATGAATATCCATTCAGGAAAATAATTTGTGTGAAAACAAGCTAAAATACAAAATGTTGTGCTTAATGCTCCGTAACTTTAGGCTCCAGTGAAGAATTTGGGTGCTCAGGAAGTGGTAATAGGTCTCAAGATAGGCAGGACTTTAAGGAACTGTTAAGACATGCTCCATAATTCAGGAGAGCACTGCAGCAGTCTCTAAAGTTGTGACGAAAGAGCAAAGCAATCACTCTCAATGAGAAAATTCATATCTCCAGGGAAAGTTCTTGCCTATCTCTTGCCTGCTACAGGTGCAAAGTCAAGAATTTTTCTCCCAGTCTGACTTTCTAATTGGCACCTTTAGTAACTTCCTGAGTCAATCAAACTAAGTCCTCCAAGATCACTAGACCGCATCTTTCCTGGACTACTGAGAGCAATCTGGAAGCTTAATCACTCCTCCCTAAACAGCTCCCAGCTGAGCAAACTCACTCCCTCCCAAAAAAGGCACCTGCCAGGCTCAGTCTGCCCACAAGCCAAAGTTCTGGCAGAGCCTCTGCTGAAGTCTCCTCTCAGTGAGGTCATACAGTAAGAATGATCCATACCTTCAGTTGGTGGGTGGGTCTGTGTTTTGATACCAGCCTGTAAGAAAAAATCTTGCCTCTACCAAGAAATCAGAAGTTACCTTTTCTATCTCTTTCTACTTCCTTTACTGATAGGTGCACTGACATCATCTAATAGAATTGGTTTCTTCTGCAGTTCAATTTTTCTTCTGTGATTCAAGTTTTTCTTTTGCTTTGCAGCATTTATAACACAAATCTCCAATCTGCATATTTGCAGATTTTGCCTTTTATGCATTTTGTTGGTACATTTACCACTTTTGATTTATTGTTTTCAACTTTGATATAGTCTACATCTTGAATAAATCTATTTTCTCTTCTAGTTTGGATGTTATTTTGAACCAAAATATTGCCTGTAATGCATGTTCATTCTTTGAATTACAAAGGAAGGTGTATTTATTCTCTGCATTGTCATGCAAGCTTTCTCTGCAAAGAGGCTTTTTTTTCCTTTTCCCTTTCTTTTTCAGCTGAGATGAGATCTTGATAAATTAACAGTTGTATTGCAAGCAACCTCAGGAAAAGAAACACAACAAACAATTATGATTAGACTTTTGGGATCAAGAATTAATAAAAGAAATTACTTCAGTTTATTTTTAATATTTATGAAGATGCAATCTGTTTGTTAGAGTGCTTACAATGTAGCAAAAATTAACAAAATGTGAAAATGGTCTGGAACTTAAATTACTAGCCATAATTACAGTGTGACTTTGCATTCACATAAAAGGAATAGGAGACTGCAGAGCAGCCCATGGGGCCTTTTATCCTCAGTTAAATCTCGTGCTGAACCTCCTTGCTATTTCCTTAAGGGATGTGTTAACCCACTGCTAGGTGCACACACAGTTACCAAATGGCTCAAGGTCTAGAATACTGTGCTCATGTTTACTAGTCTCTTGCAAGAAGGATCCTACTTTTCTCCTTTACGTAGATATTTTATGACAGAGTTTATTACTTTTTATTCACAAATATAGCTTCCATTTTTTTCCAAGCAATATTCACATACTATTATAGTCTTCTTTGGACAACAGCAATAAAAAAATTATTTTAGAAATCTCGAAACCCCAGATCATCAGTTTTTCACATTCAGCTCATTATAAATGCACAAACTATAAAATTATCTTGTTGGTATGTGTGTGAATTTCGCAGAGAAAAATACCTCACACATGGGTTAAGTGCAGAGGGGCTATCCCAAGAATCCTTACATCTGGGCCCAGTATAAATAAAGGACTTTAACAAGCCATTCTTCTTCCATGCAGCCCTGCTACAGGACTTCACTATGAGTGCATACATTTAACTCTATATGTTTCCAAGATCTTTTTATGGTATATACATTATATCTGTATAATATATGTGTGTGGAACTACACAACTTAAAGGATGAAATATGAAGAAATGACAAGGTAATGTTAGACTCTAAACTGTGTTGGTCCTTGGAAAACTCCGTAACTTGAGTACTGGTGATGCCTTGGAAGGTTGACTAGAAACAGATTGGACAGAGCTAAGGAATAAAGTAGGTATTTATTGAAAGGTCTCCAGGATCCACCTTGGGCAGGAGAGGAACCTGACCAAGGAAGCACCCAAGGTGGACTAAGAATGGTCACAAAATGAGAGCTTACAATTTTCTAAGTTTTGGTCCATTTGCATACTGGGGTTTAATTGTCCCATTACAGCTTCAGGTTGTGAAGTCTCATCCTTCTTGTTCCTCCCTTCAGTCCACCGTTGTTTATGTTGTTGGACTGAAAGGTCCCCAGTAGGAAAAGGATTTGTCTATCTGCTCTGTGAAGAGAGCTTACTGGCACTTAATATGAGGCTCAGAAGTACACCTAAGCAGCACAGACTCTGAAAATATGAAAGCTAAAACCTAAGACCTCACTGGGGTAAAAAAGAAACCCAACAAGCCACCAACTGGCAATGAAAACTTGATAGTATTCTCTAGAAATATTGCAGTGAGTATTGGAAGTAAATTTAAATTTTAGTGTGAAACAGACTAGTGATTCTATTCTAAGTCCATACCTCAAGGTATTCTGAACACATGACCTGCTATCATTACATTTCTAATAAAGAAAACTATGAGACAGCATGATCAACAACTTTAATTATTTATAAGCAAAAAATACCCCAAAGAACTACGATTTACAAGTAGATAAGCAGTAATACTAGTCTTAACAGAAATTGCAACATATTTTTAGAAGTGTTTAGATGACTGAAGGTACAGACTTAATTTTTTTCATGTACTCATGCAGTGTCCATGATTCATTTGCTAAGATTATAGGTCAACAGCTTGGTATGCTGTTAAATAAAAAGAGTGAAAAAACAGCTTGGTATAACCATGCAATAGAAAGAAGCTCTGGTGCTGGCTTTAAAACACAGTGTCTGAAAAACTTTTGTATTTGTGTCTCTGATAGAGTTTTCCTACATAATATTGTTTATTGCTCCCACCAAAAATGTTATTCTAATTGCAAATTAGCTAGTTCGGTGGAATTATGCCAACTGTGACTTTTGGCATTTTTTCTACATGTCTGTAAAATGTAGCTTAATAACAGAGGTGCTGATAGTGTACTAAAGAAGACACTGATTATTTAATTGCAGATTTTCTATGACTTGCTATGGTTTGTAGTAGTAGGGATTCTGAACTGTCATTTGAGATTACTTCTCAAGCACTCCTTGGCCACTATAAAAATTTCTTACACTCCAGTTGGGGTACTCAGTGTTCCAGATTAGGTTTTCTTGTAGCAGCAATATATACGTCACTGAAAATGGCATTGATTGGTTCTCAAGGGAAAAAAACAGGGAACAGCAAAAACCCAACAACACGCCCTCCGCCCTAATCCCCCCCCCCAAAAAAAGAAAGGCAGCAAACCCTGCCTTTTATTGGGATACAATATTTCACTGAAATACAAGTCTTCTTACCCTATTATTAAGCATTCTAGAAAAGCTTGGAAAAATGTTACACACAGAATGAAAAATTGGAGTGAGCTCTTGCTAGCATCACAAAGCTGCCTTGTCTATGAAGTCATACAGATTTACAGCTTGCCAAGAGCTGTAGGAATGACAGGGAAGAATAACAAATACTTAAATAATGAAGTGCTTGGGCATTAAAAGGCCTGAAAAAAAAATAATAAAAAAGAGATGACTAAGAGTGAGGCAATTTTAAGGCTGTATTTGAGAACAGTAGTCCTAAAATAACCAAAAGTAATCTCTTCTGTTCTTTCCATCTTTGTCATTTACATAGTTTGAAAATTCACATGCAGTATATTTATGTGGTAGGGAAACAGCTGACAGGAATAATAAAGATTAAATAAATTATTTTACATGTTCCTGGATTTCTCTAGTAATTAGTAAAGGGTGTGATCAAGTGGCGGTAGAATGACATTTATTTAACTATTATAGCTGCTTGAAAGTCATCATTTTACACTTACCTTTATTTAGTCTCTTCCAGGAAACCAAATTCACCAGATCATATAATTGGTTTTCTTTGTACCACTTTTGTTCCTCATACATGGACAGATGGGATACTCTGAGAAAACAAGTGCCATTTTTAATCTCCATCTTACATGGAGACCTAAGCAGTAACTCCTATTTTTATATTTTCTTTATCCGTTTATTCCACCATTACACAGTAGAAGCTCTGAGTATCATCAGTGCTTAGCAGCCTTCATCAGATCATAGAAGCACAAGGATGTAGTTTACATTCTCTAGTTATTTTAGGAGTTGCTTGACTTGCTGAGCGTGCCTCATTCGTACATCCAGCATGGGATTCATCTGATCTGATGTAAGCATCTGCAATACACATCTGTCTGTGCTGAGACAGAAGTGTATATTCCCTTTATAGCCAAAGGAGAGAAACAAGTATTTCTAGAATGAAGCTCACCAACTCTTAACGTAGATTCCCAAATTAGGTCAGATGAATCACACCTCAAAATATGATGTATCTCTTTGTTGTCGGTTAAGCAATTGTTTGGTGACTGGTTCAGATACAGATAAATTATAAGCTCTAGTCTCTTTCCAAATGTGCCAAGGCTTGTTTACCTTATTACTTGGAAAAAAATCCTATGGATCTAATTTTTAACATCATTAATTTGTATAATAAATTTTATCTTAGCTTTACTTTCCACAATAGTGCTGGTTAATGACATTTAATTTGCTGACTGTCTGTTTAAGACTGGTCATTGTGCTAGGTCCAGAGTTGATACATGGGAAGAAAGATGTTCATTAGGCAATTTCATAGCCTAATTAAAGACATAAATAGGTATAAATTAGAGTGTAAGTCTATAAATATTCCTTGACCATCCCTTTTCTGAGAGTACTGCTTTCTGTGGGATAGCAGCTTCCAGTTAACCTTTCCAAAACTGGAAAATTTGCTCTTTATAAAGAAAGAAATAACATCATGACAATATCATTGTTTTAAAAATAATTTAGAAGTTAGGTATGTAACTTGTCAGATTGAAGAAATTCTTTGAAAACCCTCAGATTAAAAAGAAAATTGAATCTGGGTGCTCAAAGTAATAGATCATTTGGTAATGCATAATGCTGTTTTCTAGAAAAGCAGAGAACAGTAAAAATTAGTCAAAATGTTATTGCCTATTCCTATTCCTGGCACACATAATTGAGGAGCCAACACAGAAGGGATCTCTCCTTGGCCTAACAGGGAAGAATTGGTTATTGTGTGAAAGTCAGAGATAGCCTTGATTGCAATATGATGTTCAAGATCCTAAAAGGAGGAAGCAGTGCAAAAGGCAGGTCTGCAATCCTGGCTTTTTGGAGAGAAAACTTTGGTCTCTTCAGGGACCTCACTGAGAATCCCATGGGACACAGTCTGACAGAGAAGAGAGGTTCAAGAAAGCTGGTTGATATTCAAGGATCACACTTCCTCTAAACTTAAGAAAGAGTCACACAGACATGTAGGAAATAAAGACAGCATGTGGGCTGAAAGGATGAGCAAGGGGCTTTTAACTGATCTTGCATAAAAAGGTGTATCAGAGTTGCAACCAGGGGCAGGAGATCCTGAAGGAGTTGACAGTTGCTGTCCAGTCTTGTAGGGATAGGGCTTGGGAAGCCAAGAGCTGGCTTTCCTGGAGCTGAATCCAGTAAATCCAACAAGAAATGGTTCTACAAGCATATAAACAGCAAAAGGGAAAACAGTATGCCTCTGCTAAATGGGGCATGGAATTTGGTGATAACATGAAACATGCAGAGGTACACAAAGGCTTTTCTACCTCTGCCTTTATCTGTAAGAACTGCATTCAGGAACAAGAAGCACCTAAGATCACAGGCAAGTCTGAAGCAAAGACTCCCTTCCCTCAGTGAAAAAGGACATCAGAGAGTACTTAAACAAACTGGATGTATATCAGAGGTTGTGAAGTTTTCAGTCAAGAAGATATTAAAAAACTTGATTGGACATGGTGAACTTGCTCCAAATGAGCCCTCTTGAGAAGGGGTTTGGGCTAGATGATCTCAAGAGGTGCCTTCCAACCTAAATGATTCTATGATTCTGTTATTCCAGCTGTAAGCATCAGATTTTAGGGATGGTGGATAAAATAAATTTATGTTTGAACTACAGCTGAACTGTGGCAATGCAAAGAGTTCAGGGCTTGCACAAAGACACATCTAGATACAACAGCTAATCTAAATTTGCTGGACCTGACCTGTATAGGTTTCTGACACAATCAACGAAAAGGCAATTTTCTTCAGAGATAATTCAGCGTGGAAAATCAGCTGGAAGTGTTATAACTCTCTCCTGGAGAGTTATATATATATATATATAATCTCTTGCTTCTGTGGCAAGAAGGACCCCTAAGAAAACATACAACCTGTGGAGGTTACACAGCTGCTCCCAACCAGGATTTTTTAGCTGATGCTTTAGACTTCATTATTAAATCTCACCAAGCCCCACTTCAGGTTCTTTTTTTGGATCTAACCCAGAAAACTTTCTTCAAAGCCTGAATGGTGAATGAGAGAAAAATCTTTGAGCACAGTTTTCTCATTAAGCACCAACCAGCCAGAGTTTAAGTTCAGAAATATTAATCTAATATTCTTTTATCTGCATAAATACATTTTTACAGGACATCTGGCCTTTTCCATTCCCACAGTTCTCTAATAAATATTGAACTTCACAGGAACAGTGAAGGGCTGTTCTGATTGTGAGAAAAGAGTAACACTGAGAGTAACTCTTTCTCTACAAATTGAATCTCTCTGACTCAGATTGTTATATATATATACATATATATCAGGAGCAGAATGATTGACTTTGCAAAAAGAGAAAAATATAGAATCCTCCAGAATATCATAGCATTCCCTTGCAATTTTAAATTATATGAAAAGTCTTGCTTTACTTAAGAAAGAAACATGTTTCAATTTTAAATGTATGCAGTGAAAATGACTAGAAATCAGAAGTTATATTTTACTTTGTGATTGTTTCCTCCATTTAAAAACATGCTTTTCATTACTATTATAGCTGGCATTTCTTATTGGGCAGAAAAATAGACAAGAAACACTTGGACGCATTTCTTTGCTTTGAGCATTTCTGAAACGATTCTACAGTGAAACATGCATCCATCAACCCAATACTTTTGCAGTCATAATCATTCCACTAGTCCTACATTATTATGGTGCCTTTATTTGGTAGTTCATGTACATATTTTTGTTTAATTTTTTCTCCACGACAGAATGCAAGCTATTTTAATTTTGTAATTTATCTTTTTTGCCTTTCACTTTTTGTGGGGTGGGATTTACTTGACAAGTGACGGTGGTCAAGCTAAATAGGGAGTTTAAGCAGTTCAAAACTGAACTCATAAGTTAGCTGTGAAGAAGAAAACAAAGTTGAGGAAAGCATGAGTATCTTTAATTCTTTAATGGATTTGTTTTTAAGCTCTATGATATAGCAGACACTGACTTAAAAAAATTAGAGTGTGTTGTACTGACTCTCATAAAGGAGGTAATTAAACCACAGAAGAAAGCAAGCCAGTATTCAAAAATGCAAAATTTACTTGGTGGTGTGTTGGGGGCTGCAGTCAAGAAGCCACACAGCCTAGTTTGCATTGCACTGGCATGGGTCCTCCAGAGAATGCAGTTCCTTTGGGAACCCCTCTGGGGTTTAGCCATGGACTATGGCCCCTCTTGGGGTGTTACCAGTTCCACTGTGGATCACCTCTTGCAGCTCTGGTTGCACTGATATTTTTAATTGGTGTTCTCTCTCCTTTCCTAAATGTGATTTCACAAAGGTGCCACCAGCCTGACAGATGGGCTCAGCTGTGTCCTGTGGTGCATCCACTGAAAACAGCTGGAACCAACTGCAAAAGTAAGTGCCCAGTCCATAACTGATTACTGAGTAGCAGAGTTAACAGTCAGAAGGGGATGGATCACAACAAGGTGCAGTAACAATAGAGGGAAGATGGAGTAGAAAGCGTATGAGAGAACAAAAGGAGTGAATCCATAAAATTTTAAACTGCTGCATTTATTCAAAATCTAATGGGAAAAATCTATCTGCAAAGGAGCTGACTTGTATAGCTTCAGTGAAATGCTTCAGAGTAGTGTTAGAGTAACTCCATAGCAGGATGCCATAGTCTATGACCCACTGAAATAAGGAACTTTTTAATGTTTCTTTGACTAATTTTGGTAGAATTTTCTTGTTCAGTGTCAGTTTCATGTACTATGAATGAACAGAGATACAGGAAACAAAAGACACCATGCACTGCTGCCTTTCATTTGGAATTCACACTTTTCTCATATGCAGCATCACAAAAACTTACATATCTTCGCCTCAACATGGAAAAAAATGTAAATAATATTAATTCACAGAATGTTAATTGTCTGGCTCAGAAGTGGGGCTGAAACAGTACGGTTTGCTTCATTTTGGTTAGATAGGGGAACAACAGTTTGCTTTCTGTATGATTTTGCTCCTGCAAACCCTAACTTTGTGACTTTCTATTTTAAAATACATCTGATTGTTTCTTCATTCAGATTTCGCCAAGCATAACACTCCCTCACTAGCTAAATCTAATTTTAAATATT
Organism: Cisticola juncidis; assembly: GCA_013400215.1. Classification (NCBI taxonomy): domain Eukaryota; kingdom Metazoa; phylum Chordata; class Aves; order Passeriformes; family Cisticolidae; genus Cisticola; species Cisticola juncidis. The sequence goes on along the minus strand of VXBR01006232.1, from coordinate 293,600 downwards.
AGGTGCTAAACTAAGCCCTGCTCAACAGTCAGTAAATTATGATGAAATTGTCAAAGGCTTTGGTCCCTACACCTGGTTTTCCTCATGCCTCTCACTTGTCTCTCTCTTATTATATGTGGTGGGGATCTAATTGGACCAGTGCATACTGGCAGAATATTTCAGCCCTGATAGTGAAATAAGAGATGATATGATATTGCAGCAGTACCAGCCCTATTTGGATCTCATAATATTAGAGCAAGGGAATTGCTAGATGGATGGAGGATGCTCAAATGTTTATTGAAGCTCCTTTAAATTTGCATGTTTGTTAACTCGCAAAACGGAACTTTTAAATTCAAGGTTTGTCAAAACTGCTGGTGAATTACTCATAGATAGTTGTTTTTGTCAATGTCTTTTAAAGTTGTCATGACATGTTATGGATTATTCAAATGATTTTGGGGATTTTTTTTTCGAATCTGAGAATTCTTCCAAATTGTACTATTACTACTTATGTGTTTGGTTGGTCTGGAGTATGCTTTTCATTTTTTTTTTTTTTTTTTTTTTTTTTTTTTTTTTTTTTTTTTTTTTTTTTTTTTTTTGGCTTCTATACCTCTCTAGAAATAGAGGAAAAATAGATTCTTTTTTTCAGATTATCTGACTTTTCACATTTTTTAGTTTTTCTAGTAATAACTAAAAGAAATAAGTGAGAGCCTCTAAATGTCTCAAAATCCTTAAATCTTCCTCAACTGGTAGTTCAGTAGACACTCTTAATTCAGTGAGGCAAATTAATCCAGTTATAGACCTCTACTCTTCCTATTAGACATAATAGTTGAGAATTTTCATAGAGAACATTCATAGGCTTGCATAATAACAACAAAATAGGTCCCATAGCTTATCTACTGAAAAAGCAGGTATTCAAACTGCTATCTCATTTTTAGAAAAAATGCAGTCTATCAAAACAGCTGCTTTTTCAGTACTGCCACTGAATCTGTGTCACTCTGCTGTAACAAACACATGCTGCACAAAGAGAGCTGGTGCCTTAGAGGGACATCCCAGCACGCCAGCACATTGAAGAATGAGGCATCAAGCAAGATTTACTGTAAAGCCCAGATAGGATAGAGGAAGGTCTCCTGAGAATAAAAATGCTTTTTGGATCCAGTATTTCAGAACCACTAATTGTCAGACACATAGATAACTTCTGATTATTAACCCTTGTGCTGGTAACTTTCAATTGCAGAGAAAAATATTTACTGTTTAAAACTTCCTGACATACCTTGTTGATTTGAAAAGTGTTTCAACTCTGATGAGGCCTTATGCTTCTCCCTTATTTTCACCTCATTTTAATTTATTGCTAGATAATGGTCAGGACATACTCAGAATCATGGTATCTGCCAGAGGTTTGCATTCCTTAGTAGGTGAACTCCACAAAATCAGTTGTAAACTCTTAAATGAAAAGTGACTCTGTGTCATATCAGATGCTACACAAGAAAACCAGCCCACGTGATGCTCATAATACCCTCTCAAACATAACACTCAGCACAGAGTTTTGCAAAGCTGGTCAAAATAAGAAATTCGTATATAATGGAAAGCACGTGAATTGTTTTGTGTTTGCTCTTGAATCAAGTTGACATGATGACAAAAAGGACTTTTCTTTTTTCCCATATCTAGGCTAGTAATGTCTATTATCTACCCTTAAAAGACTAGTAGAAATAACTACTTTCAACTCAAATTTCCCCTCAATCTTCGGCCTATGCTGTACTAATCAGGTCACTGCACAGAATACTACAATTTCTACCATGCATCAAGTTAATATGGGCAGAGTTGCAAAAACAGCTCCAACATTTACCTCAGACGAACTTATGAAAATGTTCCAGTGTTGTGTAATCATTTCAGACTGGCAAAGCACCCAAAACCCCCAGGAGTTGTGCAAATACATATTCCGCCTTTTAGCGTTTACACACAGCAATGATACTCCAAAGATACAATGGACAAATGTTATGCTAAGCAGCTTCAACTGCATGTTCAAGAACTCTTTTGAAAACCTCTTATGCAGCTGCACAGTTTAAAAAAGTAATACAATTAAGTAGAGCAACTGAAGTTTTTCAGTCTGTCTACCACATTTTACTGTACAGAATTAAGATGCCATAAAAGTGCTTGAAATCTCAAAAATTTAATGTTTTGCCAATTACCAAATGAAAATGACAAATAGCTAAGTAGAGCTATTTCTATGTCCTCAACTGACAGGCTAAATTTTGGTTTGAAGCAGCAGAAATATTAACGTCATCTGAAGAGCATTAATGAAGAGAATGTCAGTGGAATTTCAGCTAGAGCGGGGATATCAATGGAAGTAAAAAGATTTTTCTAGTTTGGCCATTTCAGATTTAATACTGCTATAATTTTAATTAATGTAGCTTCAGATTTGTTTCTAAAATTTATTTAAATGAGCGTACTCATCACTTGAAACACCCTTATAGCTATACCTTAATCTCTATGATTTTGTTAAATATGTTTCTAGATCACTTTTCTTGCACAGTCTCTATTGCATTAAGTGCAAGTAATTTCATTGTTTCTTTTTCATTATCATATGAAACATTTGTGGACAGTGCTCTATTGATTTTTAGCAGTTTTGCACCTTTGACTAAATTTTCCTCTTGTTCAAAATTCAATTTTCTCCATTACCGAGGAAAAGTTTTACCTTTCAGAGCTGGAGAAGGGAATAAAATTGGGATTTTAGACCTGACAAAGGAAATAATGAAATGTTTGTGTTATTATACAAAAGGTGTGTCCACCTTGTGAAAGTATTAAGTTTATGTAGTGATAAACAGATGACTAGAGCCAACTCAGACATCTGAATAAACAGGCAATTCCTTCCATATTACTTACCTCCTGTGTTGACCTTCAATGCAGTTGAAGTTAAGCAGTCAAGCCCTATCTGTCCTATAGGAATAATATTCTGGGAAGCTTACTGTCTTTTTATAGTCTGTAAAATAATTTCTCCCCATTATAGTTGCAAATATTCCTGATATTGTCCAAAGCACACTCATCACTGTGTAAATTTTTTGTGCTGTGGAATACCTTTGGATAAATTTCACCCTATAAGCTTGTTGTCCCTTTTCCCCTTCGTTTTCTGCTCAGTATTTTTCTTCATGGTAATTTCTTTTATAGCTTTTTACTAGTCTGCTTTCATGGTGAAAGTAATGGGACTATACTAGGTTGGTTTCCATACTTCTCACCTGTCAAACCCACTCCTGCAGCATTCTTGGCTGAAGTGTCTCTGTTACAGAGTACACTAGCAGCTCATTGTCAGTTGCAGGAAAACTAATCTCAGCCTTGAGCGAACACACTCAGTGACATACACAAAACTTGGTGAGAAAAGTGTAGATTGTACAAAAAAAAAGAGACAAAGAAAAGCACCAGAAAGTCTACATAGATGCAACACTTTTCTAAACAGTATGCTTAATTTCTGAAAAAGTTTACGTTTAGGTAGAATTTGCAGAAGTTTTGGTTTGGTTCAGCTAATAGGTCACTGCTGGGTATCTCCCTGCCTGCCACAAGTTGCCATTGGCCTTGAGATTCCCATTACAGTCTCCATATCTCTTGGCCAAGGCATCTTTGCCTGTGGCCTGTCACAGCTCAGGCTTGGCATAGCAAGTGGCTCACACCACTCCACAATACCTTGGGGCACACATGTGCTTAGTGACACCGACCTTTTATGAGGGACACTGAGGAAGAAGGGATTTAACTCTTCTCCATTGAAAAAGTCCCACAATGATGTCATCAGGGCTGGCCAATGGTAGCCATTTACAATTTCCATTATTTCAGATGAAGTTGGCTCATATTTAGTATTATGTGTTTACTCTTATTGGCACCAGACCAGTGAATGTATCCCAAAGGGCTTTATTTCCAATTACCTGTTCTTTTATTACCATACCTACTTGTGAAGAATTCTCACTTATGGTAACTCCTCGATAATTGTTTATTGGGGTTTATCAATCTTCCTTCTCTGCAATGTTACCCTTAATTTTGCTCTCCTGTAAAGTCTTAACATAAGCAAATAGTGAGCTTTGATATATTTATATTTGACTATATTCCTTAGTACCTTCCTCATCAAAATTCTTTTGTTATTCTTTTATCAGAGTCTAATATAATGTGAATAAATCACTGTCATAATTTTAACTTGTCTTGTGTAGTTTTCGATTCTTTGATTTAATGGATTTATTAGAAAAAGCCTCCAAACATGCTGACTTTTGTCCTTTTCCACCACTTTTGCATTTTTTTTCTATATCTTGTTTTTATAGCCTCCCTTGTCTTCTCCAGATCATTTGCATTATTTATTGTTTTACTACCTTTATTATTTTTTACCTTATTACTTAGAAATACTACATTGTAGTACACTCTATGTTCCTCTTTTCAACTGCTGACGTAAGTTTTGCTTGTAGATTCTGAAGTAATACAAATTTTCAAACTATCTTTCTCATAAATTGTAGCTTCTCACAGAACTCTCTCCCTTAATTTTAAATTTCTTTCAAAATTTGATTTTCTAAAGAGAAATTGTTGTTGTTGTTGAATCTCTAAGAAATCCTTTGTGCTGAAGACTGAAGGGTATGTATCAGAGGTAGAAATGTACTGATTAGTTTATGTAATTAAAGGCACATGTGCATGAACATAAAGGAGCCCAGAGGAGCAGTGACATTTGGGGAAACCCCAACAACCTCATCAGAGCACAGGGGAGACCCTGAGGTGGCTCCTCCCCATGAAGGTCACAGGGAGATTCAACCCATGGCCCCAAAGTGGCCACCAACCTAATCCTTCCTTCAGTCAGTGGGAGGTGGTAACAGCCCTTGCAAATGTGGGAAGCATTACTAGATGTCAGGAAGAGCCTTCTACAATCACAGGCATGGAAAGTTTCAAAGACTGTCTCTTGTCTGCTCATTAGACTCCATTTCTGACTATTTTCTCAGGTGCAGGGATCTCTGTCCCATGTGTGTCTGGGGATTTGAGTGCAGCAGCAGGAGTCTCAGAGCCTGTGTGTCTGCAATGTGAGCAACTGGAGAGATGACAGAAGGGGTTCATCGTGTTCAGATGAGTGTTTCAGTGTGTAATCACCTCAGTGTACATCAAGATGGATCAGCCAATAAGTAGAAGAGGTTCAGCAGCTGGGTGTCAGAGTGGGCCTGGAGTCTGGTCTGGATCCTGGAGAGACAAGGGAGTCTAGAAGTTGGCTACCTTGGGGACCGGAGGGCCCATGCCAGTTCCTGGAGAAACCATGGAGTCTGAGGTGGCCACAGTTTAGCACCAGGGCAGGTTCATAGTTTTGAACCAGGTAGTTCAGCATGGCTTGCATGTCCCTGTGTGAGGCAGCTGGGTCGGGGTCTAGGGCCAGCTCATGACCAAGCTGAGTGTGCAAGGATGGTTACTGGAGAAATGTGTAGAGTGTGTGGGAATGTGTCAGCATGTCTTTGCATGCAGGCTGGAGTACCAGCAGCTGGAGTGGCGCTGTGGTCTCGCAGGCTTCTATGTTCAGGTGCCAGCAGCTGGGAAGGCTGGGATCCAGGGTAGCTTCTGGACAGCCTGAGTGCTTGAGCCCAGCTTCTGGAGGGTCCGAGTCGTATATGCCCATATTCCACTAATGAGCTTTCACTGTGATTAGACAGAAAGGGGAGCAGGATGAGTCTCTCTGTGCTGTTTATGATTTCCTGAGTGCTGTGGTTTCTGTCTGTTTTGATCTGCATGTTCAGAGGGGTGCGCACACATGTGCATGTCCTGGATACGTGTGTATATGTGCCTGTTGGGAAGCTGGTCTTGGAAGCAAAACAGCTGCAGCATTTTTCCCTCTGTCTAGCTGTCAGATTAGACAACTCCTCAAAGCATTGTCTGAGAGCACCATGTTCTGAGTAGGATTTGCAAAGAACTCTTAGTGCATCCTTGAATGAATGGGAGATTTATCATTTGCTTCAATAGGTCTGGATTTCACCAAGGGAAGTCTTAAGAACATGAAACATTCCATGGATCAAATAATTCTTCAAAGTTGGTTTTTTTTAAAAAAACACCTGTTTGTGAAAATATACTGTGTGTTCAAGATGTGCAGTCTCACCTTTACACTTTGTTCTATTACACTGTTTTGGACTTTCCTCTCAGACCTATTTTACAGGCTGTCTATAACAGAAAAATTCTTTACTTACCACAGCATATCTGTGGACATAAACCTCTCTATTTTCTATTAACTATTGACAAAAAGTGTACAGTAATTAAACTGGACAATAATAGGAGCTTAATTATCTGTTGTTTTAACAGAATTTTTGGTACCCTTTACACTGTGTTTATGCTGGATGAATATCATTAGTTTTCTCAGATGCTCCAAACTGAAAAAAAACCTCTACTTTGTCAGCGCTAGACGATACATTGAGGAATGAGATAATGTTCTTTTCAGAAAAGATTAAAAAATAATTTCTCTCCCTTCTCTCAAAAATATGAGCATTTGCTATAGAACCATAGGATCATAAAATATTTCAAAATTTAAGAGGCTTATAAGGATAATCAAGCCCAGCTCCCTGCTTCTCTCAGGACTGCCTAGAACTAAAAGCTAGAAGCATCATCCTGTGGCTCCCTGAACTCTGGCAGGCTTGCTGCCATAACTACTTTACAGGGGAGCCTGTTCCAGTGACCTACCAATCCTCAGAGGTGTTGGCATTGTTCAAGGCATCTATAGATGGTAAATCTAAACATGGAAAATCAAATTATGTATTAATCAGATCTTTTACAGTGTTGAATATTGCAACACTCAGTTTATCATTACCGACAGTTTTAAGAGATACTTCTCTCTCTCTCCATGCACATATGCATGTATTCTCCTTGAGATTATGGTACTACAAATGATTATTTTAATTCCTTATTTAACTACATGAGATGTCAGTTCAGTTGCAGGTATTCTTGGAGACTTCCATTTTCTGTCAATATGATAGAGGCTTGATATGTGAAAAAAAATTCCTAGTTCTAGAACCTCAGAAATCTAAGTTCAGAACAACTCTTTTGTTTAAACGTTCTTTATGCTTTCCATTTATACTTTGAAATATGTATATAACTAGATATGTGGCTGTGTGTGTATTTTTTTTTCATTACTGGGAATAACTTTGCATGAAATAGTGATAAATCTGCAATTTAAATTCTAAAGCATTTGAGGTATAGAATGTACGAATGAATTATTTCTAACTGTAGTCTCAGAAGCAACAAATAGTGTCCCTCAGAGTTACATTAGTTAAAATTCCTCAAAAAGACTTCAGGAATATTTTATTGAGTATTTTTTTTACTTCAATGTCCTTGTTTCTAAAGACAGCATATATTGAACGTGTTTTGGTTATGTCCAGTGTATTTGCATTTTGTTTACTTCTTATATTTTTAAGAATGTATTTTTGAGTTCTACATTTGCTAGTAAGACAATTTTGTATTTTGATATAACAAGGAGAGTTAATATTTTCATTGTTGTAGCAACTTAACAATCAATGATTATTACAAATGTGTATTATTTGAGAAACTAATTATTCATTAATGTTCAGAAAGTTCTCAAATTTCCAAAGTGTCGTCTCTCTCAGAACTTTCTAATGCCTCTTGAACTGAAAATAAAAAATACTTTTTTGTATAAGTCACTCTTGTCAAAATCGAAACAAAAGTAACAAAAACGTAACTTTAAACTTCTGACCTGAAAGGACAGTGAAGTAGCTCTTCCTTAATTGCAATGGCAACTTGTTCCAACCCTCTCAAATGTTCAGCTAATTCCACAGTACAGATGTTAGCTGAGAAGATCAGGTCACATTACCAATAAACAGCTTTCTCTACGACACCCTTCAGTTCCTCACTTCTAATCTGCATATCCTGCTCACCCAAACTAGTCCAGCTGCAGCAGCACAGATCTCCATGGTGTGTAATCTATGCCCAGGAGCCACACTCGGGCACCTTTGGCTCACACCACACCAGAAAGGAGCTGGATGCAGTTAGCTGCAACTGGAACCAAAACATTATGTGAGAAATATTCCATCAAACCAGTAGGTACTGAACAAACCTCTCCCAGGCATCCCTAGCAAATTCTTATCTGCCTTCCTATTTAACTCATGTCCAGGGAGCAGGCACACTCTAGAGTGCTGCCATCGGATCTGACAACTCCTGCAAGGCAATTACTGCAGGGATGGTCATGGGATGGAGTGCACGGGGCCCAGAGCTGCAGCCAGTGCTGCTGCATCGGTGCAGGGATGGTCATAGGATGGAGTGCACGGGGCCCAGAGCTGCAGCCAGTGCTGCTGCATCGGTGCAGGGATGGTCATAGGATGGAGTGCACGGGGCCCAGAGCTGCAGCCAGTGCTGCTGCATCGGTGCAGGGATGGTCATAGGATGGAGTGCACGGGGCCCAGAGCTGCAGCCAGTGCTGCTGCATCGGTGCAGGGATGGTCATAGGATGGAGTGCACGGGGCCCGGAGCGGCAGCCGGTGCTGCTGCATTGGTGCAGGGTTGGTCATAGGATGGAGTGCACAGCACAGTCGGTGCTGCTGCATGGGTGCAGGGCTGGGGGTGAGACGCCGCAGGAGGCTCTCCCTGCAGCCTGTGGCTCCTCACAGGCCTGATCCCAGACTGCTCGCACAGGTGGTACTGGGGAGCGGCAGAGAAAATAGACTTTTATTACCAAGGGCATATAGGTGCACACTGCCAAGAGAAGTTTAACAGCCACTGTACGTTCTTTAAGTTTAGATGCAAGGTGAAGAATTTGGAACAGCAAGGGTTCTACTGAAGCATGAAGACCAGTCCCAGCTGTTACAGCAGACAATTGCTTCATCCCAATTCCTTTAACTAGCTTCAAGATAGAACTTAATCAGCTTATTAACTTTGAATTGCCACCCCCCCCGCCCCATAAATGTCATTCCTCTGATGGTTAGAACAGTTTTAATTTACAACCTAATTTAATTTATGGGCAGATTAAATTTATCTTTTTTTGTGTCAACATCATACGTTACCTAAAGTAAGGCTTTTTTTTTACCCTGAAGTTTATGAATATAATGTAGGCTGTGGGAAAGTGATTTATCACTTTCGTTGTATCTTTTCTTACCCTTTTTCAGGTAAAAGAAGGAAACCCATTTTTCTTCGCCAAAACAGTCAGGCTTCCCCCCACATTTCTAGAAGCATTACTGTGTCAAATACACTTCAGTATGGGTAAATATTTTCAAAAAATGGGTGACCAGCATTGCATACCTCACCAGTCCTTTCTGCATATACTTTTTTTTTTTTTTTTACACTTTCCTCATCTGCAAATGCCTTTCCTGGACTGATGCAGTGCCTTTAGGGTTCAATGCCCTCAGCTCCTGCCGGCACCGCGCACAGCGGGGCCCCTGCCCCGGGCCGTACCCCGCAGCAGCAGAGTCCTGCGTCCAAGGGAGGCACAGAACGAGAGCAGGGCCACAGGATTCAGTCTCCAGGACAGCTTACTACAAAAAACATCAAAGCTCCAAGGACCCTGAAAAAAAAGATCCCTGGGCTTAAATCGGGGGGAAGACCTCGGGGAGGGCACAAAGCCTTGGCCAATGGGAAGGAGGTGAGGGAGGACCCACAGGGGTGAGTAACACAACCAAAACCAATAAAGAACAAAAAGGGGAGGGTACAATCCGGAGACACCAATGATAATTAGGACAGTATGGATTTTTCCAGAACGAAGGGAAGGTGGAACAGGAGTAGGAGGCACACTTCCAGATTGACAGGGAAGGTTCGGGAAACAGGGGAAGAGCCGGGGAGACTGACAGCTCAGGGGCAGGGATAACTAAGGAGGAACCAATGTAACCGGGGGAGAAATGGGACAAACCATTCTGATTAAAAACCAAACTACAACACTGCGTGCTCTCATTTACAACTCTTCTCATTTACACTTTTACAATCTGATCTATTAGAATAGTCAGATTTGGTTTTTGATTATTTGTAAGTGATCTTGTGCTTATCCTTATTTTAACAGCACCCACTCTTTTTAAGACCATATCTCAATTATTTTAAATATTTCATATTCCAGCCTATCCTCTAGTGCTCATCTTACTATTCTTCTGAAACATATCAACCCCTCTTCTTAAATTCTTGTTATCTAAAACATAGATATTTTAAAATAGTGCTGAAAATTAGAGCAGATTGTTGTGATAACCTGTCATTCTCTTTGATAATCCTTGCCCAAATGTACTTTATAATCCCTTTCTTTCCCACCAGTTTGCATCCATTCTTTCTGAAAACAAGAATTACTAAAATTGTTTATGAAATATCATCTGAAACAATGTCAAAAACCTTACTAACATCAAGATACTTGACATCCACTGTTCTTCCAGGATTCACAATGCATGTTATCCTGTCACAAAAACAAGATGGGTTTGACACTTCCTGATTTTGGCAGATCCATGTATGCTCTTACTCATCACCTTGTTCTCTTGTAGGAGTTTACTGAATTGTTTGATAACTTATGCAGTTATTTTTTCTGGGAGCTGACGTTCAGCTGTGGATTTACAAATACCCAAATCCTTCCATTTTTTTGCTTTAAATAGATTGGTACCACACTTTTGCCTCTCACGGCACTATTAAAAACTGCAAAGTCATTGCATACAGTTTCTATTTCATCTTTACTGCCACCAAAGAATTAAACTTGTAGCTAGGATGGATTTAGAATCTGATGCAAAACTACCTCCCTGATAACACTGGGAAATGAATGAGAGAAGTTAAAAAAAAAAGACAAAATATTTACTGAAGGACAGAGATTTCAGAAATGAGAGGAGTATGGCAAAAATGTTAATTATTTTCCTTAAAATAACTATACAGAGAGAGATTGTAGAAAAACATTGTTTCAAAATGGGGCACCACCATCTTACACATACATGATGAAATCAGTGCAGCCTAAGTTGTTTTTTATGTTAATAGTCACTGGATAAAATCCACAAACCAGGTTAGGTAGAAATTTGTGTCCATAATTCACTATCCCTTTGAGAGAATACAAACTACTTGTTTACCAACTCATACTACCTCTGACTCAGTGAACTTTAAAGTAATTTCTTTGCTTATGGAATTGCAAAGCAGAAATAATGTTTAATTCTTTTATCATAGCTGTAGGACAGGACTAGACTTTGAATATTCTTGGCAAGAAAGGCTGAGTTTGTTGCTTTTTGGGCAGATGAGCTAGCCACAGCTGTCTATGAGAGGCCAATGCCATACACACAAATTTTTATTGAAAACACTGGCTGCAATTTTATCCATGTTTACTACTTGCACTCAGAGAATGTTCAACAGGTCAGTTCCCTCAAGAAACCTGAGGCAAGAAACCCTAGTATGTGGATCTAACCCTGATCAGGTTCAGGTGTGAGGTTGTGCTATGCACAGAGGAGCAATTCTGAGTATTGATATGGGAACAGGAGGCTGGTGGCAGAAAAATAGAGGTCTTTTTTTGATTTGCAGTTGGTGTTTACCATTGCAATTAAGTTTTAAAAGTCATATTGTGTGTAATCTTTGGTGATAATAATCTACCTTTCACTTACATTCTTCTACATAGAAACTGTTTAAGGTTGCCTGCAATCAAGAGATTCTTAAGAAGAGATTCTTGTTGTAAGACTGATATTCCACTAACAAATTCATCTAGGCCAGCTGTGAGAAGTTAAACCAGCAACTGGACCAGCAACTGGAATGAGGCAATGACTCAGGGCATGTACAACTGGAAAGATTGGGACCCAGAGTCAGCTACAGGTTGTCAGAAACTGAAATGTTATCGTTCATGGCTCAAACATTGTTATGAAGGATTTTTTTCCATTATGGCAAAACTGTATAAAGAAGCTGCAACCACGAAAGCTCACCCCTCTCTGAAAATACCTCCTAACTGAAATTTTCGATTAAGAATCAAGCTACTTAAGGGAACTTGAGATAAAATAAAAAGTGATACCTCTGTTCGATTATGTGAGGTGTAGGGAGAAGGAAACAAGACTTAGGGAGAGGAATTCATCCACAAAAAGCCAAACCCAGGAGCTGTCCTTAAAGTCATACTTGGCTGGGTTTGGGGTGGAGGAGGCCACAGACCACAGGCCAATCTGCTGAAGCCACCTTTGTATACACTCCTACACAACCTAGGGGAGAGGAGGAGACTTTTGGGTCTGTGGCATAATCTCTGGTCAGAGGGAGTGAAAACCCATCCTCCCTTAGAAAAACTGATTTAGCTGTAAAGCCCCCCACCCCGGGAAGGCCACATTCTGGGATATTCATGTGAGGGGCAGCTGAGGAGGATGTCATAACCCATCAAAGATCCCCCAGAGTGCTCCCAAGACTGATTCCTGGCACCTTGCACCATAGGACNAGAAAAACTGATTTAGCTGTAAAGCCCCCCACCCCGGGAAGGCCACATTCTGGGATATTCATGTGAGGGGCAGCTGAGGAGGAGTCATAACCCATCAAAGATCCCCCAGAGTGCTCCCGAGACTGATTCCTGGCACCTTGCACCATAGGACTGCACATGATGCAAAGGGATGCAACAGATCCAGGGTCTGTTATAAGAGACTGTGTAAACCTGCTTCTGCCCAAGCCACGGGAGGTGCCTGGGCATTCTCAACTTGCCCAAATGTATATTAATTCACTGGACTCTGTTTTTTTTGAGAGGGGCCCTCACCACCAGGAAGACCTAATGGAGAGGATCAATAGGATACTATTAGGATCCACAGAGTGGTGATATTTTCTAATTAATCTGTCTATGTCATTCCTTTTATCTTCCCCCACCTCTTTTGTATGTCTTTCACACACACTCTCTTTCACATTTACTATTAAATATAATTCATACTATTGACTTTGGCATATAGTCTTGTTTGCATCTTAATTCAGGCAGATGCATCACTCTAGAAATTTTAATAACCATATCTCAACACTGGGCAGGTCAAAAAAATGTGGAGGGACCCACATTGTACGTCTGTGTATATATTTCTCATCACTAGACCTCCATCCTGTCCAGCCAGAGAGGGAAGGAGGGTGTTGGTGCACCCTGTGTTCATGGGGGTGCTCTGTGGATTTATACATGTATATATATATATTTGTGGATAGGTATGTATGATTGGATATGTAGGATATATATTTGCTCTGTGTGTGTGCACCTGCTTAGAACACATCTTCACCCTTGCCACTGTTTGAACATAAGAACAGCATTAATATGAAATAATTTTGTTTATTGCCTGTATGTTTAAATTGTTTTTCTTTTTCATAGGCCAGTTAATTGTGGTTACATTGCTCGCCTAACCATTTTGTCCCCTAAGGCAAAGAAAGTAAGTAATAAAACAATAGTGCTTTGACTCTGGATTTGCATTAAGAGAGTTGTTAAAATTTATTTTGTTTCTTATTTTTTCAGACTCGTAAAATTTGGAACAAAGTATTACTTGGCATCCAACAAAAACTTTTCATCTGTTCCTTTTAAGCCCATCCTAAAGACTGTCTGTGCCTTTGTAACGCATGGAAGGAGAGAAAGAGTCCTTCATTTAGCTCATTTTCCAGCTGCATAAGTCACTTTGAGTTGTAATGATATTGGTATTGAATAAAAAAACCAATCTTTGAATTGTGCTGATGAGAAATTATTTTGCTACATTTTCCTAGGTTATGCAGATCTAATAGAATTTAAGTAGAAGTCAATTGTTTTCCAGTTTATTTCCATTATTTTGGAATATATAATTTTCTTGAAAAAACACTGTATCATTTGATATATTTTTTCCCAGTAGATGAATAAAAATTCCTAATGCTTTATGAGACTGCAACTCAAATATTACAGGTCACTATGTTCATTCATGCATCTGTTTTAATTTGTATGTGCAATGAACACAACAGATTATATGGAAGACCAGAGAATGTATGGAATCATCTGAACAAACTCAGATCACAAAGATGTCACAATTTGAGAGCCCAAGAGAACCCATGCTGTAAGAAGAACTCAAGGAACAATGTATTATTACAGTAGCAAGTACATTAAAATGTAATTGGTGTTTGATACAGCCACACACCTTCACAGAGCTGTATGAACAAAGGCTGATAATGTCTCAGCAGCCTGGAGGAACCAAGAACTTCCCTAAAAGGAATTTGTTAAAACCGTCCCACATGTTTCATGTGTCCTTCTGCAAACTATTGGTAGAGTTCAGCTATTTGGCATGTTAGTTTAATCATATAGGAGTATTAAAATATTCTGATTTTTCAGGATAATTTCCTATATAATTATCCTTCCTTGGTTCAAAAATTTAATATTTTTCTTATATCTCTATACATGTACCTAATTTACTTTTTTTGCTCATCTGCGCAGTTCATGATCTCACAGCTAATTGTTCATAAGCAAACCTTAATTGCCTCATTTTTCAAGCCATTGCTCAGCACTGAATTTAAAAAAGGGATACCAGTTGATATCCATCTTCTGTATTTTTTTGTTTCCCTCTCTGAAAAAAAATGTCAACTCAGTTACATATTCTATTTTATACAAATCTGAACAGGCATGTTTACAAAAAAATCTATAAGAACTTGAATATTTTTGTTACATATTGAGAAAAAATTTCTTGATGAACACCACCACCTTTCCATTGTCTGATTTCAATGGATGTGTCAAGTGTTGTTATACAATGCAACAATAAACTAATTTGTTGCTCTTCATGGCAATAGATAGTGTAAATTATCTGCAAATAAAGTACAGTAAGTCTAGTTCAAAACAAGTTTATTGCACTCTTATGTATATAAAGGAGTCATGCAGATAATAGGGGTTTGAATTCTTATTCTCCCAGAATTCTGAGACAAGGCTCTCTGCAACTTGTCAAGGAGTTTGTGTATCTCTTTGCAGTGGATGTGCTTGGTGAGGTGCTGGCCAGAGGGCTGCAGGGCGGTCTCTGTGAGGACAGTCTGGGCTCAGAGTGGACGTGGATGGTTCCAGCCAGCTCCAGCCAACACACACAGGGCACAGCAGAGCCCCTCGGCCACAGTGATACTGCATTTGAGAAAGGGCAGAACACCAGAGAGGGGAGGAAGGAATAAAAGTACTGCAAAACAGCAGAAGAAACACCAAAGTCTGACAAGGCGGTGAGGAGGTGCTCTGTGGCAGAGCCTTATTCCCTTCCACCAAAGGAAAACCTGCTCTAGGGAAGGTTTTCCTCCAGAATTGCGGCCACTGGAAGAACTCACACTGAAGCAGGGGAAAGGTGTGAGAAGATGGGAATGTCAGAGAAAAACAGCTAAGTATTGATATAGGATGCCCTTCCTAATTTTTTGTTTGCTGAATGAACTGAGGGTAACCTGTAGGGATAAAGAGAAGGATTGGAAATAAGGACTGAAGTTAAACCTGGCAATGCAGGAGAAAAGGATTTGTGACCTTGTGCGTGGCCTTATTGGACCCCATGAGGTTTCCATTGGCCTACTTCTGGAGTTAGTCTAGGTTCCTCTGGATGGCTTCCCATCCTTTGGGTATATCAATTACACCACTCAACTTGGTGATGTAAATCCATGTGTGGATTTAATAGTAAAGGAAGAATGTCTGTCTTAGTCTGTTTGGGAAGGCTGACACAGTGTTTACATCTGAGTTATCTAGAATTGGTTAGTTTTTTTAGGTATTAACATTTTAGTCAATTAAAATTTATATTTTAATACAATTAAAATTACAAAAATTCGTATTCTTGTAGTGTAGTTTCTAAAATTATTGAAGGATGTATCTTTTTTACTTCAGAGACTGGGGAAATAATGTGAACTCCTCTCCCTTCTCCTCCTCCTCCCTCCCAATCACCCTTAGCTAGTGTAGAGCTCTCCAGGGACTCACTCCTACATCTAAAATAGTTCAACCCCTTCCCTGAAAAATGGAAAGAATAGGATAATTGTCATCCTAGAAACCTTTTCTATTCACAGATGGGCTAGATTTTTGCCCTTACACAAGTTTTTCATCCTTGATGTCAATGTAGTTAATCATTCTCCTACCCACTATTGCAAGACTCAAGTTATTTTTAATGGGTTGTACTTCCTACTTCTTAATAGCAACTATTCAAAAAAATGTTCTTTGAAGTACTTAGGATTGCTAGCAGTAAGTAGGAGATTCAAGAACAGAACTTGCCTTAGCCAATAATCTGAAACAATGTTCTTTCTTCTTCTCCTGCTTCTTTTTAGTTTGACAAACATATAGTTTAGCATATTTGCATGTTACTGAAATGGTAATTAGCATGCAGTTAGTTCCTGTGTTTGAAAGCTGAACTAAAGGTCTTTGGAGTAAATGGAAATGGTACAATTAATGTCAATGGATGAAGAGCCATTGCATAAGGCAAAGGAAAAAGACAAGCCTGACAAACGTACTAAAATTTAAAGAAATCCAGCTTGGTTGCTATGCTTTGTCTAGCAGGCAGACAGAATTAATTCCACTGCTGTCAGTTTGGCACTTTGTAGTGGTGTTTTGTTCACTTCTGAAAAGGAAAAAGAAGAAAATATATTTTAATGAGTGTCTGCTGTGCTAGTAAATTAAACATAGCAATCTGATCATAGAACTTGTATTTTTTTGGTAATGGTCATCATTTATGTTCTGTTACTCATCTTTCTGCCTGTTGCTTCTATAAGTATTTTTGACATACATCCAAGAGGAAACTTTTCTGGAAATTCCTCTAAAACCAAATAAATGTTTAATTTCCATTAAAGAGAATTAATACAGGTTGGGAAAAATGCAAAACCTCAACATGCCAGCAAAACACTTCAGCCCCTTCCAGCAGAACATGTAATTATTAGGCATCTGAAAAAGGAATAAGGATCATTACAGAAGAACTCACAAATACAGCAGGTGTCTTACAGCAAGAAAAAGAAGCATGTGCTGGAATAAATTTCTGCATAAACTGTAACAATAAATTGAGGTCTGATGTTTAAAGGAGTAGGAATAAACCTAATAGTTACTGTATTCAGGCAGTAAAGACAGATGTATTTTATTCAAACAACATTTTCTGTTCAAAATTTAAGATTTTTGAAAACCTTTAAAAGAAAATAGAGAAATGGATGGTACATATTTACCATGAAATTTGCAGTACCATAATACTGAATAAGCTTCTCAATACGTACCTGATCAAGTTGGCTTGTGCAGGGCATCTGTAGGCTCATGGGCACCATCATGGTCTGCAGAGTCACTGTCAAGCACCTGTTCTAGACAGATGGGACTCTATGTTAGCCATCTCCTCCTGTGCCAGTTCTGCTGCAAAGTAAGTAGTTCTTTGCTGTTTCCACAGCTCCACAAAAATGGGATTCTGAAGTTTTTTTGTTGTTTTTTTTACTACTCTGAGGGACAAGAGAGCAATGAAATAAAGACCAGAGTAGTCAAAAGATATCTAAACAACCACAGATAACTCATAGAGAAACTCAGGAAGTACCTTGCCTTTTGGAAAAGTGGTAAAAGTTTCCATTCAATATCCAATCTTAAAACACCTACATTACTTTAAGTTTTATTCAGACCTTTCAAGATCTTTGTGTCTTTGCAGAATCTTTCCTTCTACTCTCTTTTCTTTTTACAAGTATCACTGTGAAGGCTTTCCTTTTCTAAAGTTCTGGATTTCTCAGTCAAGTAATTATTGACAGACTTGAAAGACTTGAAGTCTTTCAGCAGGTGTTCTGTTGCTTCCATGTAACCATCCCTGAGAAGACCATTTCTGTTTCCAGCTTAGTCATTGAGATAAGGGGGTGCAATTTCAAAAGTAACAACAATGTTTTTTTATTAGCTCTCTGCTAATAATCTTTCCAACCCCAGAGAAAAATAGCAAACATCAAAACAGTCTCAGTGGAAATCCTTCTATACCCCAATGAAAACATTTTATATACAGAATGCACACAAATAAAAAAAAGGAAAGATACTGTGCATATATTAGAATCTATTGTATAATCTATTAAAAACTCATTAGAATATAAATTCTAAGTTCTTCCATTAAAAATTTCCAATTCTAAATCTGGAAAATATAGATAGCAAACATTCTGTCATACTTGTTCTAAGAAAACCAATACATAAATCACAGGGGAAAAAAATTTAAGTTTGATCCCATTTCGTAACAGAGGGTAATACAAACTGACTTCATACTTCACCTGTCATATCTATGGCATTTCTAAAATCTTGCATAAATGATTTTAAGTAGTGTCATGATTTTGTAAACATATAAACCAGCCATAAATTTTGACAGACACGAAATCATCAATGCTAGAAGTCTTTTTTGAAGAAGCACTCATGAATGTAGTAGAATGGGTTGGGTTTTTTTTCAGCATTTCAAGCAGAAAAAATATTTAAAGCCAACGTAGTCCCATGAGATGCAGAATGAGTGACAGCTGATTTCCTACACACTATGTTTAGGTCTCCTTAATAAGTCCCATGGTGCAATACTGGGCTAGCTGTGTCTTTTATTTTTTAGTGTTCCTGTGTCAGGATGTATTACTGGTACCTCAGAGAATACATGTGTTGATTTTCCTGGAATTATTCAGTGGGCCGAATTCATACCTTCTTTTCCTTATTTTGGTCTCCATCCTCTACTTACCTTGAAATTTCCACAAAATGTGTCAAAATCTTTTGACTTTGAGATTTTTACCTCTTGATTTGCTTAGAAATTGCCCAATTAAGTTATATAGGGAGATACACAATATAGATAGAGAGAGCAACCCAATATACCTAATTTTCTTAATAAACTGGGCATCAAGACTCCACAGCTGGTTATTTCTCAAAACATTTCCGCATACTGCAGGGTTCTGAATTTCAGTTTATCCAGAATAAGGACCAAAAAAGAGACCAAGAACAACTGGCTGTTTGAGAACTGTGGCAAATAGTGCTGCTCTTTTGTATTTCTTTGTTGTTCAAAGAATTTTACTTTTTTTAAACTCCACTCATTCCCTCCACTATGGTAGCATTTCCATTTATTTACCTGGAAAGCTACCAGATGTTCCAGAAGCAATTGGTTTTTACAGGATGACCTGGCATTTCTGATTAGAAAAAAACCGCATCTTATTTCAAAGATACACAATCATTTCTTCACTGTTTTCAGTTTCCTTCTAAGTGTAGTTTAAGAGAACATGAACTCAGTTCAGTTTAGTGCTATCACATGTTCTGTGAATTCTATCTTGTTCGATATCAAGGCAAAGTACTTCAGTAAAAGCTCAAATGTTCGAAAAATTAAAAACTTGCTAGAATTGGCAAATTAATTTTCAAAGCAAAATTTGGAAATAGCCTTGGAAAAAAAAACAGCAGTGGTCTGTGGTTCATGTGTGCATAAAACAAAAGAAAAAGTTGACCTCAAATGATCATAAATTGCAAAAAATAAAAATGGAAAAGGCAGAACTTTAAAGTGAGTGTTTGGAATGCAGAGCTTGCACATCCATTTTTCTAAGCAGGATTTTAACTTTCCTACACTCTTTTCTTTATATCTTTCCAATACTGAGCACCTTTGGAAATGCAGCAGATTCTGTGCTCTGCAGATTAACATATTTTGTATTAAGAAACCTACTTACAGTCTTTTTAGGCCATTCTCTCTAATTCATATTCATCTCTATCATACAGCTTTGAGGACAGAATGGCAGAAAGACAGCTAATGCTGTGTGTCTTTTCTCTTTTTTCTTTTAATGTTTGAAAGAAAATTCTTGGTCCCTCATTTAGATGCTTGCTTCTCATTTCTCTGTTTTCAGGAAATATTGTATGGACTTGTAATCTTCATAATCTTCAGAATAATGAGGATTTAAGGGATTGTTCTACATTTAAAGTCTAGATAACATGACTTTTTTTTTCTTTCTGGCAAAAAAGAAACAGATAAAAAATGAATGAAGATTTTATCTGAGTAGTCCTTTAATCTTCTCTTTATAAAGAAAAAAAAAAAGAAGAAGCTTAACTTCCTCTTTCTCCTTTTTTATCCCAGGAAGAAAAATTGACTAAAAAATCCTACCATTCAAAAGGTACTTTCACATATTTAAGAAGCCTAAAAGGACAATCTATACAATATTCTTTTCTGGCAATCTACACTCTTAAAGGTAAAACAAATTATTTGTTTATTTGGAAAGATGATGTTTGCTTTCTACTCTGTTAGATGGAGTAAACATAGTAAGACTGTGACTGACATAATACGATTTTTTTAACTGCCCCTCAGTATAATTGCATTCCCATCATGTCATGATGATACAGAAAATCGTGATCCATCTCATCACACCTTCTAGCATAAATTTTGCACTAAGTTTTCCTTGAGTTGAGATTTGTATGAATAGGAGAACAATGTGGTTCCCACAGCTGCATTGTCTCACTAAACACTCTGAGCCTGTCCCTGTGATATCTGAGTGTACAAACATGTGAGTATCATTGTATTAAATAATCTGTTCAAATATTCCAATAGCTGAACCTTAGGAGGGGGTAAAAATTCTGTTTTTCCACATCTAAGGCCTGATGATGCTGATCTGAAATTGCATTTTTTTAACTTCCTAGGGTACACCTCTTCACCTCAGTTCACAGAGATTACTCCATGAGCCAGGCTTGGTAAGAGGGCATAATGATGTCATTTTAACTATGTACTACTAAACAAATAACGTTGTTACTTCTGAAAGAATCACAAATATTTTATGCTGGATGATTTATCAGACTTAGAAAAAACATTTTTTTCTATTTTCTAACTGTTTTATAGGTAAACATTTTAAGAGCAAAACTCAAGACATGGTATCTTAGCTAATCTTTGCCCACAGTTCTCCAGTGGTCATGACAGCATGCCTTCACCCTTCCTTGAACTAAATCATTGTCAGGAGCTGTAACAAGTGTCAAACAAGAATTAATTTTGGACTGATAGATAATCAATTTTGATATGAAATCGATTTGGTGCAACCACACAGTGTTTGGGGACTGTGAGCCAACAGCATTGACACAGCAGGCATTGCATTGTTTTTCCATGAATATAAAAGAAAAATTATTATAGCTTATGATAATTATGAAAATTTGTTATGGGAAGTTATGGAAAATATTAATTTCATCATTCCTATGTGCAATAGATAAATACTTTTATTTTGGATACTTTTTCACTGAATTGTGACAAACCTTTGGTTTTGGTAAAGGACAACCTATAAATTCACTAAATGATCAGTTTTAAAGAATTAACATTTTTTAAAGTCTTAAATCATTTTCCTTCAGATCATCACAGCAATAATTTAGGATTTAAGGAAGTTAGTATGTGAATTAAATAAAAATTTTAAATCTTTACATCTAGTATAATATCATTATGCTCTGTTATAGCAGCAGACATGGATAAAAGAATCAAAGTAGCATTTATTTCATGTGCCAACATCTAATCTAATCTAATGAAATATGGTCTAAATTATTCATAATTGTAGGCTCTGGATAACTTTTAACAGAGGACCACCACTTTATAGAATCCTTCACTGCAGAATAATTTCCTTCTTGATAGATCCAAATGTTGTATTTGTAACAAATGTTGTATTTGTGGTTTTTTTCTATTTGAATGTGTATTTGTTCAATGAAGTGAACAAATATATGCAAAGAGTAAAAATATATAAAAAAAAGGATGGTGCACCTGAAGGACGCTACTATAGCAATTTCCTCTCCAAGTCCATATTAAGACTGAGCATTCTATGAAGTCTAAAATAAAAGAATAGCTGTTCACATGTATTTGGCTTTGAGAGGAATCTGCAAATGCAGATGATCAAAATCACATAAAATATGTAATACTCTTAATGAATGAGATGTTTAATGAACCAGGAGGTACTAAAGATGAAATTCATCACATTGACATCAGCTTTAGGGTACCACCTCTAGAGTTCCATTAGCTCTATAAGAAAGAAATTAATGGTATGGATTAATATATAGAGAAAGTAAATTGAACTCTTACTCGTAAACACTTGCACCATTTGTTCTAATAACTTGCTTTCTGCAATTAGAAAAGCCAATTTATGGAATTTTATACACACAAAAGCTCTAAATGAGACTTGTGAACAGGTAGGCTTTCCTTTGAAAATAACTGAAGAGGAGATTTATCTTTAAATGTACCTGAAAGACATGCTTTTTTGCAGTTCCTGCTAGTTCAACTCCTTTATATAGTATTACCTGTATAACCTGCATTAAAACTAAGATGTTGCCTTTTGAATTTTGTGAGAGCTTCACTTTTCAGAGAACAAATATTAGAGAGCTACAGGAAATGTACAGAAAAGTGTCTGTTTCATATACTCAACTAATCCAATCTTGTTACAGTGGAATAAGCATGTTTTACTGCTGTATGCTTTCTTCTTATGTGTTTCAAAAACATCATTTAAATACAGTTTCAGGAGTTTAGTTTAAACAGCTTTCATGGTTCACTTTTGTTAAACTTTGCGGTTTAACAATTTTTGGAGAGGAAGCTGAGATAACTATTAATGTAATGATTGCAAAAATTCTTCTGAATTATGAAGGATATTGTAATGTATTGAGGACTCCTGATACAGAGGACCCCTGATACAGAGGACCCCTGATTTAAAATCACTGATTAGATCTTCTGTGAAATTGAATTATCAGCTTAAATGCAGTTCGAGTTCAGATTCTCTTTAGCGCATTCATATTTTATGTGTGTAGTGATACTGATCTTTTCAAGTTTAGTTCATCTAAAAGGCATGGTCTAGCCTAAGGTAGCTGGACTGAAATCTTACACTCACGGAAAAAAGAAAGGCACCCCAGCAGATAATTAATTCTGTCTTTAAAAAGAGCACTAAGGTAAGAGAAATGACAGTGTGATCTATAGGTGTGCCCCAGGGGATATTTTGTAATGAGACTAATAACCCAGCAGATCTCACAGTACTTCATGATGAGCTAGAGACTCCTCTAGAAAATGATTCAGAGCATCCAAGTTAGGCTGCAGAGGAGCCTCTGCCCTTCCATCGGCTTCAGAGATATTAAAGAGCCAAAAATGGACTCTTGACAAATCCTCTCCTTTTCCACTGGTTTTATAAAATAGCCTTGGTGAGCAACTATTAATAGATATTATTTTTTTGAAAGATAAAATTAGGAGGCATGAGTCCTGATCAAAGATCCCTCTTACAGAAGGTTTACATTCCAGCTCTTGATCTTTCCTAGGTATAAGCATTGCAGATTTGAACCCAAAATTTTAAATTATAGCTTATATCTAAATTTAAATTCTGCCTAACTTGCTAAAGCAGAAGAATCCAGGAATTCAGCTTTCTGTTTCTTGGGTGGATCAGAGGCACCTCTGCAAGTGCATGGAAGGCTAATTTTGAAAACTGGCAACACCATGGAATGAAAAATGATAGCTCAAATGAAATTATAGGAAAATTATCTCTATGAAGAAAAAGAAGCATCACTTCTCTCTTCCTCCACTGAGCTAAGCCTCAGAATCGTGTGATATCCCTTCAGCTGCATCCTATATCCATGACATCACTGTTCTTTCTGCTTCTTTGAACTTTCCACCATGAAGTAAGTTGAAGAACACCTTGGCAATTTT
The DNA here is from genome assembly GCA_013400215.1 of Cisticola juncidis. Classification (NCBI taxonomy): domain Eukaryota; kingdom Metazoa; phylum Chordata; class Aves; order Passeriformes; family Cisticolidae; genus Cisticola; species Cisticola juncidis. The sequence continues at coordinate 270,168 of VXBR01006232.1, read as the reverse complement.
AGTGGTTGCAAAAGAAATGGCCATTATAACGGCGCGTGTTCACATCATCCTCTGAGTTTTCATTTCTAATGTTATGTAAAAGAAATAAAAGAAAATAATGTTATAAATTACTGAAAAGTCATGAATAGCAAAGGAGAGGAAAATAATGATAAATAGAAGACAAAGAGTCATGTAAAATACTCCTTAAAACATACCTTTCAAAATCTCATAATCACTTGAAGGGTAAAGTGGTTTTTATTCCAATTGGTAGAGTTCACCTGGTGCAGAGATTCTTCCTTGGCGGATGGAAAAACAGGAATTGGTGTCATTAATTCTATAAATGTGAATACAAGGAAATCTTGATTCAAGTCAATAATAAAGCCATAAAACTGAAGGAGATTTTATCTGCTAGTTATATTAATACACATTAATATAAGGCTGCTACACTATATGTGTGATGGTTTCGTAATCTCAACTCCTTTGTCATATTCCCATCTCAGAAGAAAAAAATGAACCAAAATAAATATCACAGCTGTCTTTCCATCTTTCATAGGTTTCATATTTCTACTGTATTATGAAATCAAGGAGAAGGAGTTGGACTTCTCCTAATATAACTTAATGAAATCAATGTATTCATTTAATTAGATTTTTATGACTTTTTTGTGCGCTTTTCAAATAACTGGGTTTGTATCCTGTTGCTTTTTTCTGGTTTTATGCTCTTAAATATATTCTCATAGTTTTCTCCTTAGAAGTTCTGCACTATAGGATTTTTTTTTGTTTGTAATAACTCAGCAGGTGGGTCTTCAAACTATGCATATACAAAACTAGTGTAACACTTAGAGCACAGCTGGATATGGTCCCTTTTCACTGCTTCATGATGCAGTTGCACTGTACATGACTGGGACAATAATCCCCTCTTTTTATTGTTTTTTTAAATGAGAAAAGAGGGAGAAAATGCACTGCAGGACAGCATTGTTGAAAACATTAAATAAGAGAGTTACTTTTAGTAAATGTGACTACATGTAACTTTTTCCTGTGAGGATTTCGATTACACCAGGATGTGTCCCAGCAGAGGAGCTGCCTCCTGAGTAGGTCTCTGGAAATATATGTGCATAGAAATAGTAATTTATTTGTGCAGAAATAATACATGAAAAAATCCAGTTTTAGCTTCATTAGAGAACACAAAATTCTGTATCCTTGCACAAAGACAGGTCTTTTATTCTTTGATATTCAGAAATTGGTTTGAGTCTGTGGTTTTAAAAATGGCCTGAATGCCAGTTGCTGTTACCTAGCAGATCATGGCCTTCTATACATCCTCCTCTCCATTTCTTCTCATCCCTGCCTCCAGACTTTCCTTGTAAAGTGAAGCAACTCAAAGACACTATTTCTATACTTTCTTTCCCCAAGCAAAACTAACAAATGTTTTATATGACATGCATTTTTATATTTTTTCATATCAGTAAATAAATAATTTTAAAAATTGAACAAAACCCTCAACTGAGTCACTTCAGAATGGCCTTTCATTACCTATGTTTCCTTGAAATATTGCTAAAAACAGTATAAAATACGATTATTAAAATTCTTTGATTTCATGATACTTGGACTATTTATACTATAGTAGTTGGTAGCTGACAGATCTTCCCAGAAAAAAAAATTATAAACTTAACTACCTTCACGTGTAAAAGGTGAAATATTTTCAATAACTGTAGAATGAGGTCATCAGCTGTTAGATTCTAATGAGAGAGGAGAGTAGTGTAATGTCATTCATTCATATTTGTGAAAGTCAGTCTTTGCTGCAGACATGTACTTCATTTGCACAGAGACAGCAGGGCCCAGATAATGGGGAAGCTAATTGAACTGTTTTTTTCAGTAGCAGTTTTCTATCACTTCCTCTTGAGTCTGGAAACCCCATGGTTTTTATTCTCATGCTCTGTTCTAAAGTGAAGAATCATGACTTTGCATAGACTGGTGTTCATATTATTAATCTTAGATTATTATTTTTTTATAGATTCTTATCTCTCCCAGAGACAACATCCTATCCAGCTCTTATTTTTTTCTTTTTATTAGAGGAAAGAGAACTTACTTAAAGGCATGAATTAAGCAGTAACTTGAATTGCAGGTGATTGTTCTCTACATTTTTTGAGAATATTCCATTTAACAAATGCTCCTGTAGAGAAAAACTTCGCAACTTTTAAATTTAAAATGCAAGTATTGTGTTGTTGGTAGCAGAAATCCTGTCGTCATGTTTCTTTTTTATCTGTTTCTCCAATTCCTATCTATGCTGATATACCTCGTTCATATGATTCATAATGGTCAAAAGCAGCTCCACCATCTTCAAGTTTTATAATTTTTCCTTGGCTTCCTAGAATTACCAAGGAAGTGATGTTGCAGAACCTAAAGTGTTACCTGGCCTGAGAGTGTGTGGACATCATACTATGGGCTCAAAGGATTCAGTAATGCACAAGAAGAGAGACTTTATTTTCTAAATTTCTCTACTTTACTACAGGATAACACAAATACCACAAAAATTCCTTTTAGCAAGTAAACAATCACAAATTCACCTCTAGTAAATATATTTATGATTAATAAAGAAACATATTTGATCTATTATATCTAATATATTATAGTTTATTTAATCTGTATCAAAAAGTATAGCTTATTGGTAATCAGCTATTAACAGTTATAATATCAGTAATATAATATCAATCAAACAGAATGGCAGAAATCAATAATAGCAAAAATCAGTAACATCAATAATCAAATAGATATATACATATATATATTACAGATATACTACTATAAATTTATCTTTAGTGAAACAACTTGTCAGCAATGCAGATGCTTACAGAAACATGTGATGTGTAGTAAGTGAATTAGACAGAATTCAGAAGGAGCCAAATGATCCCAAAGGGTAACATAGCCATCCCACAGATAGGAGGAAAAACCAAACCAGGCTGTTGGAAACATGAAACAGTGACGAAAATGCAAAGCTCAATGTGTGATAGGATCTGTGGTGCAAACATGAAAACTAGATGGAGGTCTTATGGTTGGTGTTGCTATGGCAACAGGGAGAAACCTGGAGTGAGGAGGAAGGGGCTCAGTCTTCTCTTCTAATTGGTTTTGTACAAACCAAGTACACCTCCTACCAAGAAATATTCTATACAATGCAACTACACAGAGTGGAAGGTTTGACCACACAGCCATTCACAGCCATATGCACTATAGTGGTTAACAAAGTGTAAATTGTACCCCAATTTCATTCCTAACTGGGTGATGAGAACTTGACACTAAAGTCATAGGCAGAGATAAACAGGATTGTCATCCTCCCCTTGCCCAAAGAGGGTGCCTTTTGACAAGTCTTCCATCCTTGGGTATGCTAAGTGTTGACCCAGGAAACTAAACCTGTGGTTGCAGTTGTATTATTGATGCTGTATATTGTGCAGTTACAGCATTTGTCACCAGCAATCCAAAAGAACAATGTATGCTGCACTCAGTAAACAATACTACTCATGAACCTGACTGGCCCTTCTGAATGCAACAGGACCTAAAGTTAATAGACTATTCATGCATCCAGATTTGGGCCTTTAGTTATGCTTTTGCAACACAGACCAAGCACGAGAAGGAGGGAAAGAGAAAAATAAGAAAGTCTCATTTCACAAATTATCTGTCACAGAGTCTGGAGTCAGCCAGATAACCTCAGTGACAGTCCAAGGTCTAGTGGAAAGTTTGCGCAGTGTTCATATTTGTGAAATTAAAACTATGTAAAGCACAGTAAAGTCTTAGAGAGAGGGGCTCTATTTAGGAGAAAACTCAAATTTTTTATATATCAAAGACGTATGAGGGTATAGAACATCACAACTTCAGGCAGCTAATAGATGCTGTTAACTCTGATTTTTCAGCTCTAACTGCCAATAGATGATGGTTATTTGTTCTACAGGGTGGCTCCTGTATCAAAAGACAGAGGTAAACAGACCTGGAGAGAGATTTGTCCTGTGTGTAATCACTGCCTAAATTGAATAGATGGAATTCTTTTCTGGCTATGTGTGTCTTTCCATTGAATTTAGATTAAATCTAGTGTAATTTTCAATCTGCTAGAACCTCCTGGTTCTGAAATAACTTTGGTAAGAAGTATTATATACCTTTTCTAGCTTCCTGGTTTTGTGTCATTTTATAGGTTGTCTGCTGTGGTTTTTGGTAATCTGAAATTCCCAGTCAAAATTCACCTTGTCAAATTACAGTGCTAGTGTCCATTCTTTATCAGCTCTTTTTTGGCCAAACTTGACTTGCTTAGAAACTTTCATTCAATTGTTAAAAGACAAATTAAGATCTCACTGATTTTTTGTTCCCCATGACTATTAGGTTTGTGTCTCCTGTCAGATACCTAGGTTTTTACTGGGACATGTACCTCTAAGTTTTACTTCTGACCTCTGTGTGATTTCTCAGTAGCAATGCAATCTGGCTGCAACCCATATCAAAAAGCACTGAATTTTCTGCCCCTCTATCAGATGGAACAAGATTCAGTTTCCATCTAAGCATTTTCTTCAAAACCCATCCAAACCCCTCCAAATATGGAGGAGATATATCTGAGCTAACATAGAGACTTCAATATCCATTACAGGAAAAGTATAGAAAATAGAAAAGTGCAAGGAACTTTGTGAAATTCTATAAGGATAAAAAGGAAAAATAAAATCAATTGAAAAATGTAAAGAAATAGGCAACCTGAACAAACAGGTTGAAAGATGCAGTAAAAGTCCTAAGCTTTATCTGAGTATTAAACTATGCAATAGAAGAAGAGTTCACTGAGTATGTGCCCTGAGGACAATACATGAAAAGATCTGCTTGGAATTTGAAACTTTTGCACACTTTTAGTTCTCCCTATCAGTGAGTCCAGATTGGCAGACTTAGTAGAATTATTGAATATCATAGCCCTTTTTTCCTAAGTATAGAATACAATATACTATTGTACAATAGAATACAATAGAATACAATAGCATACAATACAATACAATACAATACAATACAATTGTATTACACCTCTTAAAAATCAAATTAGATTGCATTTGATAGATTAAATTTGCCTACCAAAGCATAGATGATACACATTTGATTTAGATTGTTTTAGATTTGTTTTAGATTGTCTAAGTAATGTTTGAGACAATATCTTACACTCGAGTTTACCTCTTGTTAATCATACTTGTAAATCTTGCTATTATTTATGACTGGCAATTATTGAAAACCAAAATCCACTTTTTGGTGGCCAGTAAACAGCTTTCTAGCCTAGAGAATAATTGTGTAGGACAAGCTGTGGAAATAACCTCCAAATGATACTTTTGTTTTGAAGTCATTTAAGAGCTTGAATCCTTTGTGTAGACTATAAATAGCAGTACTAAAAAGCGTTTTTTTGTGATGTAGCTGTGAAGGGGTCAGTTAGCACATCTATTCATTTCAAATTGCTTCCACTGACACCAGACCTGTCCCTTCATCACCACAGAGGGAGATGAAGAGGAATAATGAATGAACTAAAAATAGAGGAGTGAAACTATTTGAGGATGACCTGGGAGAAAGTCATAAAGAAAGGCAGAGGAAACCATCTGGATATTTTCTGAAACAGTAACCTAGGGTGACATTTGTCTCTGTTGAAGACATGGAGTCATTTGACTGTCCTCACTGTCCTTAGAATTTCCCCTTTTCTTTCTCAAGTTTTGAATCCTTTTTCTTCTCACCACCACTGCCAATTTCATCTTTACTCCTTAACATCCAAAATTTAAAAAATATAATTAAACAGAAGTATGACTTTTGCTAATAAGGAAAGAAATAAAATTTTATGTGCATCGCAAAGCAAACACATGGTCCCAGTAAAGAACTTAGATTAAAGTTGTGGTGACAAAGCTATAACCCATATTTTGTTCCCTCAGTCTTACTTAGATGGAGGCAATATTGAAGGACAAAAGGATCATGGCTAAGGGGCAGAGAGGTTTGAGTTCAAATGTGATTTATTTTGGAAATTACAAATAAATCTGAAGCAATGAAAGAAGCTTAAGAAGTTGGAATTTGATTTATCTTTTATAGCATTATTTAATCCTACTGAGAGTAAGAAGAAAAGGGAAATTGAATTTTTATTTATGGTTTAAATCATTCCAAAAAGTTATTGAAATAGGGACAAACCTCCTGCATAATTTCTGTTCAGAGTAATTAAATATTGGAGAGGCTCTGGTTACTAACAGGAATTATAACATAGCACTTTGAGACTTTATTATGTACAGACTTCTGGCAAATATGTGAATAAGAAATGAAATTGAGAGGAAACACCAGAGTATGAGGGCAGGAACACCTGTTTCAAATGTCTTTTCATTCTTTCAGAAATAATTTCTTAATCAGAGTTCATTTTGTTGCTGGTAGCATTAAACACTCTCAGGGTGAGTGCATGGTCCAAGTAGTGACTGAAATAAATATTAATGCACCAAGCCCCAATAAACTGTTCATGAAATAGAGTCTCAGAAGTGTCAGGGACATTGGGCTGAACCCAGCAGCCCAGCAGAGAGAAGGCAGCTGTGACTCCCTGCCCTTGGGTCCATGCTGAGCCAAGAGGAGAGATCACCTCCTCCACCTAGTGCAACCCAGGAGGATGCTAGCATACACAACCACGTGAGCAGAAATAGTGTCTGAGTTCTTGTTAGAGCTGAAATTGTGCACTCCTGTAATGTGTCATACTCCAGCAGAAAATAAAAGTCCAGAGAACTGTTGTTAGAGAAGGTGGAAAGATGGAAAAGAAATTTGAATGCACTGCTCAGGCTAATTGTCTCACAATTTCTTTTTTAGCATTCTTTTCAAACATTGTTTTTCTAGCTCAGCTTCTGTAATATTCTCTAAAAAATTATGGCAAATCTAGGAACTAAAAGGACAATAATCTAAGAGCACAGAAAGAGAAATCTCTAAATGTTTAAAATACAATTAAGTGCCAGAAAAAAGTGGGAGGAAGCTCCCCAGTGCAAGGAAGACAAGGAACTGCTGGAGTGGGGTCAGTGAAGGCTGCAGATATGATCAGGGGACAAGCATCTGGATATGGGAAAAGCCTCTTTACTTTGAGGGTTACAGAGAACTGGAAGAGGCTGCCTAGAGTGCTTGTGGAGTCTCCTCAAGATTTACTCAAAACCCACCTCAACATAATCCCGTGCAGTCTGCTCTAGGTGAACCCGATTGAGCAGCGGGGCTGAACTGGATGATTTCTTCAGAGGTCTCTTTCAACCAGAGGTCTCTTTCAACCTCAGCCACTACACTGCTCTGTGAAAGCCTTTAAAACTGCTTGGAAGGCTTTCAAAAGTGATACTTTTAAATGTGCACATAATTTTTGTGGTGACTGGAAGGCTATAAAGCAACTCCAGTGAAAGCAAGTTTTTATTTTCACTACTAATATTTCTCATGTGACACAGGAATAAATTGGGCCCAAAGTGTCAGCTTAACTGTTTGTGACTAACATGGGAAATTTAAGAAATATAAAGCCTCTCAAGGCTTGGAAAAAAAAGCCTGGCTCTTGGGCAGTGTATTAGATCTTTAATTTTGCTTTACTCTGCAGCCAGAGCAAATGCTATCTTTTTTTCTTGGCTGTGAATAATTTTTCAGCAGAGGCAAGCTGTTATTATTGCTTCTAAACAAATAAATAATGAAAATTAAAAAGGAAAAAAAAAGTAAAAAAAGAAAAAAAAGAAAAAAAAAGAAAAAACCTGTTCCATTCTCCCTTCCTCTGTTCTCTGACATCACAGAAATGTGGAACCAGTTGTACAGTTAGCAAAATTTTGATTATCTGGCTCAGAGAAGAAAATTGTTATTAGCTACTTGGCAATAAAGAAGAAGTGAGAACACCCTACCAACACCCAAACCTTTCAGCTTCTAGAAATTGGTCCCATTGGAAGCATGCACTTGATGTTAAAAATGACCTCTGCTACATGTTCTGAGGGGATGAAAAATAAAACAAAGCCACTACTCAGACAGTGTAATTGGAGAAAAAAAATATTCTGGTCCAAAATGAGTTAACAAGCTTAATTTTGGAGATAAGAAAGGAGTGATCTGAGCACAGCCTAAACTAGTATCATTTTTCCATCCATCTGTATTTCAACATTTCTATCACTTATTTCTCAATTTTAATATTAATTTGTTTCCTTTTCATTTATAATTTCTTTAGTCATGATAATTTTATAGAACAGGTGATATGAAATACTTGAATGCTAGGAGAGTAATTCACAGTGTCAGGGTATGAGATGAGATTTTGTTCTACTTTTAGAAGCTGTAGGAAAAGAGTTTCAGATAAGTACCAATTCATTGCCAATTTCATAAAAGGTCATACTACATGTATATTTTTTAGTCAGAAGACCAAACATGTTTTTAAAAGAAGTGAAAAGACTGTCAGCTAGAATTTCAGAAAGTATACTGGAAAGCCTGGTTGTAAGTATACTTTGAGAATCCTAAATTAGCAAAGGTGACATGATTTATTTTTTCATCTTGTCTTCTCTGAGATTTGAGTTACTTGTGGGCTATTCATGAACTGCATGAGCACATGGAAGTAAAAGGCTCTAAGGTATAATGCATCTTAACACACATATCCTGTCACCATGAATGAAGATGATGTGCTGTAAAATAAGCCATGTGGTGGCCACATTCATCAAGTACCTCTAGGTGTCCTTCAGTTCAGGGCAGATGTTAAAGCTGGTGTTCCTCAGCAGGTTGGAAAAACAGCAATGAGATTATCAAAATGGATATTGAGATTATGCAAATAATATTCAACCATATGGGTCTGTCAAAATCACATTGCAGTTAATAAAAATAATGATATTTGGAAGAGCCTGTTGAAGCTTAACTATTAGAAATCATAACTGCATAAAGTTCTCTGCCTTTGTAAGTTCTCATTCAGGAATCCTCAAGAAACGCTTTGACATCAAAAAGAGTTTGTCTGAGTAAAGATTGTGTCAAGCACTGCAAGGAAGCAAATTATGAATTCTGTATAATAACTAAAAATCCCAATTTCAGTGTTCCTAACATTCACTCCCACTAAGAAGAGTTAGCTTGCCAGATTTCCGTGTTAAAAAATTTAAAATGTATCCTTACTAAACCAAGTCTTCTAAAAACAAAGCACAGTACAAAACAACAAAAGTGAATACTAATAATATCCAAATATTGTCAAAAGGAAAAGTATCCTTTCCAAATATTAAAACTAATCACATCTTGAACAAAGAAACAACCATGATGCAGTGTAACTACAATGCTGTTCTCATTACTTACTACTAAAAGCTGTGCATATTTTTTTAACCAAAAATATAGTTTCTGATCCAGAAAAACTAGAATACATGGTTTATTCCTTTTTCTTGTGGATAAGATTATGATAACCACTGGTAGCCTAACAGCCATATTTTCAGATTTCTACTAAGATTATAAATGAGGGTAAATTTTCTTTTATATAAATTTTTAAAAACCCAAACAGGACAAACAGAAGTACAAGTAACAACGCCTTCAGTAGTCAGAGTTCTGTGTTTGGTTTGTCAATTTAATTCTAATAAATATTTGGGGGGTTATTTAGATTTTAAAGGTGTTTTGTTTTGTTCTGTTTTGGTTTTTATCCCTCAATGTTACATTCTGTTACATTAAGCATTTTAAGTGTTAGAGTAAGGATTAATCAGTGAAGCTTTTTCTCTCTGTCTATATGATACAACAAAGAGGAAATGGTAGGGCAGTGCTCTCTGTAAGTAGTACACACTTTTTAAACATATGAGACAGGACCATTTTACTATTGGCATCACTTCTTGGCTTAGGAATTACACAGTCATAATTCTCAGGATGATGCTGGTGGGCTTTGGCAGAGCTGTGCAGTACTGAGACCTCCAGACCTTGCAGAGGACACAACCTTGCCATGGATCACCTCATCTTTCATTGTTGGAGCTAATGCATACAAGCAGAGGTCTTAGCCTACATGAGATGTATAATTGTTGAGCTGAATGAGGGCAGTGCAATGTCCACAATTCTTTCATGATGTGTATGGTTAAAATAAAGAGCAATGCAACAAATAAGAGCATAAAGAGAATATTGATAAGATGAGCTCTTTTGGTTCCAGTCAGCAGCAACATTTGTTTTACTGGTTAGAAATTAGGTATAAAGCAAAGAGTATTAGCCATGTTTTAAAGGCTGTGATAGGAAAAAGCCTGTGGTAGATCATTTGAGATGAATAGCTCAGCACTTTTAAGAATTTAGTGTCTATTTTTGCCATTCCTCAGCCGGGAGCTAAGTGACTCCTAAATCAATATCAAGAGACCATTCAATTACAAAAAGGTGAGATTAAAAAGTGTACATGGAGACATAATCCTTAAGATATGGAGCAGGTGAAAAAAGTGGGAAAGGCCCAAAAGGAAGTATTTTACCAATATGCTTGTACATGTAGTACACCATTCTGAATTCAAATATCTTTCGTTCCTAGAGCAGAGATGTTGAGGAAATAACAGTGATCACATTTTATAGTGACTGAAAGAAAAAAATCTGGGGCATTCAGATGTGGGTGGGGCCTGAAAAAATTGTACTATGAGAATTATTGAATGATGGGCTGTTGGCCAGAGGATTGTGAAGGAAGAAACATTTGAATCGCAATATCTTTATACACGTTTCTAACATCTTTTATGATGGCATTTTTAAAGCTTCATATTTACAACCAAATTTTAATCCATATTACTTCTTTCATTTAAAATAAATATATGGAATCTTTTTCTATGTTTTTATCTTTTAATTTGCACCAGTTTAGAGACTTCAATTGCATAAGAAAATGTCAATATTTAGCCCATGTTATTTTCATACCATTTGCTCTGGTGATGGATTCATAACACAAGGGGTATTTCTTTTTAGCCAAAAACTTGCTGTATAGAGTCACTGTTTTAGCAGAGAAATAGGGGGGGGGGGGTTTGTGCTTGCAAAGACATAGCAATGTCAATACTGTTGATCTTACTAATAAATATATGTTGATACTCAACCAAATGTATTTTAGCATATAGCATTACTTTGATCCTAATATGCTTACATGTATAGAACTCTGTCTGCAGCATCCTGTAAATACCAGCCTTGGGAATCCTTTCCAATGCGGCATATTCTGTGATTCCTCTGTATTTAATTCAGATGTAATACAGTGCGAATGTTAGAGCTGTAAGTTTTCACTAACAAGATCCTAGACCCAATGTGAAATATTCTGAAACCTCTAGTGGTTTTAATGCTTTTGCAATTCTCTGGTTTAAGGATTTTAATCCTACAATAGTGAAAAAGTAACTACAAGCCTGGGAAAAGGAGAAGATTATAAATATACTAAAAATAGATTTTGGATCAGAAAAAAACCACACCAGAAGTAATTTTCAATATATCATTTACACTGTTTTTAAAAAATTACCACTTAAAAAGGAAGGTGCTTTAAGAGACATTGTTTTTGTAAGGAAAATGTGTAGTTATTACAACAAACATAATATGGTAATACTGAAGTGTTATTTTAAAACATTAATTATTTTGATTAAAAAAGGGTTTTTTAATAGTATGGGAGACACATGCAAGAAAATGTCTAATGAGGAGGAATAAAAATGGATATGGAGAGCAGGTGTCTCATTTTAGGCAGGTGTTGTTAGAAAATTAAATTATTGCTAATTACTTTTAAAATGGTGTCTAAAACAGTCTAGGTGTAAAAAGATCTATAGTAAACAAAGATGATTCATGGAAGAAATATTGACTGTCATACTTAGTCACTTTAGATCCTAAAATGGAAATAAATATGCAAGGATATTCTTCCTTTCTTTCTAGTGGAAACTGTTGAAGAACAGTAAAATGCATTGGTGCTACTCTAACTAGTAAGTTAATCTAGAAGTTTTGCTTTCACTATATGAAGAAATGTGGTTATCTGGGAGAAATGTCTTTATTTAATAAAGGAAATATAATCATTTAAGCAAAACTCACTCTGTCCAGAAATTTGTGAATGAAGCTCAGACTCCTGGTAACATCATATGGTACAAACTGTCATAAATATTTGAGCAACAATTTATTTGCTGAAAGAAGAAATTCTACCATAAATTCAATTGTAGTACAGGAACTGGAAAAAACCAGTATGGCCCCAACATCAGACAATATTTATGAGGCCTTCTTTTATTCACTGTTAGAAAGTCAACATCAATGCACAAATTGAGAATACAAAAAGCCCCTCTCCTAAGGAGGTTACTGTCTAGATAGATAAGGTAGCAAACTATCTATCTCTACTGTTAGGAATTGAAGGCAAAGCCCTGTTAAGGTTATGACTCAGACAACCCAAACCCTGAGTTTTAGCACTATAAAAATATATACCTGAGTTTGTGATCACAGAGATCACTCTCCAGCTCTGCCTAAAAGCAGCGTAACAACATCCATAGTCCAATAACGGGAGGTACAGGTCTTACGACAAAAACGCTCTGGTCTGGAAATAGAAGCAACTATGATCCTTTATCTCATGTGGCTAACCAGAATTCTGTCCCTTTTCTACACAAATCTCCCCCAAGGCAGAGTGGTAAAACCAGATGGATTCAAGACCAGAGGAAGAGAAAATAAAAGCGGCTACTCAGAGCCCACCTAGTAATTTGGCAGTGGCAGCGTAGGAGCTAGGGCCTTCTCACCCTCTTGTGAAACCAGAGTTGTTCCATCTGAACTGACATGTCCAGTGCTGGAGTCACCTATTCCAGAAGTGGGATGCTGATTCTTTGCACACCTCCTGAGAAAGCTGTCCTGCTGCCTGGCAGAAATGCAAAAAGCCACGCTGCCAACCACAAGAGACCAGACTTAGCAGACAGAGACTGCCCTAAACTTCAGGTCTTTGTCCCTATTAATTTCATATCTCTGTTCTATTAATGTCTGCACTTATTTAGGAAAGCACTCATCAAATCAAAAAAAAGTGAAAACCAAATAAACACAAAACCCAAATAGGACTTCTCTGGTACACTACAGTAATAAACCAAGATCCCCTTTAAACTGTAGTTTTCACAAAATTCTCTTTTCCTGTGAAGTTACCGCTTCTTAGCCAAATTTCTCATTGAGAAATGGTCAAAGTAATTAAGAAGAAGTATAGGAATATAATTTTTCAGCTAGAAAAGAAGGTTAAACATATCATCATGATCTTTGACAAAACCATCACACTGAAATATTTTCAGGATGGCCATTGTGGGGTTTTTTTCTATAAATTGCTATTGCTCACTAAAAAAAATATTTTCTTTCTTGATTTGAAAAAATGCCTGTCTCCAGAGGTCCAAATATAATGAGAAGATGAATTTGGGGGATGTGGGTTTTTTGTGCATGTTGATTCTCAATAACTTTGCCTTGTGATGCTTTGTGTGAGACAATGCTGCTCAGCAGGAGCTCATAAGTGATCAAGAGTATTTAATTTCATTAAGCTGGACATGCAAAGATAAACTGAAGCAAATGAAAATATGTATTAAGTACAGCAATCAAGAGCTGTGATTTGAATTTGCCTTGATTGTGACAGCTGAATGTTTCAGAAGTTTTTTTCATTTCAAATGAAGCAAGTAAACATTTTTTTAATTTGCTAAAAAGTCTGTGAAATCTAGAAAGTCTTTGAATGCTACTCGTGATAAGTCAAGATGAAATCTTAGTTAAAGATGAAATCTTCCTTTTCTTGCTTCTAAGGAATCTTACACAATGTGAACAAATATATTTCACACTTTTATTAAATGGATCTATGTATCTCTAAAATTTACATAGGATTGAAATTACTTTTAGTGTCAAACGGAAAAAAATTGTTTATTGTATTAATTCGAAAAAACAAACATGTTGATGGAAGGAGAAGGGAGTGGGGAATGGCTCATTTCTGCTCAAGGGCTCAAAAGGAGAGAAATGCTTTCATGCTCAGGACTGCTTTGGGTATTTCCAGATATGATTATTCAATGAATTTGTGGCCAACAAGAGTCAGCATATGAAATCAGTTATAAAGGATAGCATTGTAAATCTACGTGTATATTAACACCTCAAAAAATGGCTTGTGATTAAAGGTGGATATCTTTAGTGGAGTGAGCTGAATAAGACAGTAGCAGCTAGCCAGCAGTTTAATCAATTAACCAGATTTCTAAAAATACCCTGACCTTTTCGTCTTCCTTTTAATTGGGAATATAATCCTCTGATATAAGAAATATAATTGGTCTGTGCCATGCATTTCAACCTAGGCTTACAAGGGCTTTAAAACCACTTCTTTAAAGACAGAAATACATTGGAATTTAATTTTTATGTTTGGCTTAGCATCCAGAAGATCTTTCTCTGTAACTACAAGAAAGCTTATGTCACATGGTTGCATTGCAGTAGTTCAGAGTTTTTGAAGTCTTTGCACAATTCTCATTCAAATGTCTTGTACAATCACCTATTCTGATTTCTCACAGTGCACGCTAAAATTATTGAATTCAAAAGAACTTTTTGAAAATAATATTTAGTATGTAGTACAAATAATATCAACAGGCTAAGACAATTCCCATGTAGAATTTGCCATTTCTGAATCTGATTATACCACAGTTTAAACTGCAAATGTAGCAACAAATGGCTGATGTTTAGAAAGGATAGAGATGTAGAGCTTTTTTAAAATCTGCTTACAATTATTTCGTTATGATTCTGTAATTAATATTTAAGTATGGGACTTCACTTTTTCCTTTTGAAGACTGTTTTAAAAATATTATATTTCTACATTTATCAGCCACTAATGGAATGTTAGCAGTGGCATAAAATATATTGCATAAAAAACATCTGAAGCTTTCTATTGCATTCTACATACAAAATGTATTCTATTAATGCAAAGACAAAATGTAGAAGTAAAATTCTACAACTATATTATTGGAAGAGAGACTGAAAAATCACCTGAATCATCTTACAGTGAAAACATCCTAATAGTTTGCTCTTGAAAACCACCATGGAAACAGTTTTATAGTAACATGCAGTAATCTGGTCCACTGTTTCATACCATTAGAAAGTTAAAATCTTACTTATAGCTTCTTCTTACAAACAAAATGGATTGCTACTTGTCCTTTCTTATGATCTTCATTACTTCTTCATACCAACCCATAATAATTAAGAGACTGTCTCTCCACTTCCTGCCTCCAGCAAATGCAATTTGATTATTTTTTGCTTCATGCACTCTCTAATATGCCTGCCATATATGTCATCCTCTTCTGAGCTCCTTTTTTTTTATTAAACTGTGGTGCCTAAAACTGACTGTGGCATTGCAACCAAGGATCACCAGTGCTAAGTAGAGCTGAATAATTGCATTCCCTGTTGTAGAGGGATGAGAGAAAATTTCTGTCAAAGAGTGGTTGGCTTCCAGTTGTCTGCTTCGCTCCAATGCCCTGTTATGGTCAGTGGTAGGGTACACTGTGTCCACATCCTAGCCTTTCACACATACAGTTTTCTTTGGTTTAGTTTAAATGTACCTTTATTGAAAATTTAGGCTAGGGCTTTAATATTCAAATATTTGCCTTAACTACTTTTTAATTATTTGGATGTAGAAATGATTAACTGTATATTCTAGAACTGTCTGGGACCAAATCTGACCAGTTTATGGCTCTCTTGTCCCTCCTTTTCTTTGCACTTTTGAAGATAGGTCTATGAATTTTCCTGTTCTGTTTTCAGAACTCCAAAGATTTCCTACACATAATATTTTCTAAAAGTTCCATTCATATTTCAAATTTTTCGTACAGTGCCCAAACAGGTTAATGTGATTTTGAGAAATGTTTGAAACCATCACCAATGAATTTTTCTTTCCAGGATCAGACCATCTTCTTGTCAAATTGCTGAGGTTTAATTCAGACTTCAACAAAGAAGGAAGGGAAAGCTGCTGTTTTCTTTTGCTCTTTTTTTTTTTTTTTCCCAATTAGACTTGGATCAGTATTTATTCTAATTTTTCCCTTATGCAGTTTTAGAATCTCATATTTTGTTCTTGAAATTCTCTTACTAATCGATACTCATATGCTCTGCCTTGTTTCTGGATTTGTCCTTACAAGTTTCCTTTCTAATCTTCTCAGTTATATGACCCACAAACATAGGACCCTTTAATATGATTTCTTTTTGCTTTTCAAGTCATTATGGACACCCTGTGAAGTTAACACATTCTTCTAACTGTGTTTACCATCTTCTTCTTTCATTAACTAGTTTGATATTGTGCATTAATATTGTTTCTTCCAGTAACTGCCAGATATGCTGCATTTCTGTCTCTCTCAGGTTATCTTCCCTAATGATCTACTATATGAGTTTCCTGAGTTCTCTCTCAAAGCTTGACATCTTGAATGACACTGGTTTTAGTTCTTCTATCAATTATTTCCTTAGGGTTGTTCACTTTATCATCTTGTGATTACTTTCACCCCATACAACAATGTAACTTTTTCATCTCAATCAATTCTCCCTGTTAGGCAAAACTAAATCTAAATTAGTTGGTCTCCTATCCTTCTAAACACAGTTTTTTCCCAGTACCTTTCATGAGCATGATGGTCAGTCTATAGCCTGTCATAGCACTATGTTATAGTAAAATTTTCTGCTGCCACCAAAAAATAATCTTTGAATTGGCTAAGAAAGCTTCATCAAGCTATTCAACAAAAGTCTGTAAGGATTACTGCCATTATTCCATTCTTCTTGGGTTTTTTAACCAGGATAAAAATATTTGTTTCTCAACCTTAATAAAGTCTAGATGTAAATATGATGAACAAAGACAGTATTACCTGTCTCTCCTGGAATATCAGCTCTCCAAAGAAAAAGAAAAATTGTTCCCAGAATTGTTCACAGAATTTCTGTGATATTATTCATGTCATATGAATAATTTTACCAAGATTTCTAGATATTCCAATCAATTTTGTGTTCCTGTGTTTCATTTCCAAGATCTGGCACCTTGGCAATTTACAATCAGCCTCAGGTTTGCTCTATGATTCTCAAAACTCTGTACTATGGTAGTAGCTGGTACACTGCTATTTACACAGGTGACATCTCTAGTAGAGACACCACCTCTACCAGAAATTCTTTAGTTGAGAACCCCTTCATTTCCACAAGTCCTTTGTCTTGGATGGATTTTACTCATTTATAAAGAGGCCAGGCAGGCAGATACTTCACTCTCCCAGCACAAAAGAAGCCCAAGAGTGTTTGCTACAGAAGTTCTTCAAGGGAGATGACCTGAAATGTCAGACAGAATTTCTGTAATTTTGTGATAAATGTATGCATAATTCCTCATTTCATAGAGTCATTGAAGAATAATTTGTGTTGTACCCTTAGCTGATGTAAATTATCATTCCTCAGTTAACTTCAAAGATAATATTACTTAATTTCAGAACTTTTTTTTTTTTGTATTACGTATAAAAGGTTTACAATGGTATTGCATGGTAGTTGTTCACCTAAAAGAAAAGGGTTTACTTGCATACAATGTAGTTCTAGACAGCAGTAACCAGGACTGCAGTTTACAGATTTGAATCAACTCAAATTAAATCTGACAGATCCCCATTAAGTATAATGTGAGTTGGGTCAACTCTTTTTGTCAGAAGCAGGAAAGGAAAATACTCTTCAATAACATGCCGGGAGTTATGTCTAGTGATAAAATATGACTGTAACAAGAAATGAGCTGAAAATATCTTACAACTAAAATGCTCCCAAGAATGATTTAAAGATAATACTTTAGCAGAAGACCATATCACTTCCTTTTCCTACTCTAACCCTTTAACAAGCTGGATAACTCAGCATCATCTTTGTGGGCCCTAGCAGGATACTTTTAAGTGAATGTTCACTGATGTGAAAAACATCATCCTAAATGTGTCATCTCAGATATTTCACAAATCTAACAAACTGGTGTTTCCACATAGTAAGATGCTAATTCTAACTCTGTCATAAAACTCAGCTGTACATAACTGTGCCTCCTGAGATGGAAAGCAAGAAGCAGATTATAATTCTTACATACTGTTTTCTCTTTGCTTAGTGGAGAAATAATCTGTGCTTGTCTTAAACTTAGTTTAGGAAGATTGCTCAAAAAGGCATCACAGAACCTGTGCTGGTGTTCCAGCTCAGCTCTACCAGTTTCTGTCTCTTCATCTCTTTAACCACTTTCATATATGAAGAAGTTGTGGTTTGAGAATACCTACTTTTCCTCCACTCAGCTGCTACTACAAACAGCAGGAGCTGGAGAGGAAAGGAGCTCTATGCAATCTCTTTCATACTTTAGTAGGTGAAAAGGGTAGACATGAATTATGAATGAGCTAGAAGTGACCAAGAAATGTGAATCTCAGGTATAGGAACAGAGAAATTTATAAGTGCAATAACAAATTGTGATCTTAATCTGTAATATTAATAATGAAATAATTTCAAGTGTTGACAATAGATCAAGCTGATGGAGAAAACATGAGTGCCAGATACAGAAAAAAAAAAAAAAACCCTGAACAATGCACAAAGTGTCTTTTTCTGTGATCATAAACATTTTGAAACAAAGTGACACCAGATTGCAGAATCAGTTGTGTGAAATACGCAGCCAGTTCAAGTCTTTAATAATGGGAACAATTACAGCTTGTTGTGTTCAAACAGTTGTGGTTCAGATTGTGTCAGCATTTCTATTGTAACCTGTATTGTGGACTTATAGTTTAGCTATACATGTTGGAAGATTTTGCTGGTTTTGTTTTGCACTGAAGCTCAGTTTTCTTAGCACTTTCACCAATAAAATATTTAACCTTATAAAATATAGAGGTTTAGAAACTAACTATAGTACAATCAGTGCAGTTTGACTCTTTTCAGCCATATTATGCTTTGAGCACATAAGGTAAGAAGTGAAATGTTGGTTTCAGAGAATGGTAACTTGATAGTGAATTAAATTTTTCATATGTGCCAGTGCATTTTTGCTTAAGTCAGTATTAAGTGAGATTTCTATTTAAGTGCATTTTAAAGTCCACTGAAGTAGGGCTAAAAGGTTGGGCTGAGCCAAGTCTTTATGCAGGTGTACAAATGTCTAAAGTAGGATCATGGTCATCTTCTTATACTGATTTTTAAGGAAGAACATAAAGAAATTAATTACTGATCAAGGTACCAATTTTGTAGATGGAAAGCAACAAACAGTTAAGAAAGCTAAAATTTATGTCTCCCTCACTTCAGTAGCCCTGGCTGGCACTGAGTATGTCTGCTCCACTGAGTGGCACAGCAGTAGCTGTGGAACTGTCCTCCTGTGGAGGCTGTAGATAATCCTATGATCATCTGCAAGACTTGTCTAATGGATTGTGTATTGGAAAATTTATCATGTATTCTTTTTGGATACAGTTATAGCTGTTTAGTCTGAAATCTACATTCACTAACTGTGTGTGATAAAGTGAATATGTTTTTAAAGATATTTCAGACCCTGAGATTGGCTCAGTTGATCAGAGCATAGTGATAATAACACCAAACTTGTGGGTTCAATCCCCCATGGTCCCTTTATTTACGATTTGGACTGCATGACTCGTGTGGGTTCCTTCCAAGTCAGAATATTCTGTGCATCTGTAGTTTTATTAGAAATATCTCAATAGTAGCATTCTGCACAGTATTTTGCCAGAATTGTAGTGAGAATAACAATTCACATTTGTATAGTTTCTTGTCTCCTATGGGATGTCTGAGTTGTTTACAAGTATTAATACTATTTGGTTTAGTGGCTGTTTATTTTAGTTTATAAAGAACCTAATCACATGTTTACTTTAGATTACATTAATTTTTTACTTTGAGATATTTTTGGTGTACCTTGCTATAGTTTAATTTTGTTTTGTTGCTGTTTGCCATATGTAACTATTGTAAAAATAGTTTGAATCAAATACTTCAAATAATACCTCTTGGTTTATGATTTATTTCCATGCTAAGCAGCAGCAGCAGTGTCAGCAGCAGTTCCTGTGGTACGCCGGGAAGAACAGGAGGCTTGCGAGGTCTGTGGAGGCTGGTTGTCCATGTGGCCAATTCAAACCACAGGAAGCTCCAAGGAGTGGCCCTTGGGGAGTGCAAATGATCAGGAGTCACAGGACCAGCTTGTACAAAAAGGGAGAGGTGCCTGGGAGGAATTGTCATGATCCAAGCAGGAATTGCGATAGGTTCGTGTGCAAAAGGTTCAGAGTGTGTGATAGGTTAAGAGTGCAAAAAATACTTGAGGGGACAATAGTTTAATCACACAACAAATGCACCTTTATTGAGTGCCAACAACACTTGTGATAGAGGGAATGAGAAAGGAAAAAAAGGATACTGAGCAAGGAAAGTGGGGGCAGGACATGTAGCTACCAAGGGCAGAGCAACGTCCTTGTGGTGTGGCGTCTGGCCAATGGATCCGTCTTCTGTCCATGGGGAGATCTCGAAGTGTGAGTCACAGGGGGAGCTTTTAGAGTCATTTTAGAAGTGAGGGGCGTCCAGCCAATGCGGGGGGAGCACCCAAGAGTCATTGTGAGGAGCCCTGTTGCTCTGGGAACCAGGTGCAACTGTTCAAACTCAGTTCAGGCAGGTCTGGGACAAGCAGGTCTGGGCCTGGCCGCTGGTAAGCACAGGCTGTCCAGCTGTCCATTGTCTTTGTACAAGTTCCCATGGGAACCAGCTCTGGTCCAGTGGACACACCTGCAGTTCAATGCTTGGTACACACACCATGGCACACAGTCCCTTTCTTGACAGTAGTCTTTGATGAAGGGTCACGAGGCAAAACCAGGAACCTCTGGATCCCAACTCTCACAGGAGTGGCACGGAGTTTTGCTGCACAGTTGGTGCGAGGACAGTGCACTCTGACAGCGACCAGGCTACACCCTGCTCTGGTCCTCCACAGCTGTAGGCATCTCTATACCAATGTACACACTATGGGTAACAAAAAAGAGAAGCTGGAAACAACAATGGAGCTAGAAATCTTTGATCTGATCACTGTTGCTGAAATTTGGTTGGATGAATCATGATTGGAACACTGCAATTGATGGCTATAAGCTGTTCTTGAGGAACAGACCTAAAGGGACTTTCTCTCTACCTAAACAGATGGATTGATTGCACAGATCTTTCTTTGAAAAGTGGTAATGCACAGGTCAGGAGTTTATGAGTAAAAATTAGAGATCAAGACAACTATTTAGCAAAGAATACCTGATCAAGGGGAGGATGTCAATGAAATGTTCTTACTTCACCTACAGGAAGCATCATGTCTGCAGGCCCTGCTTCTGACAGAGTATTTCAGCCACCCTGACACCTGCAGAAAATGCAGTGCAGCAAGCTGCAAGCAGTCCAGGTAACTTTAGGATGCATAGAGTACAACTTTCTAATCCAGGTGATAGTAAGCCCAACCAGAGGACATGCGTTAGATCTGTTGCTCACCAGTACAGATGAACTTATCAGAAAGGCCAGGATTGGTGGTATCCTGAGCTACAGTGATCATGCTCTGGTGGAACTCATGATCTCAAGGGATATAGATCAGATGACTAGTAAAGACCCTGAAATTTCTGAAAGTGGACATTCAGTCTTCTAAAGGATCCGGTGGATGGGAACCCTAGTAAACTGCCTCCAGAGATAAAGACATTTTTATTAGAACACAAGTATCAATTTCTATTCACAAGAAGTCAGGCAAAGAAGGCAAGAGATGGGCATAGCTGAGTAAGGACCTTCTAGTCAAACTGGACCACAAGAGGGACATGCAGTGGTGCAGTGGATGGCAAGGACACACATTCTGGGAAGAGTGCAGACATAGTGCCCAAGAGTGTAGGGATGGGATCAGGAAAGTAAAGGCGTGGCTGGATCTAAATTTGTCAACTTACATAAACAAAGAGAGCTTCTACAGCTATGTCAGTCAGAAAAGAAAGACGAAAGAAGCAGTACAGCTCCTACTTGCCAATAGATGAGGCAGAGGATCTAGTGGCAATGGATGTGGGGAAGGCTGAGGTACTCTAGAACATTTTGCCTCAGTTTTAAACAGAAACTGTTCCCACATCTCGAGTCCTTTGATCTAAAGGCAGAGGGTTCCTGGAACCCAGAGTACCTAACATTACACAAGCCCAGGGAACCTGGCTAGACCCATTCCAGGATCCTGAGGGACTTGACGAATGTAATCTCAAAGTCAGTCTCCATCATACTTGAAAGGTAATCACAGTCAGGTGAAGTCACTTGTGTCTGAAAAAGGGGAATGTCACACTGATATTTAAAAAGGATAAAAAGGAAGACCCTGGACCTACTGATCGGCCAGCCTCACCTCTGTACCCAGTAAGATCACAGAAGAGCTCCTCCTGGAAGCTGTGTCGTGGCATATAGAGGGAAGTGAATAGAGATGGCCAATATGGCTCCACCAAGGACAAATGGTGCTTGACTAATCTAGTCATTTTTTACAATGGAGACACTGTTGATGAATAAAGTAGGAGCAGTTGTTGTCATTTATCTTGATTTCTATAAGACTTTTTGCATGATCCTACATAACATTCTTGTTGCTAAATTGTAGAGATATGGGGTTGATGGTCATACTATTCAATGGATAAGAAATTGGCTGGGCATCTTAATCAAATGTTGCAATGAACCACTCAGTGTCCAAATGGAGATCAGTACTGAATGGTGTTCCCCAGAGGACTGTACCAGGACTCATACTGTTCAATACCTTTATTAAGGGACTGACACAGCTGGACACGAAAGAACTGCGCAGCTCAGAGATGTCCCAGTAGGAAAGAAGGGGCAGAACTTTCTTTCATATTTTTACATTTTTGGCATCAGCTGTGGATTGGAGGATGGATGGGATCACCACCCCTCCAACCACACTGGTCAAACAGACAATCAATTAGTTCTTCTCTTCCAAAAAAGAATGTAAACAAAAAACTACCATTAGGTAAACTGAGCTATTTTTACATTAAGAAACTGTTAGAAGCATGAGAATTCTGACTCCATTAAACAATCAGAAAGTTAAGAAAATTCCAAAAGAACAGGGCAACAACAGACAAGGGAAAATGGTTTAAAATTGGGAGACTGTAGGTTTAGATTGGATATAGAGGTGAAATTACTTGTTATGAGGGCAGTGAGACACTGAAACAGGTTGCCCACAGAAGTTGCAAATGGCCCATGACCTCATCTAGTGAAAGATGCCCCTCCTGACACCAGGGATTTGGAACTAGGTTGTCTCCTTAGATTGCTTTCCACCCAACCCATTCTATGATTCTGATTTTCTGTGGTTCTATGCTTGCAAGAACCTCGGAGCTAATACTGCTAGGAAACATTTGTATTCACTAGGCTTCAAATAATTATTAGCAAGAAGTTCTTGGGCCTTAAGCAGGAACTTTAAGTTTTTTTGTCGAATTTCAGCATATTCTGTGATTCTTTGATATTGTGTTTGAAGGTTGGTACTGCTGCTATTGAAACAGCAGACTTCACAACTGACTCTCCTGGGAAGAAAATTGCATGTAGAATTGCATGCACCATTTAAGTAAAAGAGGATCTGGAACAGCACATTCTCTATGATACTGATTTCTACTGGTGCCCTTAAAATGAAGGCTATTTGTTTCCAATGGGTCCAATTTTGCTTGTCTTAAATGTTAAGAGAACTCCTGAGATTTTAATATTTGACTAATTTAGATGATTTGTTTTCAGCTGCACATAAGACTTTTGTCTTGTCTTTCTTCTACCACCATGTGAATAATACACCATTTTATTCTGTAATGACGTTTATGTCACTTACCATGCTCTGCTGAGGTTACTTAAACTGGAGAGATGTGCTGTACCATTAATAATATTATCTACATGGTGTACAAGGAAAATGTCCATGCTGTGGTAAAGAAGCAGGAGAGGAAGTTCCCTACGAATTATGGCCCTATAGTGGACACACACAAGAGTAGTATCATGTGTACTCTGTTCTGTGGGAGTCTCAGGGACTGATCATACACAGTTTCTACAGGAGGAAGAGTGTACACCTGCACTATCCTACTCCTGGCCATCTGAACTGTGAAGATTTTTACCTTTGCTATTCTCACTCAGACCTTGAGGTATTCATCAAGGACTCACATATCTCCAAACACTAAAAGCTGCTGTCCTCTTTCCTAACATTCACAAGTGTTGCAGTCTGACAAAAGTGAACAATAGTATATGAACCAAAAATCTAAACCCATGGCAGGCATTTGACTACCAATGTAGCCTTTAGCTGTTGGTCTATTTCTTCCATAACTTATGTAAGGATGGAAGATTGACAAGGCCAGCTATGATTAAAATCTTTATATATAGCCTATTCATTGGCAAAATGCTACAACTTACATGTTACAACTTGCAAATATATTCAATATTTTAATAATGTTCAGCACAAATTATACTAAACTCTAGTACGACTTTCACTAACCTTCCTTCTGCGAATTCCTTATAATGAGTGTCACAAGCTGTTCAAACAAGTTCTTTAGAGAGATCATCTTTGACAGGACCAATTTATTACCTTAGGATGTGATGTAACAATTTGTTCTACTGGCTGGATTCTTCTTCATTTTCTTCTCATTGAAATAATCCTTTCTTCAGAAACACATAATTATAGTCTACACATTTACCTTAATGTGAAAAAGGAACACATCTGGAAACAACTTATCTGTTAAATATTTCCTTTTCAGCTGGTCCAGAGTATTTGATGTATTCCATTCATGTATTCCATTCATGTATTCCATTCATGAGGTTATCTTTCAGTAATGTCAGATGCTTTAAAAGCCTACAACATATTATTATTTTTTTCTTTGCGAACAGTCATGGATACCACAAAACCAGAAGAGAAGAGTTGTTTTTTTACTAAAAGTAGGTTTGAAGATCAGTAACAAAAAACAATGATAACTGAGCACATACCTTAGTTCTGCTACTAAACTGAACCCTTGTACAGTTAATTATATTTTACTATTTGTCCTGATAACAAAGTGAGATATTCTGCTTAGCCAAAGTATCTGATTAATTGATATAAATTGGATAATGTCTTGATTTCCCATGGATTTAATAGCTGCCATTACAGGAAAATTGGCTTGTTGACAGCCAACAGCATTAGCTTTCCCTGAACTGTGGTTAAAGGTCATAAAAAAGCACTTAGTTTGATTTATTTTATTAATCAAATCCATACGTGTTTTATAAAGGTCTCATGATCTTGCATTTGATATCTGCAGTCTGATATGAATCCATCCCATTAGCCTTTAAAACTTTCAGCACCTTGAGGAAGTGTGCTTGGATACTCCTGGCATTCTCCTCAGAGAAAAGGCTTTAAAAATACCCTTGAAATTTTGCAAGTAGAAGCACAGCTTACTTAATTTCTAATAAAAGTAAGAATTATAAGCAATCTGTAAGGCTTTGCAGAGACATGGTATTGACAGAAGGTTGGAAGATTTGAACCTAAAGGTCCACTATTATATATCAACCAACAGCATCACTGCTTAAATTTCCACTGACTATGCAGAACATTTTGTACCATTAAAGGCTTCAGTTAAGTCCATTTTATTAAGATAAAAGGCATTTTTACTAAATTATAAAGAACATAAAGTTTGCCCTGTACTTTTGTCCTACACTTTTCCCTAAAGTCACACTAACACATCTCAAAAAATATTGCAAGTAATTAAAAAAACTTCTGTTCCTTGACTTAACAACAGAGATAATTGAGCAATAAGCCTATGGTTAGATAATACTGCTGAGTCACAAAGCTTTTTTTGAAGAATAGAACAATAGTGGAAGTTCTGAATTCAATAGGCAGCTGTTCTTATTAAAAGGAAAATTTACATGACATAATAGGAATTTAAAAGAAAACCCCCAAAACTTACAGAAAGGAAGAAATAATTACCTCTAGTCTGTTATCTGTGAGGAAATTTTCAGTATGAAAATTAATAATTTTTAACATTCTTTTGCCCTTCACTATAATGACATCTGTAGTTTTTCTTCAGTCTGAAGTGCAAAATACTAATTCAATCGTGGTGACCTAGGAAAAGATCCTAAATGGAACATGGGTAAGCAAGAACTGTCATTTTGATTTTGCAATTTCATTTTTTAAACAAGAACACTGTATATTTATGGAGTTCTCAGATTTATATGAAGTTGTGCATGGTTGGTTCCCTTTAGAAACAAAGCTGTGGAACTGGAGCTTGCAGTAGGGAAAAATAGGAATTTCCAGCTGCGGCGTCCAAAAGTATGATGAGTATATCTACTAAAACATTTTGTTTCTAATATCAAGGTAATAATACATTTCAAAACATTGAATGTTAATTACTTCATGCATAGCACTGAGAGAAAATAATAGTTGCAGAACTATTAATTGTCTAAAAATATTAACTAAGTTTCAATTCTCTCTCAGAAAACAGTCAGGAACCATTTAAACAATTATGTTATATTTTAACCCTTGTTTAGAAAAAAGGCAGTAGAATACATTTAACTTACATTTTAACATTTTGTAATTTTTCTAACAAAGATGTGAAGTTCCTGAAGCTGAACAGTTATTTTGTGGAGGGGGAAAATAGAATGTTTTGCAAATTACAGTGCAAATATTAACAGAACGCAAAGTATTATATTCAGTGCTAATAGGAATAGTATTAGTGCAATTTCCAAGCCACCTGCTCAGAAAATGGTTTGCTACATGATGTCAGTTATGTCACTTTTAGTTTCAGTAGTTAGTGAGAAAAGACAAAGAAGAAATGCAATTTCCTTCACAAACTTTGAATTTGTAGGGGGTTTTGTTTCCAGAAGGTAAGTAGAGTTGACAGAAGGAATCAAATATCTGAGTTCTAAGAAATTTGTTGCATAAATAATTACATTTTTGGGCAGTAAGTTCCCTTCTGTAAGACTGTAATTTCTCTAGGCAGAGGAAGCTTATTGATCCTTTTGAATGTGTTCGGTCTTATCTAACTATTCACTTGTTTGACCCACATCGAAGTAGGCAGTCTATAAAATTTTTGACACTTTCTCAAGTTTTACATTCAAATTTATCACAAATTATATCAACATAGAAAAATGAATACAGAGATGTGAGGAACAGATTATGTGAAAAGATAAAAAGTTCTGCTTTAAATTACTCATTGCTGTAGAGTGCTGCAGTGCCAGGACAATGACTAGGATGGGAGTAAATGAAAGCGAGGGGAAAAAAGCAAACTCAAGGATATCAACACAAAATGTCCTGGGTTTGACTGGGATGCAGTTAGTTTTTTTCACATCTATCCATGTGGTGTTTTTTAGACTGGTGACCAAAATGCACTGATGTTTTCCTTGCACAGATGTCAAGGCTGAACAGTCCTTGTCCAGTGTCCAGGCTGTCTGCTCCTCCCTCCACCCCTCAGCAATGGGGTTTGGAGTGAGCAAGGATCTGGGAGTAGACACAGCTGGGACAGCTGACCAAAGATCATACCCCATGCCTTGTAAAATCATGTTTAGAAATCAGATGTGTGTCTGTGTATTTCAAACGAGAGCCATTGCTTGGGGACTGGGTGGGCATTGGTCTGGTCATGGTGACTGAATTTTTTTACATCCCTTGTGGGGAAGATTCTTCCCCTCCTTCCTTCCCCCAGCTTCCCCACTTACTAAAATATCCTTATCTTTATCCATGAGTTTTCTTGCTTTATTGCTCTCTTAATACTCTCCCCTTTCAAAAGGGGAGTGGAGGGTTGTGGTACACAAGGGACTCAGTGGAGACTTAGCTTAGCCACCTGGAGTTAACACACAACACCAAGGTAAGAGTCATTGCAAAGCAAAAATAGGCTACCATCAATGGAACTTTTCCTTCTCTATCTTTTAAAAAGGAATGGAAGTCAATGAAAGATAACGGCACATGAGTCAGAACTATTGCTCAGCAACTATCCATGCTATTAGATCTAACCCTTTATTTAAAGACTGAAGGACTTGTCTGCCAATATAGGGCATCATTAGAGATTACATTTTAAAAATGTGGATGTGATGGAAATTGGATTTCTGGCAATTTCATTATGCTTAATTCCATTGACAGATAATATTAGAGTCATGGTTTCAATGACCAAATCTATATCACTAAAAAAGAAAAAAGAACATGCTTCAGCTTTGGAATACTGTTTATTCATGCTACCTAAATTATTACTGTGTTGGTTTTACTGACATTTTCCCAGAAGATTCCCAGGCATGAGTTTGAGAGTGCCACATGACAAAGACCATTCCCAATGGGCAGCATGGAAAGGTTTATAATGATTTGTTTCTCTCTGTTCTCTCTAAGACTATTTCCACATTCAAAACCATAAAAGTATAAGCAAAATTATATTAATGTGTAAGAGCCACCTGAAACTGAGGTGAAATCACATGATCAAGTGCTGTGTGAATGAGATGCACCTAAGTTATGCCACTTGACTTCTAGGCTGGTGGTAACCTGATCCTATGCTTTTTATCAATTTAGATTGAACAGATGTTCCCACCAGTTATTTTCCTTAAGCATGCAAGATCATGAATATTGAAATGCATAAATAACATTATAACATTTCATCAAGTTAAGAGACATGTTTACAAAAAGAACTGAAAAATTCCAATGACAGCACGACTTTTAGCTTCCAGAC
Organism: Cisticola juncidis; assembly: GCA_013400215.1. Taxonomy (NCBI): domain Eukaryota; kingdom Metazoa; phylum Chordata; class Aves; order Passeriformes; family Cisticolidae; genus Cisticola; species Cisticola juncidis. The sequence goes on along the minus strand of VXBR01006232.1, from coordinate 241,696 downwards.
TGTGCATTCCACAGGAATTAATACAATTTTTTTATTGTACTGAACAGCACAGTTGAGACTGGTATTTTAATATATTTCTCAGGTAACCTACAATACCTAGGCATTTACTGCTTGCTTCCTTTCTTCATTTCAATAGCTTCATTCACCTTTGTATAGACCTTTCTGAAAAGTGACTTTGGTTGGTCAGAGCTGTAATTCTACCAGTGGCTCTATTCAGGTAATCAAGTTGGTTTCATTAGTAATGAGAGGAGGGACAGAGCCTTGTGTGTGAGCCAGTCCTCTTTGGGATGTGAGCTGGTCTGACTGTCCACATAAAATCCTTCCATTTATTCTGATTTAGAACTAGAAAGTTCAAACTGAAATATAGATAGAACTAGAAAGACTTAAAATGCAGAGGTTAGTGATCTGGGCTCAAGTGTGTACTGACTGTAAGATGAGGTGACCAGCTACTTCTTTATTCAACAATGCTTTCATATGATCTTTATGCAAGTCAGAGGGAACCTGGCCATTGCTGGTCATTGCTAGCAAAGTATTACATACATGAAGATATTATATACAGCAGAATAAACCGAAATAAATTTGCTTACAGTTAAACCACACCACAGCTTGGAAATATCAGGCTGCTGTTGACCATTTCAGAAAGCATAAATGATTTTATATTCATTTGTTCTCTTATAACATAAAAAGCATTAAGACCTGGTAGAGTATTTATGAGGGTTTTCTAAATTTTCTTTCTCTATGAAAGAGAGTTTTCTCTATTTTCTTTCATAATAATAGTAATGCTAATTTTTTGTTGCATAAGCACAGTTTAGGCCAGCATCTGGTCCAGTTCGTAAAGCTAAACACTTTTAGACACTGCAAAGGCGAAGACCACAAATATTTTCCTCTCTGCAAGAGAGGAAAGTGCAAGTCTCATGCAAGTCTCATGCAAGTCTCTCTTTGTTCTGTGTCTCATAGGCAACATGGAAAGTGAGCTTTCCTTTGGCTGCCTGCAAAGGTTTTATTATCAGAAACAAGTTCCTTCTCCTTACTCAGGTTCTATCTTTGCTGTATCACTTATTAAACCACTTGCCAGCTTGTATAAGCTAGACCCATTACAGTGATCCTAGATCTTACATCTGAATATCACTGGCCCCTTTTTCTCAGGTTCCCAAGTGGTCTATGCTGTGCCTGGTTCTCTTTTCAGTAATGCAGATGGTTAAAAATTTCACTGTTCATATTGTTACTGTACTGATTTGTGAAAGAGAATAGTATTCTTGCACCTTAAATGCCAGTTTTCTGTAACAGAATAAAAGTAGTTTCGTACAAGAAAATCAAGAACTGAGTACTTTGAATACTAATATGTTATTATGATGATTATTTCAAGTGGTTGTTTACCTAAGGGTTTTTTCCAGTTGATATCCTGTTGACAACACTTTTCATAGAATGTGGAGAGTTTTTGTAATAGTAAGTGCTTCTATTTATGGAGAAATTTAGCACAACCAGCAGAAAATCTCTAGTAAAGGGAAGAATTGGCCTATCAGACCTAAATCAGACTTGACTCCACTCAGTTTTGATAGATGTGAACTCTGCTCGAAAGCCCAGTGACTGTGCTCACAATGAATAGAAACCAGGAAACTGATTTCTCAGATGCCTTGATATCCAAGTGGTTTGGGAGTGCCTGAAATATGGGTGAGCCTTGCAAAAATCTTTATTTTACTGAATATGACAAGGAAGTAGCTCTCTGTAGCTCTACAAGTCCCCTATGCAACTGCAACATTTCTCATTCTCTTATGCTGAACCTGGTCCACTGTATACAATAACTTAATACTGTTTGGAGTATGGACTTTTATCATTTCACATGGTTGCATAATCACTACTCAATTGCAGTATTTGCCTGCCCTGGTGAATATTTATGTTATGTAATATGAAGTAACATCGCCTGGAAAGACTTAGAACAAACTGTTCCAGAATGGCCTCTGAAGTGATGGTTAAGGCACACTTGCTATAAAAAACTGCATTTCAAAGTCCTTTAAATTAGATGGACTCAGATACACATGAAAGGGACTCTAGAATGGACATGAAAACAAGTGTCTCCCAACTTCAGTGGAATGCAGTAACCAGTGGGTAACATCAATAACCAGAGAGGGTGTGAATGACAGATCCTTAGAAAGAATAGGTGAAAGGAGTATCAGATGTGGAAATCTGGAAGTAGCTGAGTTACCTAAAGGATTTAGTGTCTTTGGGACTCTGGTTGTAAAGTAGATGGAGAACAGCATAATTGCAGGCACACAGAACATTTTATTGGTGGAAAGTCAAATTTACTACAAAAAAATACAAAAAGGATTATATATATATATATATATAAATACATATTATATATATATATGTGTGGACTGGAAGTATTTAAAAGTGATGAGGCAATTAGGAAAATTATCCAGGAACATTCAAGTTCAAATCCTCAATCTAAACCTGAAAGAAGCATTACTTAAACTTCTGCCTCCTATATCCAAAATGAATAGTACAATCATATTTGATGGCCATGCTGAACTTGCTTGTGTTCTTTTATTTTCCCTTTGACTTTCTGATGCATATTATTTCCAACATATTGTGTGCATACAATTATGTTTTTCTTCATCCAGTGCTGTGTCTATAAAATCATCACTGTCTCTCTAATACAGATGTAATATTTAAAATACCAAATATAATTAGTTACTTATCTTCTTGGACTCAAAATGAGAGTAGAATTTACTATTGCAATTATATTTAAAATTGGTGAAACCTGAGGAAAGCAGGTTTATGAACTGTGCTAGCTGCATTCTTTGATTCTACTACAAGATGTCAGCTTACGCTTCAATTCACAAACAAGCACAATGGAAATTGTAACATGGCCCTTTCTGCTTTCTTCCAATGTGGCCTGAATACCAATAAAATCACACAAGGTGAAATAGTTGTCTTAAAACTCTCAGAAGCAGAAGTGTTAGCTTTGTGGTATTACAGATAAGTCTCACTATACATTTGCTTGCAGCCTCCTATCAATGGAATTTTTTTACTCAAAAACCAAAGAAAATAAAATAAAAAGGAATTAAAAAAGACAAAAGAAAATAAATCTATCGTCTTATGATTTTTAGAAGTTTGAAAAAATATAAGACACAATTATCTTTCTTTTCTACAGTAAGACATTTTGAGGAGACTCAGAAATCAATTTGCACATTTTGCTTTTGAGAAAGTTATCTTTTTTATTAAGGATACTCCTCTGGTTCTCTCCTGGCTCTTCAGTGGCAATTCTATAACTCAGGGAGGATAATTGGACTGGAGGAGGGCAAACTGAAAATTGGCATTTGCTGCCTAACCAAGATTTACGAATGCAGGAGATTGACTCATCATTAGAAGCAGGTTAGGAGATTCAGCTTTGAAAGATATAAAAATATATCATAAGGGAGAGGGAGAAGAATATCATATTTTTGGTATGTGCATTTGGTGAAAAGGCTCATCAGTTATTTTCATTTTTACTGTAAGTGGGACACTGCAGGAGGGCAGATGGCTCAGGTCGATTCAACACCTTGCTCAAAAGAGGGCAGCCCAGGGTCTTGGCAAGTTAAATTTTGGAAATCACTAGGGAGGGAGATTCCTCCATCTCTTTGAGCAGCCTTTTCCCGTGCTTGATCTTCACAGTGAATAATATACCCAAGGACAGTTTTTCTTACTCATGATTACTTATGGCTACTAGCCCTTGATCTTTCACAGTACCCATCCAAGAAAAAAGTCAAGTTCTGTCTTTACTGTAACCCCCTTTTAAGTAATGAAAGATGGAATTATATTCCTCCCTATCCTGATTTTCTTTATGCTAAGCTGTTTCAACAGCCTTTCCTGATATGTCATGGTCTTCAGCCTTTCCTCTCCATGAGATTCTGTTTGTTGATTTATCTCATTGACCAGGGGTCCAAACCAGGCAGAGTACTCCAGATATACACTCTGAATTCAAAATCACTTGTTGAAGAAGTGAACCATTTGCTTCCATCTGCTAACTACACCCTCAATCTGCTAACCACATCCTTGATAATACAGCCAGTAGGCATTTGGTCTTCATTGTTGTAAACATATCTTAATCCCAGGTTAGTTCTTAAAGACATGCTACCCAGACAGTCTGTTCCCAGCCTGGACTGATGGACTTTCTGTATGCCAAAGACTACTTTGCATTTATTTATCATTATGAGATTCTTATTAGTTCATTATTTCTGGTTGTTTATTCTTGTATCAGCAAGAACAGCCCAGCTCTACAGCACATCCACCATGGTTCCCAACTTGAAATATTACATGAACCTGATAGGGTGAATCATCATGGAGGTAATTGTCAAAGTTGTTAAAGTATCATCCCTTTAAATCAGTTTCAAAGGAATATGCCTTAATTGATCACTAGGTTCACTTTGACTCATTGGCCATTACCCATTGGGTCGGATTGTCCAGATTTTTCCAGATTATACTTCATCCATCTAATCTTCAATTTGGCTACCAGGACTCCATGGAAGACCTTGATATAATGGAAATAATTATATAACACTGATATAATCGAGGTAAAGGAGTTCACTGCACTCCCTTCAGCCACAAAATTTGTCATTCATTCAAAAAAGGGAAACACAATTTGCCCACAAGAAATCAGTACAGAATATACTCAGTTACCTCTGGTTTTTTTTTGTTTCCTTCATTTCCTTCCTTTTTTGTACCCCGAAAGAGCTTTGGGATATTGAGAATGAGTATTATATTATTCTGTATCTACAATTCTTCCAGGTACTTAGGCTGACTCTTCGGTCTGCCTAAGAAGAAATTTTGGATGTGCTCTACTTTCTGGGACCTCTAGGATAGAAGGTTAAGTAACTTTAATTTCAGTAACTAAATTTTAGTGTCTTTTCACAGATGTCAGCTACCTATCTTTCTTACCATAGCCAATGGAGGATCCAGATACCTAAGAGAGTAGTGTAACTGGAGAAACCATAGGTTACCTGAGACAAAACCAGCAGATATGACCCATGACCTGCAGAACAATCATATTTCCCAAATAAATTGGAGATCAAGGAAGATATTGCAACGAATCTCAGATGGAAATAAATACATGTGCTTAACAAACTAAATCATTCCATGGACAATTGTTAGGAATCTGAATCACCCTCTTGGCTTCCACTAGTGGTATTAACTTAATCTCCGAGGCTTGTGATGGAAGCATAAGTTATGTTTGTAACATAAACTAACATAAACTAGTTTTCATAGCATGAAAAATTATCTTTTGAACTAAATTTTACCCTCCATTTTCTGTACCTAGTTTTCACTTCCATAGCATTGATTAACAGTGTGTCCAAAGAGAAATGAATTTTAAAACATTAGGTTTTAAGTAGATTGTAGAGCCTCGCTGCTTGTGTATCACTAAGGTGGGTATAAAATGAAAGCTTTCCCCTTGTTCAGGTTGATGAGAATTCAAATAGATGTGAATTGCACAAAGAGATCTTCTCAGATCTCTTTGTGCCAGCAAATACTCCCAATTGTTTATATTTTTACAGAATGGATCTCCACTGTACAAAGAGTTTTTTTAAGAACATTATGAAATTTTGTCAGTGAGGGTCACTTCACTGATAATTTGCATTATTTATTCACAGCTTTATGAGAAGGGAAAAAAAGTTCTAAAATTTCCCATTTTTTAAATAACATGAACACTGTATCCTGTAGAGAATTTATGTTATTGTTTTGGTGTTTAGTGGGGTTTTCTCCCTTTTCCTTATCCTTTTTATTTTGTCTGATATCTATATTTTGGAATTTAAAAAAATATATAAGTACAGATGAGACCTGAAGAATGCCTTTGAAAAGGCAAGTTATGTGTGCAAGAACAAAAGTACAACAGTCATTTATGCATCTGCTATCATATACCAAAGCTTGCAAATTTCCTAAGTCACTCTAGGGCAATGGTTAATGTTACCAAATTCTGCATCTCATCTATACAAATGTGCAATAAAAATAGATATTAATTTACTCATTTCTGCCATAAATTTTATTTGGGTTATAACCATGATAACTAACTTGTACTACACCACTTAGAGGATCCTTAATAATCAACCTACTTTCTCACAACAGATAAGAATGGCTACTGTGATAACTTGTACAACAGATGCCTATGGCGATAACCTGTACTACACTACTTAGACTATTTCTAATAATAAAACTATTTTTCTTATGGCAACTAAGAATTTTCATTATGATTTTATCAAATCAGAATAGGGATTAAAAAATCGCCACTGTATAGAAGTCAGTTTACTTTGTGAAGTGTGATTCTGTTAGAAAAGAATAGTGATTTGTAGCCTAAATAAATAAAAGTCCTAGATTTCCCCCAATAAAAAAATGCACAAGATGATATGCAATTTGAAAAGAAAAAAATAGCAAGAAAACAGTAACTTTAAAACTATTTGGAAACTTTATTTCAGAGACAAGAACTTGAAGAGTTTTTGAAATCCTAGTAATTTATTAAGACAAAGTAAAATGGCACTAAAAAATAACAAAAACAAACAAACAAACAAATAAAAATAAGTTCCTGGATGTTAACTTTTAAGATTTTGCTTGTTGCTAAATAACAAGGAACTCTGAAAGAGAGCAGAACTAGCAATGCTTATGAATTAAGAGAGGGAGTAGAGGAAAAGGGGGAAAAGGTATATTTCTGAATCCTGTAAAATGTACAGTGTTTTTATTGAGCTGGTTCTGATAGCAAAACATGAAATGCCTGAAAACAGTTCTGTGATAATTAGCAGCTAAACAGAAAACTTCTTTCCCTTTTATTTTAAAGATGATACAGTGTGATTAATAAGTCTATGTATCACAAGTCATCCCTCTGAATTTAATTGGCTTCCTTATACAAAAAATGTTCTCTGTGGCAGACAAAGTATCAGAATTTTGTTTTCAAGGTCTGACTCTGCTTGGTTCACTCTTATAGCTGTATATAATTCCATCTTTTCACATCGTCATTTAATCACTTTAGAAGCAAGAGAAGAGAGGAAAGAAGATTTGTTCTTAGCATGAAGCAAGCATATTTTGAGAGTTTTATAACTGCCTTCTTACCAAACTGAAATGAGATTCTATGAAAATGATAGAATTAAATTTTGTCCTCTGCTAATCTCAAATACATACAAACTGAGAACTGAAAAATATGTTGTCACTCTTCTTCACAGTTGAAATATCCAGCCCTGATGATGAGCTGAAATCCTGGGCCACAGTGAAGAACATTTGAATCCAAAATTAGATGTTTCTTCAAAAATGGAAGATCAAATAAACTCTCAAACTATACATAGACAGCAGGCATGATACTTCTGCCATTAATGACTCATTAGGAAGATGTATGTCCAAGTATACAGTTTAGGTATTAAATCTCTGGGAAAACAATTTTCCATGAGTGCACACTTTCTAGAACCCTACTAAGGTTAACTTCTGGGATTTCCTTATCAGAGGCTTGAAAACTGTACTTGGTTTGCATGACAAGGCTTTGGGAGTGGTGGGCCCAGAGGTGTCTGTAAGAAGCTGCTGCCTCCATGCCTGGCAGAACCAATTCCTGGCAGCTCCAAAGACAAGTGTGATGCTGGTCAAAGCTGAAGCAATTAGAAATAGTGGTAACACCTCCAAGACAACTTTTGTAGAAGGAAAAATAAAGATACTGTGCAGATGTAATGGGGGCCAGGGAAAAGTGAGATGATAATATGTGAGAGGAGCAACTCGACAGACACCAAGGTCAGTGGAGAAAGATGGGGAGGAGCTGCCCCAGGTGCTGGAGCTGAGACTTCTCTGCAGACCATGGTGGAGACCATGGTGAAGCAGCTGTGCCCCTGCAGCCCATGGCATGGGGATGAAGAGATTCACCTTTAACCCCCAGAGGAGCCCCATGCTAGAGTAGGTGGATGCCTGAGAGCAGGCTGTGATGCCATGGGGGGCCTGTGCTGGAAGAGAGTCCTGGCACGTACCTGCAGACCCATGGAGAGAGGAGCCCGTGCTGCAGCAGGTTTCCTGGTAGAACTTGAGATCCCACAGAGGAGCCATGCTGGAACAGGCTGTGCCTGAAGGACTGCACTGTGTGCAAAGGGAACCACACTGGAGCAGCTCATGGAGAGCTGTTGCCTGTGGTATGGACTCATGGTGGAGAAGTTCAGGGAGAGCTGTCCCATGTGGAGGATCCCAAAGTGGAACACGGCATCGATTCCTCTCCCTGAGCAGAGGGAGAAACATGTGATGAACTGACCATAACCCCCATTCCCTGTTTCCCTGCACCACTGGGAGGAGGTAGAGCTGGGATGGGGGGAGGGGTGGAAGGAAGGTTTATTTTAAGGTCTTATTTAAATTCTCATTACTGTCCTTTGATTTTATTAGTAATAAATTAAAATAAAACATGTCCAATTCTAATTCTAGCCTGTTTTACCAATACCTGGTGAGTGATCTCTCATGGTCTTTAATCCACGAACCCTTTGTTTGCCTGTCCAGCTGTGGAGGGAAGTGATAGAGACGCTTTGGTGAGTGCCTGGCCTCCAACCAGCATCAGCGCACTATCAAAACACATGACATTGATAAAACACTAAGATTCACCCATGGAATTACGTGTAGAAAACTCTCCAGGAGTAATGCAGTTTGAGACATATTATTATTGTTCATATTTAGTCGTGTAAACTATTGAAGGAAGCTCTTGTTTTCCAAGAAACCGCTGTCAGCTTCTCAGACATCTCACAAAATTTCATCAATCAAATTCATTCATCAAATCAAATCAATTAAATTTAAAAAAATGTGTACATTCCCTCATGTGATAGATAAGCAGTTCCATTAGTCATTACTAATTCCAGTTAATTTTAGGGGTTTTCTTCAAGTTTAATTAAGCTTGTATTTCCACATTCCACTTTGCTGTGAACTGCATCGTTCACAGGATTTTTTAAAATAATCTACATTTCATCAGTCTAGTTTCATATATAGTTAATAAGTAGAAAATCCTCTTCGGAAATTAAAGAGCTCTTTTACATTATCTTTATAATTAACTCAGTATTAAATTAATAATGGAGACATAGTAAAGCTTTAAATTGAAGCTTTGAAATACAAAATTACAAATAACTAACCTAAAGAAAATTACAGATGAAAGAAATACGAAAAATGGGCTCACTTCAGGGAAAGTATCATGAAACTAAATCAGTGAATTTTGTGTGTGTCTGTTTACAAATAATCTCTGAGCTACTGATATTTCTGAATTCGGGTTATAAATATATTGTGCTACATTTGCAAGTTGTACTTCCTAAGAAATTATGAATATTGTATTTCACGTGTAACCCGATTCTGCTCTAAGGGAGCAGATGAAATTCTAGTGTCCCATTAGAGGCATCTTCTAATACTTTTTATTCTGACAGAATAAAGGTTAATCTCCAGGTAGCCTCAGGTACGTGATTTATAAAACGGCTGAGTGTGTGTCAAAGAACCTACTTAAGCAGCAAGACTGCCAAATTCTTGGAGCCCTTTCTGACTCTCATATATAGATATGGATTTTGCTCCAGTTGAAGTCAGTGGCTCAGTCTAGAGAAAGAGGAAATTATATATTCTCTGAGTTTGTTGCTGCACAGATTTGGATCACAATAGCTGTTGCATGTATCCAAATAGATGAACTGTAAGCCTCATTCCTCAAAATAGGTATTCTCACAATCCTTGTCCTTACCTCTACTTTTGCCTTAATGGAACTCTTCATGTTATGTGGGATTAACAACCCAAAAGATCAGAATCAGCTAATTTTTCCAGAGGACTTTTCTAATACTGTATAATACAAATAATTACTTTTATTATTTGTTTCCTGTAGGAGAGTTGCAGACGGTCACGAGAGATCTCTGGAGTCTGTTTTCCTAGCAGCATTTACAATAATGGCATAAATCCTGAGAAAATATCAGTTTATTCTATGGGTAATTTTTACAACAAACCATCTCTTAACCTTTGTTTGCCAATACTGCAATACTTGTGCTACTGAGATGTCATCTACGTTTTGAATGATTGTGTTCAACTCTGTATGTCAATAAAACTGGAACAATTTTCAGATCTTGTCTAGGCAGAATGCTAATCCAAATTTTCAAAGGAACTGTATAACATAAGAGGCAAACCTACAACATATCCAGAGATAATTAATTCATTTCTTTCTAACAGAATAAACGAATCTCTTCATGAATAAAAATGTATTCTGTTTCTAAATGAAAAGTCAAAATCCAAACCCACAACTTAACAAAACCAATTTCTCAGAAAAACTCAATTGTGAATGTAAATGGCATGCATAGTAGCAACATTTTTCAAATCTACATCATCACCTATTTCCTCTTAATACATATCAGTCTTCTTTTTTACTCTCTAGCCAAGTGACATGGGTTATATAAACTTTACAATTGAAAGGGGAGAATTTAAAAGTGAAAGGAAAGCATAATTTGAATGTAAATGAGGGAATTCAAACAGATTTTTGAGGGATGCCTCTGATACTTAAAAGACTTTACGAAATGAGATTTAAGTTGATACTAACAGTGTGTGACTGGAATGTAAAGGTTTAAGGGTGTTCATTTGCCATTGGTAGGATGTCAGAAATAGGCCCAGAAAAAATTGCCTGAAGTCTTAAGGTTTAAATTATGATTAGCAATAGTAACTGTTATAAATGCTGTAGCTGTTATGAGAGACTATAAAATAATGATTCAGTAAGAAAAATAAAACATTTGATTATTTTAAAATGAACTTTACAGAAACTGCCAGTAATCAAACATTTTCCCAATGAACTTTCTACACCTAGGTCCCTTGACAGTTCTTTCTTGAGTCATGGTTTCTTCCATAGAAACTTCTTACTCTTAGAAGAGTAATATTTTACAATTAAATATATTTACAATTAAATATATAATATTACTTAGAAGAGTAATATTTTACAATGCAAAAATGCCTATAAGCCTCTCAAGGTCGTGTTCTTTTATGTACAGTTTCACTTGCAGAGGATTTATTACAAGAGACCATTGTTGAGGGAAGAACAGGGTCAGCTAGAGCAGAATGTCCTGTACATGCTCATCTAGTTTAGCCTCACTTAGGTTGAGACCTAATTTGCCCATGATGAGACAGAAGTTGTCATAAACTCCCTCCATTGTCAAGGGGAAGAGACAGGCATCTGCTTCTCATCTTGGAGTGCTGAACCCTCAGCTACTGGGACACTTCACAGAGAGCACAGGGAGAATATTTTCCTAGTGGGATTCTTAATTATTAACAGGTTCAAGTTTTGCTCATTTCACATTGTGTGCATACACAAATAAACATAATCTTTGGATTGTTTATGATACTTGTTCCAGTGCAAGAGAAATCTGAAGAAAGAGAATCTGGACATTCTATTCATCTATCTGCCAAGTGAAAGGTACCTTGCATACCTCAAGCTACTCATGGGACATAAATTGAAACTCAGATGCTTCTTGCAAAGGGCTGATCTAAAAGCTGCTATAAAAAAACTGGGGAAGTAAATAGGAGTAGAAGAAATATAAGTTACTCTGAAGGTTGAGCGGGTTAAAATGTCAAGCGTAAGAGATAATTTTTTACATTTCATACTTGTTCTCCAAACTGAAAACATCCCACCAGACATATATAAAATGTCTTGTCTGAAAAAAAAAAGGTTTCTGTGATATAAATATACCTGCTAATGTCATTGCAGTCATAATTTTCCCATTAATTTGGTACTGTCAGGTCATTATTAGAGAGTTACTGTACTGCAATTCACCCTTTTTAAAAAATTTTACTTTCACAATTATTTCTTTTTAAATTCCACTGTAGACTGTACTTTACTCTTTCATAATTAAACTGTATTTCAAGAAATCACAAAGTGGACCAGAGAATAACATAAATCTGGGAAATATGATGCATACAGGTTCAAATTCTGAAGTTGATAAATGCTTTATGTGACAGAATTGTTGAGAAAATCAGATAAATGTAATATAATGTCTTGGTATTAGTGGAGTACAAAACAATATTTCTTTGAGGAAGAAATCTGGAAAGCTCCTATAAAAGCTAGTGCTTCATTTTGGCAGGAAAAAAAAATTATTTAGATTGAACAGTGTATAGTGTCTTCTAGTTTGAAAATCCAACTAATTTCTTCTTGTATGTGAAGCCATAAAGTTGATATTCATATTGAGAGTGACTCATAATCTTGAAAAGAAGGAAGGTAGAGGGGCTGCTCTATTATACTCAGTGCAATATCAATAAAGTTTCTTCCTGACAAAACTCCTCAAAAGAGGAGTTTATATTTTTGTTTTATGAACAAAATAAATTTACCCTATCTTCCTTGGTTTCCTTTTTTTTTTTTCATGTAAAAATTTCATGTATTCTACTTTCTGTTTACCTCAGTGGACAACATCAAATAGAGAATATTAGATGCAAGATACAAAATGCCCATGATATTTTTGGGCATCACATTAATATTTAAAGAGTTCCTTTCTAGATACTTAGGAAAGTTTAGTTTATTCTGCAGGTAATGTATAGTTTCAAGAACAAAGAGTTCCTTTTGAAAGTTGAAATATACTGGTTCTGTATAAGCCCTAGTCCTGCAACCAGTACAGTTACATTGGTAAGGGTCCTCATTATACACTTAAGGCCTGTTCATTTTAGCTTGCATCTGAAATGCTTTTCTAAACTGACTGTATAGAGAGAGGAGAACAGACTTAGTCAAAGATATAGAGTTAGAATTTCTTGTTTCTCGTAGAATACTTAAAGGCAGACCATTTTCTTTTAAGAAGTTTTTAATCCTGCTAAAAGGAATTACAGGGAAAAAAAGTATACTTTAAGCAGGTAAAAAATTGCATATGTTCCTTGAAAATGCTAGTATCTAAAAAGAAATCCTTAGACAAATTGCATAGATTAGTTCTTACACTCTTTTGTATTTGATTAAATGTAATAATTTTTTATGTTTAAAAATATTACAGTGAAACAATTGCATGAGAATATATACTTGTGTGGGGGGTTATCTCTGGCTGCATGCCAGGTGGTGACAAAGCCTCTCTGTCATTCGTCCTTCTCACTTGGACAGAGAAAGAAAATTAGGACAAACGACTTGAGGGTCAAGATAAGGATAGGGAGAGCACACTCACCAATTATCCACAGGAAAAACACACTTGACTTGAGGAAAAAATAATTTAATTCACTGCAAATCAAGCCAGAGCAGGGTAATAAGAAATAAAGCCCTATCTTATAACACCTTTCCCCAGCCTTTGGTTCTTCCTGAATTCAACTTCACTCCCACCTTTCTCTACCTTCTTTCCTACAGGTGATGTGGGAGGATGGGGAATGGAGACTACGGTCAGTTCATCTCATGTTGTTTCTGCTGCTCCTTCTGACTCAGGGGGAGGATTCCTCACACCTTCCCCCTGCTCCAGTGTGGTGTCCCTCCCACAGGAGGTAATGCTCCATGAACTTGTCCAACACCGGTTAATGCCATAGGCTGCACTTCCACAAAACGCTCCAGCATGGATCCCTTGTTTGTGTTCTTTCTACAGGGTGCCATCCTTCAACAGCAGAGAGCTCCAAGCATGGCCTTCCCACAGGGTCACAGCCTCCCTTGGGTGCAGTCCCCTGCTCTGCCATGGGGTCCTCCAGGGGCTGCAGGAGGATCTCTGCTCCACCATGGACCTCCATGGGATGCAGGAGCACAGCTGTCACACCGTGGTCTGCACCACAGGCTGCATAAATATAAAGGATAAATCTCGGTTCCCAAATAAAATGCTCTTTGTCCTTTTTATGATGTGCTGAGTTTCAGGAAGGCAAGCTGAGCTTTAGAAAGTGTATTTTAAGTGGAATATTTTTGAGTGAAATAGCTGATCATTCAAGGACTTTTCTTGAGCTTCCCAAGAATTCTCATAATTAGGGTCTAATGCACAGAGGAAATAGTTACCCCTTTTTTTTGTCTTCAGAGAGCTAATTTTGTTTATCCAAATATAACCTGAGTTGGAATAAAAGCTTGATATTAGACACAATCTTGAAATTCATAATTTTGATAATAAAATTTTCACAAGTTTTCTTGTGGAACTTCAGCTTTCAGAACATTGCATCAGATTTTAAGTTAGTGATTTTAAACTGTACAGCAGAGACTATATGGTGTAGGAGAGGAGAGCTCCGTTAAAGAAGAGACATAAGTTAAGTTCATGCTATTAAAGATTCAGTGTGACATTTATCTAATGAAGCTTCAGATGTCTGCCAGAGAAACATCTGTGCTTGCTGTCATCATAGGATCTACCTCCATATGTCCAGTGGAAAGGAACCAACACTTTTATGCTCTTACACTCACAACCTGTTTGAAATTACTTCTTTAGTGACATGAATCATATATGTTCCCTTCGGAACTTAACAAAGTTTTGTGAGTATACTGAGGAGTATTTCTGTGTCTTGCAGTATTTTGGAGAGTGACGGAGTCTTTTTGGAAGATACATGAATCCTTCGTATATAAGTATTAATGACAAAGTAATCTGCGACTGAGAGAGATGGAACTGGTGTTTCATGGGGAATATCTATACAAGTAAATAAAATTATGAAGAATGTGAGCTTGTAACAGCCTCGGCGCTGTTTAAATTTTATGACAGTTTTAGCCCCTGGCATGGTTTGTGCCAAACAGTTTCCCAGAAAATTGCTGCATTGTCAAAGTAACTGCCTTTTTATCTTGAGTCAGGGACCATTTTCAGGTTTGGATCTGGCCACCTTCTTTGAGGGGAAAAAAGGTGTCAGATGATACACCATTTAACATGACCTTACAGGACAGAGGGGTTTCATGACATGGTTAAATTTGTACTGTAGGTATTTCCTTTCAGTTCATATATTATTACAAGATTTAGGGCAACATAAAGACAAAATGGTTCCAATTCTTCTAAACCATTTTGGTACAGATCTTCTAGGGGGCTTCTAGAAATCTAAGGTATTGTGTAATGTCACAAATCTTACAACATCTCTTAACAATTTTGTAGCGTTTCTGTCTTGTATCTGAAGAGGAAATATGCACTTCTTTCACAGGTGAAACTCGTGTAGACTCCTCAGAGAGTTCTGCCAATGAATGTGAAGAAGAATTAGTTCACTAGTGATTTTCTGTGACATAAACTTTATATTATCAAAACCCTGTTGCTCTAAGCAACTTCAAATGTTAAAGCTCTATTTGAAACACTGTAAGGAACTGAGACATGTAAACAACAGAGACATGTAAACAACAACCGGGGGGAACACATTTAAAAGGGAATGGTGATTTTTTAGATACAGTCCAAAATACAACTCTAGCTTTTTTCTTTTTTTTTTCCAAATAACAGAACACATCAAACTGCTAAGGAGAAATACAGAAGAGGAAAAAAGGATTTCAAGAATTATGGAAATTATAATTTTTTTTTTCCACCAGGAAAGAAGGAAAATATTGTGAGAAACTGGAAATTTCTTGATCTGGCAGTGTAAAAAGAGAAATTAATAACAATTTTTTTAATGACGCATGCACAAACTGACAAAATGTAGTGACATTTTAAGAGGGAATGAAAAATTAAAATACAGGAGTCATTAAAATTGTTAAACAAACAGCTACACTATTATGAAATTAGACTTTATGCACATTACCATGTTATCTAGGAAATATACTATAAAGAAGTACAGAAAATATCCCAGCTGAAAATGTGGCCTATCCTGGCTAACTGCCTGAAACCATGATTTGTATCCAAGGAAATGCAAAGTGCATAAGTTAGCTCTGCAATTGGCTGTGTCATTCACTACATTGCTTTTATTATTAATTAAAGTATATCAGAATCTCACTGAATAGTGTCTCAGTTGAGAATTGACAGTCTTCTACCTTAACATAAAATCAGCCAATGCATAGAAATCAAGGTGGTGTTGCACTAAGTGGTGGTGCAGTAAAGAAATTGTTTCAGAAAGGTAAATTTACCAAGCAATGAAGAGGAAAAGAAGCACAAAAATGTCTGAATCATCACATGCAATTCATGGATCTCAGCAAGATCCAGCATGAACTTAATCCTCTTCTTTCTTTTGTATGCATATTTCCTAGTGGAAAGATTCTGACATATCTTTTCTGGCAGTGATATATATTGTTTAATTTCCAAAATAAATTAATGGTCAAAGGGAAAGTATATATCCTTTAATTTCAGTAGTACTCTGTAGCTTAAACACTCTGTCTCTGTCTTTTGTGCTGTACCCCACATCGACACATTTACATTATTTTCTTGAGATTACTAAAACAGTAACGAATATTCTTGAGGCGAGTTAACCTCAGCCAGCTGCCTGACATTCACCCAGCCACTCTCTGACTCCCCTCCTCAACAGGACAGAGGAAGAAAATAAGACAAAAAAGCTCATGGATTGAGGTAAAGGAAGGAAATATTTTGCCAGTTACTCTCAGAGGCAAAACTGATTCGGAAAAAATGAAAACACCTTACATCCACCCATGCCCCTTTTAATCAGTTTAAACTGATAAAACTCCCATTTTCTCCACCACCTTCCCTTCTACCCCCTGACAGTATAAGAGAGAAAGAATGGGGAGTGTCAGCCATCTTATAACAGCTCTTTGCTGTTCTTCCCTCCTCACACTCCTTCCCTGCTCCAGCAATGGCTTTCCACAGTCATGTGGCCTGTCAGGTATGTGTTTATTTAGCTGGAGCTCAAATGCAGAATAGCTGCAAAGAGGCTTCTCTGTATCCCAAATGTCCCCCCAACCACGACATCAAATAAACACAGGGGATATAGCCTGACCAGCATCTCTCCTACCACTCTTGGCAGGACCACGTATCAAAGATTTCTCCCCCTTCAGGTTTTATGTTTTGATGTTTTGATGCCTGTATATATTTTCAGACTCTCTATTAAGGATAACAGCACAGTAATTCAATACTATATTTTTTTGCAAGAAAAGGTGACTAAAATATGGCTGTCAAGCCTTTGAGTTCTGCCTTTACTGATAAAGATTTTTCTTATAAGCAAATTGATGCTTGCACATGTACCATTTGGTCCCCTTCATCCCAAACCATATGGGCCCGATGCATTCCAGGGGGGTGGATCTGATTGAGTGCCAGTGGAGCCAGGCTGAGAAGTTTGTAATCCACTCCCCAGTGCATTTGGTGCTTGAAGAAGTTATGAGATCTGACAGAGTACCACAATACTGGACAGATGAAAACCACAGTGACCATGTGATGGTCTGCCTGAACAAATGAGTCTTCTCAGAACTGATTGTGCCAAGATATCTGAGCTGTTTTTCTCTGGTGCCAAATCAAGTTTGACAGGGTTTATTAGCTTAGGATTAGGGTCATGGTAATATAGCTCTTTTGCTTTAGCTTTGTTCTTACTTTGAGGATTGTGCCTGATCCAATAAATCCTATAGAATTGAACTGGTTCTTCATAATGCCAGCTTGGCTGCTGATCTGTTTTATATTGCTCTGTTATGCTCTGTTTTGAAGCCTGATAATCCACCATTTTAAAGAGATGATTCATGATTGGATCTCTTTGACTATAGCTCACACAGTTTTGATCAGGCAGAAACAAGAAACTGCTTTTAAGAGAGCAAATGCTAACTAGTAGCAAAGGGCTCTACTTCACTTGATTTCTCCTTTTTTTTGCTTTTTCCCCATAAACAAATTAGGCTGAGAAAAGCCAAAAATATTTGTTGTTAAACATCCCAAAACATGAAGTAAGTAGGTATTTACTTTCTCTTCACAGTCAAAGGTACACATAGCAGCTTTGGTACTTAACTTTAGTATGCCCTCTTGTATATAGAGTTTAAATTCTCTAAATCAATAATTCAGCCAATGTGTCTTTGGACATGAGTTACTGCTCATTTGTGCTAGCTTGAGGCAGAAAATTACCACAAGTTAGTATGACAAGCCAAGAATCAAATAATCATATTTCATAGTTGGAAATATTTTTTGTTACATTTATTTGTAAAAATAAATCTCCCTCTACAATTCCTATCAAACATGCTTATTATACTAGAAATAGTCCCTAGAATTATTTTCTGAAATTATTCTTTGAGCAATTTTTTCTAAAGTTTGAGGTTTTTTAAATAAAAAAAGTTTTGAAAAGATGCAGAGACACAGGCTGTTTTCTAATTCTGTGACTGTCTCTAAGAATTGGAGATTTGTGGTATTAATGGCAATAATTAGAGACATAGAAATTGTCTGTCTTTCATATCTTGCAGTGTCAGCTTAAAATACAGTTCTTCAGCAAATAAACATGACAGTAAACTCAGCTGTGAGAAAAGATGAAGAACTGTTTTGGTTTAACTGGGCAGGCACACAGCTCACTCCACACCAGTAGGATGAGGAAGAGAATTTGAAAAGATAAAACTCTGCGATAAAGATAAAATATTTAAACAGGACAGAAAAGGAACAGTTTTCAATGCTAGTCTGCTAATTCCTTCTCCTCACACTTCATGATCAAATTGTGTTGGGGCAGGTAATAGTTGCACACCAGATATTAAAAAAAAATATTGTAAGTCAGTTATAAAGTCAACCAAACAAGCTAGAATTCTGAAAAAACTCCAGCTCTATTCGTCCCAGGGCTTGTTAGTCTACTGACTTTAAGAGGTATTATTTCTCTGGAGGAACTCAGAGTCACAGAAAACTTAGAAGTAACTTGCACAAGGAAATGCAATAAGGATCAATTTGTTTAGCTCTCAAGTTGTCAAAATGCTTTCCATGTTTTATTCTATACTGGATACATAAAGGCCGCTTCCTTAAATTCCATACATTATCACTGAGGGCCTTTTCTCTGAGTTTTTGCTTTATAGTACAATAGAGTTGTATCAACAGCAGATACTTTTGCAGACAAATTCAGAAATAGTATTTTTCATTTGCTAGGTGATGAATAACAGTAATTATAATAATATGAAGCAATTGAACATATTTCTTGTACATTCTCATAATGCCATATGCTCATAAGCTGGAACCAATAATCAGACCTAGATGTCTCTCATTTTATTAATGATTAAATGATGTATTTTATTAATGATTAAATGATAAAATATTTTATTAATAAAAAACAGTCTCACTATTTATTATTCATTAAAACTGAGGTGGAATATCTAGTTAGTGCAGGGACTGATTTGTTGCAGCTTGTTGAAGGAAATTTAATCCATGGAGAGTCTGTTTGTGAAACATCTGCTGAACCATGAACCTATTCAACAGTCCAAAGGTAAGAGGTTATTTCCCTGCACAGCAAGTAGTCTGAATGTATCAGATTCACAGAATATTCTGAGTTGAAAGCACCCACAATGATCATCCAGTCCAACTCCTAAGTGAACAGGCCATATGGGGATCAAACCCACGATGCTGGTGTTATCAGCACCATGCTCTGACTGAGTGAGCTAATCTAGAATCTAATGGCTTTACCAGCTTTGTATTTCACTGGAAATAGCCTCAGAAGCCTGTCTTAGCTTACACTGCTAAAATTATTTCTGTTTAAAATGCACAACTTCACTTTCTTACTGGAATCCAGATCAACCGACAGAGTAAAGTCAAGTGAAAAAGTACTAAGGAATCTATATTTGGAAAGCAACACTGGAGTATGCCTATGATTTTTTAGAAATACTCTCAATGTGAAAATCTGGGAACATTTTTGCCTAGCTGGATGACAGTGAGAGAGAAAATGTTCTGTTGTACTCATCCCTGTGAAAAACCTGGAGACAAGAAAGCATTCTAGTAGTTTCTTGGACTTGCATTGTGCAAAGGCAGGTAGATCTCATGTAACATGCTTTTTTGTATGTATGGAATTTTAAAAATACACTGATGTCTTTAGTTTGAATATAGTCTTTGGGTTTTGTTCATTTGCTCTTGGATAAGGCCAGTAAAATCAGTTTGAATTATGTCAGTGATGAATTTAACTGTGAGCTGAAGAAGTCTTAATAATTCAAGTTAGGACATACAGAGAAAGGATATGGAGAGAAGAAGCAAATGTGAGTAACTTAGAAATTATATACAAGTGGCAAAAAGTTAATAGCTCATACAGCTGTGCTTCATTGCAGCACATTTATCAGTATCTTATGGCACTGACTCCTAGGAGAGGCACAATAGGATTATTTTTTTATGGTTTAGTCTAAGTTGCCTGATGTCTAAAAGTTTATGTTCCTAAGTCTGGTCCACCTCCAAACCTCCTTCTCTCTCTGCTGTGTATTGGGGCAGCAAAAACCTGTTCAGCATCCTGAGTCAGTCCAGTCTACCAGAAATCCTGGTTGCAAGGAGACCCCTTGCTATTTCCTGAAGCTGCAGAGAAAATATGTATTGCAACTCATTTATGTCCCTTACATTGTGAAAGGTGAAGACTAAAGGTCACCTTCAATGTGGCTCTAGTAAGCTGGTAAGACAGCAAATGCTTGCTTATAGTCAAATGCTAGCTATAGTAAAATCTGATACAAGAAAACTAAGAGATTCTGAGATATAGTACCCAGCAGCAGTTAGGATCCTAAAAGGGGAAGTTCACCATCTTCAAGAGATGGTTTCAGAATGTTTTCTTCACATTTGATAGAGATTTTCATTGCTTCTTCTTGTATCCTAAAATGATGGAAAAATATGAAAAGAGAATCAATCTAGAACACAGTATCTTGTGTTTTAGAGATTCTGAAATCTGCCAAAAATAGCTTATTCTAGTGTACATTATTTGAGTTTCGGTGCATTTTATCCTACAGATTTAGAGTGGAGATAAAAAACTTGTTGTTGCTATATCTTTCCCACTGATTTATGTCACTTTTTCATGGGTAAGTTTGAGAAGGTCTTTTCTGCATTACAGTGATCTCCTATAATTCATTTAGCAGTTAGAGAAATTACAATGACAGAGCAAATCAGTAAGATATAATGTTTAGATCTGACTCATTGCCAGCTCTGAGCACCCTGATCAAATGCTTTAAATTTAATATTTAATGAATAATGGCTAAAAATAAGAAAGTAAATGACCTGAAAAAGAGCAAATGAAAACCACTCAGGAGAACTTGCATGTTAGAAGGAAAAATGGAGTAGAGATAACTGTAAAAGTTTTAGTTTCCACTTCCTGTATTGCTTGAAATGAGATCAATGATCTCTTAATCATAATCACAAATACAGTACCTGCCCACTAAGGTGCAAATTTAAGATCTGGCATTGTTAACCTAGGAGTTAGCCTGACTCTGTTGTCAAAAGGGGTGTGAAAACCCAGCCTTTTAAATATAAGTACATTGACTCCTGATTAACAGGAAAGAATAAAGATTAAAAAGGCGCCAAAGTTGGACATTCTTTTATTATGCAAACATGGTGAATGAGTTACTTCACCTTATTCTTATTCTGAGTATTGAATTAAACCTTTTATTTTACCCCATTTCAGGATTTGTGTTATATCAACCTGACATATCTTTTAAAACTTTGATTTTTAGTGTTTTGCAGTTCTGTACCTTTCCACTTGCGTTTTTTCCTTCCCTGAAATGTGATGGTCCCTTGTGTCAGTGCTATCTCTCTGCATGCTACATGGCAATTCCCATCTTTCAAGGACTTTGACCACAGCACAGCTTCCACTGGAGTTGTATTTTAAGAGAGGAAATCCTTTACCATCCTAGCAAATTGTGCTTGAACTTCCATCCACATATCTCAAGCATATCTAATACTGTGAATTTATATTTCAGTTTTGATATGGCACCTATATATAACAATGTGACATTGTTGACCTGAATGAATTCTGCTTCCATTTTGGTTCACCATGAACTGATGTAGTTTAAGTGGTTTCACAGTGTGTCAGAATTAGATACATCTCAGCAGGATAATTCACAGCACCACAAATGTGCACATTCATTCACCAATAATTTGAGAGAGAAATTAAGTTCCTTAGAAACATAATCTCCAAATCTGTGTGTGATAACAGAAAGCCACTCAGAGCAAGTATAAAATATAGTGGTGACTGAGAACTCCAGAACTTCCTACCAGCTTTGATGAATGATTCAGGACTTGAACCTTTAAGCTCTTGGATCATTTGAAAGCTAAGATGGGTAAGCACCTAACTGAGCAAGACACACTCTTTTTAAAACCAGAGAAGCAGCCTTGGGTCCCTTATTTAAAAAAAAAAAAAAAAAGCACTTTTGGCATCAAAGTAGTCTTCCCAAAAGCGGGAAATTAAGGTTCATTTCCAACGACAGACAGAAATTATTCAGATGCATTCTACTGCTTTCCAGAGGACTTTCCAAACTTCCAGACAGGATATCCATCCATGCAGGCAGGCCCATAGAGGGATGTTTGGTTGGTGTTTGTAATGTGTCAGTCTCCTCCATAATGAGGTTCAGACTTCAAGTCTCCAGATAAGGATATAAAGACAAATGCATAGGCAACCTTTAGGAAAAACAAAAGTCAGATCTGGTAAATCCTGACAGCTGCTTGAGTAGAGTACTGATATCAAAGTGGTAAGTGTCTCCTCCCACATAACAAGCAATAGTGTAGGAGTAAATGACCCCTCGCTATTCCAGGGGAGATTTAGATAGGCTCTGAGGAAAAATGTCTTCTCTGAAAGGATTTTCAAGCACTGAAATAGTCTTCCTAGTGAATTGTTTGAGTTATCATCCCTGGAGGCATTTAAAAGACATGTAAGTTCGACACTTAATGACATGGTTTAGTGGCAGACTTGACAGTTAATGGTTAGACTCAATTTCAGTGGTCTTTTTCAGCCTCAGTGATTCTATTGTATTCTTTTCAGATATAAGACATATTATAGAAGCAATGTGAAATCTATTGACAATACAAATACTAACCTACTCAGAGAATTTGTAGGTTTCCCAAATTAGCTGACTCTGACATACAATTAAGACTCAACAGCTCTGAATGCTGCTACTTAGAAATATATTTCCATGGCTTCCCATCCCCACTACTGTAGGAGACTATCAATTTCTGGTGCAACAGACAGCAATGTGCTGTTCCTCAGTGGAAAAACTCACAGCTCAGGATTCACTAAAATAGTTAATGAACATTTGCCAGTTTGTCATTCACTGTTCTTTGCTGCTCACACAACTTCCTCTGTTTCTGACAAGAAAAACGACAGAACTTTTTAGTCCAAGAATACAATAAAATTATTTGTAAACCACTTCTTAAGAAGCAGAAAAGGACTTGAGGATCTCAGATTTACAAAATGAAACTTGGTGTTTAGGTTATTTTCAGAAATGTCACAGTTCCTGTTTTAAAATGCCTGAAGTATTCAACTGCTTGATATAAAGAAAGTGACATAGGTCCTCCTCAGTCCCACACAAATGATGCAGAAAGTCATAACAGGGAAAGATCCAAGTCACACAACACATTAAACTTGTCTGGATTTCATGTTTGCAATGAAATTGTAACAAGACAAATTTGGAGACTATCTGTCTCCAAAGCCTGATCTGTACCCTTTGCTTTGACATGAGAGCACTCATTTTCCATTACAACTGTTTTGTTGTTCTGTTTACAAATGAAAACAGTTGGGAGTCAGGAAAAATGCCGTTTAGCTGACAAGTCACTCTGTCAGAGGTCTGACATAATAGTAAAGTACTCCTCTGTCCTTGACTTCTCAGTACAACAATAACCTTCCTTTGCTTCAGATGAGTTTTACATGGAGCTCTGACACCTGTTGCCTGAACTCAGAATTTAAATAACTATAACATGGTGTTTGAAATTACAGTCAAGATTATGACATAGAAAATTTCTAAATAATGCAGGCAGTATGCTGCAACATAAATTTAGCAGACTCTGTAAAGCTAGGCACCTTTCTAAATATTTAATCCTCTTAATGTATTTTTGCAGCTAGATACTCTGTAGAAATAACCAAATATATACTACTCCATACATATTTGAAAACACACGGAATATAATTTAATAATAATGTTTCAGACTGGTACACATGAATCTTTAGAATTCCCCTCTGTCACAATATCACAACATTAAAAAGCACGTTATTAAAATACATTGACTTGATGTTTCTCTTATTGGCTTCCATACATTTTTCGTTAAGGGAAGCAGTAAACTGCTGAGGTTAAATTTGATTTACATTTTCAGTAGAGGCATGGAAAATTATAATACCAGGTGCTTCTCAGTTGGATTTATTTCGTCAACACGCTCAGTGCATGAAGGAAATACTTAATGATATTAGCTGCAAAAGGACAGTACCCAGAAATGTCATAGCACAGCAGGACAGAGCCACCCTACCAGTCTCAGGAAGATGACTTTTAGTCAGCAGCCGCCAAGGAGAGGAAACTGCTTTGGCACTGGTGCAATAATATTTAGCCTTTCACTTGCCATATAAACATGCCTAGGAGTGTAGCTGGCCAAACCCCAAATACACTGCAGTGTTTGGGACCTTTTCATAAATAGTCCTTTTGATAAAAGAGTGAAATGGATTCCTGCTATGTTTTGCTTTCACAAAGCTCCTCGTAGCAGAGCTAATATTACAATTTCACTGATAAACTGTGCAAGAGCCAGATCTGAAAGTTACAGACCTACAGAGAATTAATCGAGTTTTTTTGGATCTAGTAATATACAAATAGAGAGGGCACTGCTGGAACATATCCTCCCCTTGGTTGTTTACTCTGGCCCACATGACAGAAAAATCATATGCCTCAGTGATTTGTGAGAAGGAGAGCTGAAAGCCCAACTGCGGAAAAAAAAAAATCAATTCTTTACTACCCATAAAGATTATTGAAACAACAGAAAAGTACATCAAGTACACTTTTTTACATTTTTAATACATTTTCAAGATGCTGTAGAGCATGCTGCCTAAAAGTTTAAATTAAGATACAATAAAAAAAGATACTTCAAGTCACCCAACAGCTAGAATACATGCAAAGATATAACCACTAAATATTTTTCTATGGGAATTAAATCCAGTAGCCTCTATGTATACATTGTTTTATTCTGAACATTTGTTTGAATATTTCACCTATGAAAACTTTTAATCTACCCAATAAACTGATGCAATTATTAGTGCTCAAACTTTATACCAAATTATTAGCTCATGTATTAGAACCACATTTTTCTCTCTTTGTCTTCTGCTATGTAAAACTTCAGACATGGCTCTTGACTGTCAGGGTGGGTTGGGTAGGCAGAAGACAATTATATTCTCAATTCATTATAATTTGACATATGGCAAAATTTTATATGACACAGTTCAGCTATATGAAAAAAAGTGAACCTAGTCAAATTCCAGTAATTTCAAAAATCTAACTAATGACAGAAAACTTTTCCATACTGACCAGATAAATTACAACTAAGCAAAACATTACAATAATTTCAGGATCTTTTTATTTCCTTTTTTTTCTATTTCTTTGCCAGGTCATTGCGAGAGTCGATGCTTCAGTTTGTTAAAAAAAAAAAAAAAGGTTGGATAAAACTGAGTCAAACATACACTACATTGCTTTTACTATATGCATTCAAATATATCATAGATTTCAGACGACAGAATTAAATTGAATTTACCTTCACCTAATTTCTATACGCTAATGTGATTGATCAAACACTGCCTTGGGGTGGATCATTTCTTCTCTGAAAGTAATTGCAGCTAAAAGAAATGAGAAAATTTTTCTAGTAGCTTGTGTTCACTGCTTCAAATTTTGAGGTAACTTCTAGTGTGAAAAATTATGTCAATAATCTGTTGCCATTTGAAAACGGTTGTTCTTAAAAACAAAAATATATGCCCTAGCCTACCCACATATATGGTAACTTCTGAATAAATGCTAAGATTCCTCAGATTCTGCAAATAATTAGGAACTTTCATGTTGCAAAGTAAAGAATTTTCTCAGCTTTTAGGAGAGCTTGTAAGAAACTTTTACAACTAAGATTAGATTTTGATGTTTATAGGCTCTGACACGAACACCTGTACTCGAATATTCACATAACAAATCATTTTTTCTTAAAACAATTGAGCAAGTATAAGAACAGAGACCTCAGTATAGTCCACAAAAATGTATCTTAATAAAGTATAGTTTTCTAAATACTTTCAAACTGTCACATGAAAATGAATATGTTTTTCTTTTACTTTGATTTGAAAACTTTAGTAATTTTCTAGTGTGATTCCATACAATAAATCATCTAAAGTATTAATATTACTTTTCAGAAAAATAACTGCCCAATAGTATCCACTGTTCTGTTTTTAAACTTGTCTGTTAAAAAAATATGAAATGGAAAATGTACTAAATAATTTACTTTTAAGTCAGGTTCAGAATATTTGAGGAGATGGATCAATACAGGAAAAGTTACTAGACAGTTAAAAATATTAAGCATGAATATCATATAACTGTTTCCCAAACTTTTATAATTGTTCCTATCAATATTTTATTTGGAGGGATGTTTAGTATCCAATACTTCCTCTGCAGCTTTATACATTTTGCAATATAACGATGCTAAGAAGCTCAGCAGGGTTTATTCAGATTGAATATTCTTGATTTATAAGGAAAAAATGTACAGACAAAATTTTCAGGCTTCAGAAATTACCAGCTGAGAATTTTCTAATCTGGGAAATGCATTTTCAGCAAGGAGATTGTCTTAGCTTTGAATCAAATAATTATTCAACTATCTAAGTATTTAATTGTTTAACTATCAAAATATTTTTCCTCTTTTTCAGGTCTGTTTAAAACCTTATAATTTTGTGCAAAATATTGTCAAATTCAATGGTCATTGAATGTTAAAGGCAAGTATCTCCATGGCACAGACTGGAAGCTTACAGCTTTATTAAATGGATTCAAATATTTATGCTACCTTAAGATCA
This sequence comes from Cisticola juncidis, assembly GCA_013400215.1. Classification (NCBI taxonomy): domain Eukaryota; kingdom Metazoa; phylum Chordata; class Aves; order Passeriformes; family Cisticolidae; genus Cisticola; species Cisticola juncidis. The sequence goes on along the minus strand of VXBR01006232.1, from coordinate 214,981 downwards.
CACTCTCTGATTCTTTTTTAGATAATGGGTCATATAATTAAACAATACATATACACCACCTTGCCTAACATCATGATAATTTATTATGGCAAAAACAACTCAAGCAGGCCATGACAGATCAACAATAGAGGAGAGACTCCAAGAATGCCACAGCAATTATACATGTTATTAGGGGGTTAAAATTAACATCTCAGATCCAGAATGGAATAATTTGTCCTCAAAATTTGAAAAAAACCACAGTCACTTTCTGTAGACTGTTGATTTTTTTTAATTTAGAAAGACTTTGATGATACTTCTAAGTAGGAAGTAGGGTCTCAATAAATGTTGTCATAAAGTAAAAAATACATTGCTTTTCCTATTTTTTAATTTAGAGTGAATTTACTGTTCCTCATTGCTTGGAATGCAACAAATGCACAAAGTTGTGATGTGTTTGTGATAAATTCTTAGTTTTACTGGACAGACTCTCTCTTTTTTTCCCCTTGAAAAAATTTTACAAAAACTTTTCAGTATCAATAGTAGAAACAGTAGCAACTTTGGTAATACAGTCTAACTCTTCTGCAAGTAAAAAAATACATTTTATTAAAATTAGATTTGATGGAGGAAGCGGGGGAACAAAGTTATTGCAGAATATAATGTATTCAAGGGAGCTCAAACTGAAATAGGACTTGCTGAAATATACCTAGGCATTCATAATGCTATGAACTCTTTCTCTTTAACAAGTAGTATTTCAACTGCTGGCAAAAAAAAAAACAAACCAGTAACATGAGGATTGATAACAATATTCTCTGAATTATTATTGCTGCCATTCCCAGAGATAGATTTTCCATTGACTGCTATCATTTTGAGTCACTACAGCTCATCTTAATTTGAGTAGCTGCCTGATGGAAGTCAAGTGTAGACTGAAAAATTGGCCTTTTCTATCAGAGTGTTTGGATGAAAGAGGGATTTCTGCTGTTTACTGTCAAATGTCTGGAGTCTAGAGAGGAAGAATGCTTTGTAACAATGCTAATATTAAAATCTCATTATTCTTGGAGGGTTAATATAGCTCTTTATGGTAAAGGAACCATGTGTCTGTGTGTGCAAGTGTGTGAAGATATGGATTCATTATACCTAAGTTTAACTATTTAATTAGGGTTCCTAGTAAGAACGAAGTGTTGCATCTGGTCTAAACTAGATCTTTGAACTGAACAAGGTTAGTCAAGTAACCAGAACTATCAGACACCATCTTTCTTACAGGCAGTAAGTTGCAGAATATAAATCATTTGACCTAGGAAGACAGGCATGTCACAAAGTGTCCTCTTTGTCTATTGACTATATACATAGTCTAGATGATTGGATGATTTCACTGAGTCAGAGTCATCATTTGTTCTAAAAGTGCATGATTATTATCAAACAGACTAATAGCAACAGTGCAGAACTACCAAATGCAGGTACCAAGTTTGGTTAGTCCAGATCCTTCCAATTTATCAAGGTGAAAAAGGAAATGAAAAATAGTGTCTGCAAAGTCCACAGTCCTGTCAAGGAAACAATCTCTTGAGAAAGCATGTTAATGACTAACACTGAGGAAAACAATTGTTGAGTGGATAATGACTGCTATGTGCTTGTGAGACAATCATTTTCTGCTTTGTAAATCCTGACCTTAGAATGCCATGTATGACATGAATAGTCTACACTACTGTGTGACTCCTTTGTACTTTGTGTCATGATTTCATCTGTTGTCTCAGGTCTCAGATGAGAATAACAAGCATGGAAGAGTTCCTTAATTGTAGTATTTATCTGAAGTCAAAATAATTAAATTGTTTACAGAAAAGACCTTGCACAACCTGAAGTTTTTTCTTCTCACTGAGGATCTCTGTTACACAGGCCCCCAGAGTGAGTGAATATTCTGCTAATGGGAATGTAAAAGTAATGAATCACTGGAATCTATGCCTTTGTCACAGAACAAAGACGAATCAGCTGAACTACTATCCCAAGGATTAGAAGTCTAGAGTGATGGTTATCATTAGCAAAGTTAAAGATTTCACTGTCTGATTTGTATACTATAACTCTCAAGCCTCACAACACTGCCCACAGTTGAGTTCTCTGGGGTCCAGTTAATAATTCTGACTATCTCACTGGCTTGGTGACAGCTTCTTGCTGAAGGTCATATTCTAATGAAGCAGAAAAATTTAAATACTCTTTTGGCCTTTTGAGACTTAATCTAAAATACTTCTGAGATAAAAAGAAAGATGCACTAATGCTTATTTTTCTTGATGTATGATGTATTTGAGAAAATGCATATATAAAAATTAATGATATTTTCATAGTGAAAGTTTACTCAGATATCTGAAATCTGAAGGTAACTAGCTGTAGGAATCTGGGACAGGTGAACTTCACTGGACTTAAAAGAAAATGCATTCTGTGTCCTTGAAGATTTTGCCATCCCTTATATTTGATTACTGCCACATACTGTGCATTTTGATTCAAGTAGGAGCACAGTACTTCTTTACCTTTTTCACCATTTGTAAGATGAAATTATTCCCTATTTTAACGTGGGGAAAATGGAAAGACACTGGAGAATTATGAGCCCGCCAATGAAAATATCTACCCTTGTTGTAAAATTTGAATAGAACTCCAGAATGAGCTCCAGGCTACATTTCCAGTAGTACTACAGGTTTATGGTGGGCTGATCTTGGTGGGCTGGCTGACTGCTGCTTGCCCAGCTGCCTTCTCACTGTTCCTCTTCAGCAGAACAGGAGGAGAAAATTAGATAGAAAAGTTAATGGACAGAGATAATGATAGGGAGATAGCTTACCATCATCGAAAACAAACTTGACTTGGGGAAATTTGATTTATTGAAAAAAAAATTATTAGAATAGTAATGAACTACTGAACTAAATTACATTTCTGCCTGCCTCTTCTTCCAAGGCTTCATTTCACTTCATCACTCTCAGCACTTTTACCTTCCACATGATGCCCCAGCTCAGATCCTCTCAGGGGAGTGTATTCCTTCAGGAAGAGACCACTCCAGTGTTGGTGCCCCACAGGCTGAAGGGCCTGACAGCAACAAGTTCCTGCCTGTGTTCCTCTGCTCAGGCCACAGCTCCCACATGGACCTTTCAGGGGCTGCAAACTCATTCAAGGCATCTCCACCTGCTTCAGTGTGGAGTCCTCCAAGGCTGCTGTGCTGGTATCTTCTCCACAATGGCCATCTTTGTATTGCAGGGGCACTAGAGCTTCTCTATGATTTTCTCCAGTGGCTGCAGAGGAATTTCTGCTCCAGTGCACGGAACACCTCCTGCCCCTCCTTCTTCTCTTACCTTGGTGTCTGCAGCATTGTTCCTCTCACATTTTCTTCACTTCTCCCTCTCACAGCAGTGCAGTGGTGTTGCCCTTTCTTAAAAATCTTTTCCCATTTGTGCCACTACCTTGGCCAAGAGGCTCAGCTCTGCTCTGTGAGGGGTCTGTTGGAGTTGTCTGGAAATGGTTTTCTTCCACATGAGGCATCCCTATCTACTTCTCTTAGAGGGCACCCCTAAGACCCCCTTACAAACAAGACTTTGCTAGAGACCCTCAATAAAAGGTTTAAAGCAAATAAAAATCTGTATAACATCCTTGCACATGAATAATAACAAGGTTTGGCCTAAAACATACAGTAATAGCATCTTGAAGGCATATCCTGAGAGGAAAATCTAGTCCTCAGTAATTACATTGTTCTGACTGACAGACAGCCCTTGTCTTTTTCCTCTCCATGTGTAAAAGGACAGCCCATTCAGCTACAGCTTTGGGGTTATACGGCTGAAACTGCTGCATCTGCTTCTGCACCGTATTTTAGACTTGACAAATTCAGCAGCTGGAACCTCTGTATCATTGGATCATTATTATTATCCCTCACAACTGATCTGAGCATCAAATCTGCTTATAGGAATAGAATGTAAAAGAGCCAATAACTTTATGAAAAATGGGTAAGACCTAACACTTCAAAACAATAGATTTGATAGCTCTAAAAGAACCAGAAAATCATGGTCAGTAGGACTATGTATACAAAGAGAGCCTATAGAAAATTTTCCTCACAACCAATTGTTTTGGAACCTGAATGTCATTCGATGGCATGTGACAACATGGGAGTTATTTACTCATGGCATCATCTGACCCAGAACTAACAGAGACCACTCTGGTGTAAATAATTGACAATTAGCACAATGTCAACTATATTACTTTAAGGACTATCACCTACACAAAACTGAGTGCAACATTTTGAGTGAGACAGAGGTCCTTATAATCTCAGAATTAACTCTCATATGATGTCACCTGTGCTATATACCTAGTCACTGTTTAACAAAAATAATATCTTTAAAGCTCATTACAGGGTTCATCTATTGGAGATAGAGGTATGTGTTATTACACCAAAGTACTTGTTTCAATATACTTAATCCTGTGTCTTTTCTTAAGAGCACAGATAAAAATGACTGAGAACATATAAAAGAAGTTAGATAATCATAATAATATGTAAGTTTTTAAGGGTTTTTTTATTTTTAATTGCTCTCATAGTCTATTGACTCATTCATAAAAGTTAAATTTGTTACTTCTAATGTAATTTAAAACTCACAAACAAAGCAGTGACTTTGAATACTGAATTTGGACAAGAAATGTGTTTTCAATTTTTGCCTACTTTCTTTTAAGACATTGCTGCTGAAATATTTACAGACAATAGTTCTAAGGTTAAAGGAAAAGTAGTGAACTGATTTCAGATAAACCATCAAAATATTTAGGGCCCTGATGATAAAGGGGATGAATATACTGATCCGAGAGACAGCAGGCTTAGACTTCACAGAGGTTGCCAAAAAAAAGTAAATTAATTAGAAAAGAGATATTTAAGCAAATATTTGGCCTGTGACAAAACTTCTATTTTTTTTTCTCCTAAATTTTGGATGAAGATATGAGCTGAACAGCAATTAATGACATGATTCCTGATGTTCAATAGAATAATGTGTTTCTATATGTATATGTAGGCAGGGACTAGTGAAAAGATGTAGGCCTTTAATACAAATTAACAGAAAAATGGTAGATAAAGCAAAATGGGGGTAGATTGAGATGTATTTATGTTTCCAAAAAATTCTATAAAAATGTCCAAAAAGTAATAAAGAATTTAAGCAGCCATCATCAGTAAATAACTTGTACATTGATTTAACATAAATTCTAGGAAAGACAATGGGAAAGGTATAAGTAAGTATATACTATGATGTCTCTGTGGGACAGTATCAGGTCTAGATTTTCAGGAAAAAAGTAATATATTTTATTCTCAGTTACCAGTGTAACTGAGGAGGGGAAAATCATATATAAGAAGATGTTGTTCAGTTTCATATTTCAGTAGAGTAGAGTGGAATAGATTAGAGTAAAATAAAAAAAACATGTGTGCTCCATACAGCAATTTCAGATCTGGATTGTCTGTCAAAAGTATGATTGCATTTCCTATTTGATACATGGAAGATTTAAACTCTATCTGTAGTTCTTGTTTCAATTCTTTATTACAGCATAATGAAAACCCTTGGGTAGCTTGTTTCCATAAATGTTTCAATATATGATGACACTGAAGTCAGGCTAAGGTTGTGGCAAAATACTTTAGTTATTCAGAAGCAGTAGACCCTGAAAAACCTGCAGCACCTTTAGAAACATTAGGGAAATTGACATTATTTCACTAATGAAAAGGAATGCAAAAAGAAAAATTGCATATTTGCTCAAAAAAAGGTTCTGCAGGAAAGCGACATGTACTAACATATTTGTTCAGAAAAGAGGGAGTCAGCATTATCAAGGGAAAAGAACATGAACATCAAGGATATCAGTCATCAAAATTTACTTCGTTTTCAAAATTGGGGAAAAAATGAACATTGAAAAATATTTGAAATTTTGTTTCTGTAAACAAACTCGTTTACACACACTGTGTGGTCTGGCTTTGAAAATTTGGCACAGAACTTGATTTTAAGAAATTTCCAAACTCAATGTGTAGAAATTGTATGATGTGAGATTTTTTTCCTACCACCTTAAGAATACATTTTAACTCCCGTGCTTCAGGACTTACAGAAAACTCTGGTAATTGAGAAAAGACTTAAGACTGAGGTAGCATAGTCTGCTGTGTGTGCTGTGCATATATTTTTCTCAGAAGAAAAACAGGTACAAGCACAAGGTACTCATGCAAACAAATGAAAGATGTGATATACAGGAATTCTCACAAACTGAGAGATGCAACAGAGTTCAAAGCTCTCAATAACATTTCTCACTGTCTAGCTGAGTGCAAATGCTTTCATGCATTCAGATGGATGCAGTCAGCATTACCTTGTCTTTCTAGCTCCAACTCCTTAAAATATAAATTGCTTCTCTTCTCATTTTCCAGATCTTTTTGTACTTCAAACCCTTATGAAAATATTTATCTCTACTTATAGCATTTTTTGGTACTATAATTAGGTCTTTCCCTGCTTGCAAGCTCATTTTTATATTAGCAGTTGAAATTATCATCTGTCAATATTTTTGTTGATTCCATGATTGCCTTAATTTCTTTGACCTCACATTTCCTTTCATTTACGATCTCTATCAAGATTGAAATATAAATTCAGGAAAAAAAAAGAAAAACCATGTGAAAGCAGCAAGATCTCTTTACTTGCAGTCTCAGACATTTAGAATGCAGACTGTGTATCAGGAAGAGAGAAAAAATTACATTAAGATATTTGGAGAGTGAAGAGATACACATTCAAAGCAAAGTATAATCAGACAGGAGAATAGAGAGATATACAAAACTGGAATGAGACAGACAAGGAGACAGCAAAATGGTAACCACACACTGAGCCATAATTATACCAAGGTTATGATATGTACACTGTAGTGTCACCAGCTAGCATTGTCTGCAGGAAAATATTTACATATATTATTCACTGCATAAGGAAAGAATTTAAGGAGATCAGAAAATCAGATAACTACATATTTATAATGTGACTGGAATAATCTCCGTGGGTTTTTCAGAATGAATTTCTATTCATATATTACATTAGATGCTGACCTTTCAATTTCTAACTGCATACCTTTCTTATTTCTGTCAGTTTCTACAAAATATGTAAAATGTATTTGTCTACAAGAATAGTAATAGAAGCTGAGATTTGGAAATCACTGTTTTGGTCTTTTGTTATATGGTAGATCGGCATAACTGCACAATAAAACATGGAACATCTGTAGGAAATCCACTTTCCTTTTTCCTGTATTTTAAATGAATTCATAAATTAGTCAGTTACACATAATGCACCAAACTAATTGCTAAAAGATGCAGCCAAGAAGTTTTATACAAGTTGTTAAAAGTATTAGGAACTAAGGAGCTTTGTCTTAAGCCAAGCATTAATTTGGAGGACAAAGGGATCTGAGTTTTGGGAGTTGTAAGAACTTTCAGATTTCTTGTGCCTAAAACTTAGACTGTCACATGGAGACTTGGGCATTCAGGGAAGCTCATCATGTTTATTTAAGAAATTTAATATAGACTAGTTTAATTTTTGTCAACAAAAGGTTTGAATGTTTTCTAGTATTGAAGATATTTCAAAACAGTGAATTTTAATTTTAGTGTCTAAAGGTGCTTAGTTATATCTATAAATAGAGAAAGAAGTGAAAATTCCATTTTTCATGCAGCCATCATTTCTCTCTTTTGGATCACAATTCCTCACTCTTATGAGCTATCTCACAGTACTGACTTAGAGGAAAAGTGCAAGAAACTAACAAGTGCTGGTTCCACTAAAAGTTTGTCTTCTCTTTCCCCAGTCCCTGTTTTTATAGAAAATACAGTAGAAATCCTATTTGGACAAGAGTAGAATGAAGATCTCATAATATTATTTTTTCAAAATGCATATGAGTGACTGTTTTTTTGCACCTATTCTTTGATCTGCTCTGTTACGATCAGTTATATCAGTAATTCCTCAAGTTAAAGGCTCCAAAATACATTTAATTAGGTATTGCACTGATAGCAGAAGTCTTAGTTATCCTATGCAAATCTAGTCACAGGATAAGGTGAATTTCTCTTGTGAGGCTGAGATCACTCCTGCAATAAAAATTCCATTTTTCTTTCTGATGTACATTTGTCTGTTTGCTAGCACTATCCTAAGTCAATGGTGCATCCTTGGGTACTTACAGAACATTTTGAAAAAACTTTTCTGAAATTGATGGAGGTTGGGATCCAATAAAATATTACACTTCAAAGAAGTTTCTGAAAGGTGTCTATCTCAGAAAAAGCATCACACTAAATTTAAACTTTCACTAATAACACTGATCATGAATGAAGAAATTCTTTAAGAATTATTCCCATGCTATAGACTTTGCTTGTTTGAGTTTTTAAACTAAAATTTATTTACCAGTATTCTATGTGACCACTGAACTGAGCGCATTCATACATGTGAAGATTTACTTACATTATTCAGAAAGCCTGTGTAAATATCACTGTGTTTATCTCTAAGCATGTCTATTTAGTGGCATCATTGACATTAGATCATTTTTAGCTATGCAGAAAATTACATGGAACAACAACAACAAAAACAACAAATTTATTCAGATCAATATTGTAATTAGTTCTGAAGAATTTGCAGGTAAAATGATGTAAACTAATTCACAGCTTTGGTCCAGAGTGAAAAGCTGCACAATGTAGATACTGTAGCAAAAGGTCTTAATAATCTAAAGAAATTCTGGAAAGTACCTACAAATCCAGAGTGTTTGTCTGCAATTACATTGTCACACATGTCTCTCACAAACTTTAAAAGGAATAAGAAATTTTGCAGTAAGAATACTGACGAAGGCACAACTGCATTTTCCAGAGATTAATGATATTGTGAGTCCATTTATTCTTTAGGGATGCCTGATAACTCAGCCTTCATCAGGGTACGCAATGATATCCTCATATCCCCCAAAAGTTATATATGTTCTTCTCCCTATTTCACAGTGAAGGTAAGTGAAAAAAAAACCAATCAAATTTCTTTGGAGTTTCTAATATTGTCCTTCAGAATAGTGCTGTAACACCTCATGCAAAAAAAGTAAAAGGACAGTGAACAATGCCAGATGCTAGCAATGCTAACAATGATCTCTGAAAGATTCTCACACATAATCAAATGTGAGGGTTTCTCTGCTTACTAATTCAGCACTTATAGCAAATGTGGATAATTGATAGATATTTGGTCTTGTTCTTGTCCTTTACCTTTCTCAGTATGAAACTGTTGCCTCTGTTGCACAGTTAGCTACAAGAGGAACAAAGTTACGAATGAATTATGATGTCACTGGAGCAGCTTTTTTGAATATTCTTTTGCAAAATTAAAGATTATCAATGCCTCAGATCTTGATCAGCATTCCATTATAAGACTGAGATACTGGTGCAAAGTGTATATGCCTTCTCTAAGCCAAATTCAACTCTATGTCACTCTGAATCTAAAATAATTTCTCTAAGTTCGGTAGAATTTTATATCTGCATAAAGATGCCTAGTACATCTGCAAGCAAAAAAGGAACTCTATTTGATATTGCAGTGCTATATAGATCTATATGTCCTATACAGATCTATCTGACTGGACCTCTTGTTTGTTACTTAATAGTTAACAGGTAGAAATAAGTTTTCAAGACATTTTAGTATGTCAGACTCCTTAGGATATCCTCACAAGACAAATAAATCTATCAATGAAGGTGCCTTCCATTTCGAAAGTAATACACCCTCTCACTTTTGTGTGCTGTAGGAAGTATGTAATGGTTTCCAGTGGAATACAAATTCCACTTAAATTAAAAGTGCCTTTGGTATTTGCATGTATTTATGAAACTGTGAAAATAGGGTTGTGCTTAGCATTGCACAGTAATTGAAGGTACAATTGAAGGATTGTACCAAGGCACAAAATAGATAGGTACAAGTGCTTAAAGTAATCTAGGCCCAGGAAACAAAAACAGACAGAGGAAAATTGAAATATTAATAACGGTTCCAATTTCTTTTCTTTATCTCCCTTTCAATTTTGATTAACTGCATAGTTTGACTAACAAATCGCCTCTCAGTTTTGGTAGGAAACATTTTAATCAAAAATATTACATAAAAATTGAGTCTTTTTTTGTTTTGAGCATTGAAAGATAGTAACTGTATTTTTTCTTTCTTTGTAGTCTAACTTATTTCCAAAATACTCACTCCTTAACTGGAAATTACCCAGCTGGTTTAAAAGGAAACATCCAGGCAGAATTTTGTGTTCTTCTATTATTATTCCTCTTGGAAACTTAACAAATTAACTTCTGCCTTTTTTTTTTTTTTTTTTTTTTGTATGAATATGTTTTTTAAAGACTGGTTTAACATCTTATTTATGTACTGATTTCAGGTTGGGGTCTCTTAAAAGTTTTACAAAAACTCTGGATATGAGTGAATTTCTCACTGAATATTTTTGTAGCATTTATAGAATAGAAGTATTGATGTAACTGCTGATCTGTGTTCTACATTACTGGGTTACCATATTTCTTGGATTATAGCAGTAAAGATTGTTTAAGAGAATTCCAGTAGAAGAAATTGTCAAAACCATGTATTTGGACTCAAGCAGTAGTTCAAACACATTCACATATTCGTAGGACAGTAGTAGTCTGCAAATTTTAATTCAAACAGTAGTAGCCTTTATCTTATTGAGAGCTGGATATTACAGGCTGAATGATGCCAATAAAACCAATATTTTCACATGTGAATTCAGAAGAGCAATCATCCATACCAGGACTTACGGATAATCACAGTAGTTGTCTAACTCAAGCTAGTTTTATGGTAGCCTCTTAATCTTGTATTGCTGAATCCTGTTCTTCCTTACTGATTTCCAGTAATGGAAAATTCAAATGAAGGTATAAATACACTTTAATATCAATGCTTCTACATTTCCTTCCCTCCATTAGGCAGCTGCTCATGAAAGAACATTTGACCTATATTCCTTTATCTGGCATGAAGGGTGACGCAGCATTGCGGAGTAAGGAGAGCTGCTCTGCCCGTTGGAAACACCAGTTTTGAAGACTCTGATGACTGCATGAAATCAAGTGTCACAGTAGTCCCACAGATTTGGAGCCACAAAGAGAAAGAGGAAAGATAAGAACAAAGGAAAGGCTTCCCAAACTTGCAACAGGAAAAAGATCATAAGAAAAATAACAACAAATAAATAAGTGTTCTACAGACTTTCTATGTAAAATATGGGAGTGAGTCTATACTGAAATTTGAGGGTTTGGAACCCTTGTGGTACTATTCCTGTTTTTATTTACTGGCTTTTTCTTCCCTCTGATTCATATTGTCACTGAGATCTCTGGAGAGTTGCAAACAGAGAATCATAGAATGTCCTGAGTTGGAAGAGACCCACAAGGATCATCAAGTCCAATTTCCGGCCATGCAGAGCATCACATGAAGGATCACTATGTTCCTGAAAGTATTATCCAAATACTTCTTGATCTCTGTCAGGCTTGGTGCTATGATAGCTTCCCTGGGAAGCCTGTTTCAGTGCCTGACAACCCTCTGGGTGAAGAACCTCTTCCTAATATCTAACCTAAACTTGCCCTGACACAGTTTCCCTTATGTCCTAATGCTGGTCACCAGAGAGAAGAGAACAATGCCCACCACCCTTTTTCCCCTCATGAGGAAGCTGTAGACCACAAAGGAGTTCTCCCTCAGTCTCCTCTTCTTTCAGCTGAACAAGCCAAGTGACCCCAGCCATTCATCATAAAGCTTTCCCTCCTCCCATCACCATGGATGACCCAGATTAGAAAAGTGTGCAAAAAATTAACCCTGTCCTGTCAAACACCAGGACAGGGAAGAAGAAAAAGAAAGGGCGAATGTTGGGAGTTATGGTGTTTATCTTCCCAAGACACCTCTATGCATTATGGATCTCTGTTTCTGTGGGGATTGCTGGACACCTGCCTGCCTGTGGGAAGTGGTGAAGATTTGCTGTTTTGCTCTGCTTGTGCACGGAGTTTTTGGTTTATGTATTTAAACTGTGTTTATCTCAATCACAAGGTTTATCAGGTTTACCTTTCTGATTGTCTCCCCCATCCCTACGCAGGGGAGGTGAGTGAGAGACCAGGGGCTTGGTTGCTGAATGGGATTTAACCAAGACAACCATGGAACAAAGTCCACATGAATGTCACATTACGTGTTGCAAGAAATCTTTAGGATTGCTAATTTAGTTGCTACTTCATTTGTTAATTGGAAAGCTGGGCTACAATATAAATTTATATATATTCATCTAAATTTATAGAATGCATATATATTTATAGATATTTTTAGATATTTTTATATATAATTTTAAATAAAACACACAATAAGTTGCAGTTATTGGTGCATTGTTCTCTAAAGAGAGAAGGAAAACAATAAAACGGTTGAAGTCAATGGTATAAAAAATATCCTTGATTTGGGACTCACCCCAAAAGCTAAGACTAGATATAGGATCCTAGATGTAAGGAACAAACAGCCCAGATGTAAGTACTAAATGAGATCTAACTGAGTGAGACTGGAGACCTTCTTCAGATATGTTCCAAAATTAAATGCTGTTCAAAATAACTTCTACAAAGGAAAAGGAAATAAGTGCAAGTTTCATCTAACTTCTTTCTTTAGAGATCCTGCAACCTCACTTTGCACTCCCTTTTTATAATATCTTCTCCTCTAAAGATATAGTTGATGGTACTGGACTGGGAGAAAGGAATAGTCATTTGAAGTATGAATAGTCATTTGAATAAAGAATTTTATTTTAAAGTGTACTGTTTGTCAAAAGCATATCCACAAACAGGAGAAAGATATATGAAAAGAAAATAATATTCTTAAATACATGTTTTTACTTTACACATAGTCTTTATAGCAACATAAATGCATACAGCAGAAACATAAGTTATACACAATGTACAAAACATCAAAACGTTTAAAGTAGAGACATCAGAAGTTTGAAGTGAATGATCTAGTAAATGGTCCTCCAAACTACATGAATTTTAGGGAACCAAAAAAAAGGTACATCCAATGTAATTATCTGTAATATGCTTGACTTTCTAGTCCAAGATCCTGGTTCAGAGAAAGTTATTTTCATAGCTAGATTTCTGAAATCTACTGAAATGCAACAGTAGAGGGGATAAAATTGATCTACTGCTGGCTAAGGGTGTTTTAGGTTTGGAGTCTTTTTTGGTTTGGAATTGGACAACAGTGATAGTACAAGTTGTGGCTGATCTTGGTACGGACTGTCATTTGTTTGACATAATCCTGAACAAAGTTCCACTGTGAATATTTGTCATGGTTGAGGGGGAGGTGAATTTTCTAGGAAGTTGTGGGCAAACCAATGAGCGGTCAGGTTTTATGCTGGCACTTGGAGTAGCCACTGGGAGGTTTGGACACACCTCTGAGAACACAAGGGGTTAAGAGCAAGGACTCCCAGAGGGTCGGCCTCTTTAGGGTTCCGGTTTCAGCAGGGAAACATCTTGGCTCCCTCCCCCGCTCAGCTTATGAGGCTGAGTCGGGGAGGGGGACCACGTGGCCGGGCTGAGGTGAGCTGGAGCCTCAGGGGGGAAGAGAGTGAACAGGACTGGANCCCACAGAGAAGAAACCCTCGGCCCCAGGGGAAAGATGGGGAGAGCTTGGCATGCAAGCATCCTTAAAAGAGCCCTGTATGCAGTTTTGGCTCATGGACAGTGGTGAGAGCACTGGACATGGAAAAGAGAGAGTGTCCCCTGGGAGACTTCTCCACGTGGTGCCATGGGTGACATGGAAACACATAAAGGGTGGACCTGTTTTATGAAGAGCAGTCTGTGGTGCAAGAGAGACTCCTCTCTCCCTTGCTGAATTGAAGATTAGTTTTTTTGAGTAGTGATTGTTTGATTTAAAACCCAAGGTTTTGGTCTATGGAGGGTAACGTGTAAAGGGTGGAAACTGGGGGAGGAGAAGAAATGTTCTGGGAAGTTTTCATTTCTGTTTTTTGTGTGTGTTTAGAGTTTTCCTTTCTATTTCTCTTCTTTCATAATGCAATAAAGTTTTGTTCTCTGTTTTCAAGTTTTGAGCCTGCTCTGCTCTGTTCCTGATCAGATCCCACAGTAGTTGTTAGGGAAAAAGCATATATTCATGGGTGCATTAACATCTGGCCAGTGCTAACCCATGACAATATTCTTCTTAATACTTTGTAAAAATTACAGCAAATGGATTATTTGATTTGTATGTATAGGCACTGAATGGTGGCTGTGTTTATTCTCTGTCTGTAGTTGAAATAATAAAGAAATTCTAAAACCAAATCAGAACTTATCAAAGGAAACATCTGAATTAAGCTTTATCTTCTCCTTCATTTTCAAAAAATTCTTTTCATAACATAAGAAAAAAAAAAGCTGGATTCTTTTATTTGTACACTTTCTAATCAGAAAGTTAATTAGTACATCAAGATATCTATTTTGAGTTTCCATCTCTTTCCTATAGAAAAAAATAAATAAATGGATTACTCAGTGTTAATTTGCCACAATAATTACTTGCTTTGAATGCTTTCTTTTCATAATTCTTTTATTGCATTCATGACTCCTGAATACATTTTTATTTCATGAACATAATGATTTCTTTACTTTACCTTCAAAGCAGACACCGATTAAGTATCAGTCTTAAGAACCAATTGTTTAAAATTTCCATAATTTCATTTATAACACAATAAAGATTGACACACAGCAATTCACTGTGTGATTATGGCAAATTGTCCAGATGCGCTTCTTTGAGCAGTACCACAGCAAATATTCTTTTATGATTGCATATTGCCTCTATCCTCTCACTAATTTATTTTCTTTTCAAACTGCTCTAGGAAATAAAATGGTCAGCAACAGCCATTAAAAATATTGGATCACTACACTGATGTTGTAAGACATCTTTGATGTTCATTTGCTATACCCAAACAACATTTAAAAGTGCAACTGTTGAATCAATATGTAAATATTTCTTGTCTTTTTCTAGGGATTAATGACTATCTTCATAAACCAATAAAACAAAAAAACCTCTATGGATTGCAAGATGATCAATGTGACCATATGCTTAGTCAAAATTTCCACATTACCATAGGACTCAGGCAGGCTTCCTCATGCTTCCAAAGCATTTGGAAATATTTTGCAAAGATTTTGTTTTCACAAATTCAGAATTAAATTTTAGCTTAAAAATAAACCACTTAATGCTACTAAAAATAACTACTACATAGTAGTAAAATAGGAGACTAGCAAAATCCAGTAAATTTCAATTCAATAGTTATCAAAAGAAGTATTAATGTTTCTTATTTGTTAACATGCAAAACATTTCAATATCTGTAAATATTTAGTCAACTTGTCACATATTATCAAAGAATAAAATATGAGTTTAAAGATGTGAAGAACTATTACATAAAAAATACTTGTTGCTGAAGTAGAAAGCAGCTTACAAAGAAATTATTTTTTTCCTAATAAAAATAGGTAGCCTAGGAGAATAAATACTTCTGAAATAAAAGCTAAACATTTTTTAAAATAAATATAATTAAGGGCAATTTAGGTGCTTTTCAAAGTCACTGACTAGGAGAAGTACAATAAAACTCCTCAATTATGACAAATGAAGTCCATAAAATATATAGATTATTTGTTTGTGATTT
Source organism: Cisticola juncidis (assembly GCA_013400215.1). NCBI lineage: Eukaryota > Metazoa > Chordata > Aves > Passeriformes > Cisticolidae > Cisticola > Cisticola juncidis. Next base: position 199,384 of record VXBR01006232.1, on the reverse strand, counting down.
CACTCTATATGGTAAATACAGTTTTGCTCAAGCCCAGATTTTTGTACTTAGTAGAAAAAACAAATAATTATAATATCTTTTAAAATAAATATCTAAAATTTAGTTTGAAATTGTTTAAGACAACTCATCCATTTTACAAGAATGAAACACTTTAAACTGGAAAACCTGTTTGAAAATACTTACTAAAACTGTTATTAGAAATGAAAGAAATGTCCTAATTTCCTGTGTCCACAAAAGAATTGTACAATCCACAGTACTTGCGGTAACTATACAATAATTAAAACAGCAAAAAAATTAGAAACAAAACCACAATGAGAACATAAAACTGGATGCATCAAAAGTTTATATCCAGGATTTTGAAACTATAAAATAATTCAAGTGGAGGATCTCTTTCTACAGTAGTGTCATGATTGTAATCTCTGACAGAAGCAGCCACCAAGACCCTCAAGCAATAACATCTAAATGAGAATAAAACTTCCTGCACTTTGTTAGGTGATGCAAATATTTTAAAACTTTCCTCATTTACTTTGTCAAACATTCTGCTCAATGGCTGGTAAACCCAGGTCCAGATGAGCAGTTCATAGAGTCAGGGAATATCTCAAGTACGAAGAGACCCATAAATATTATCGAGCCCAACTCCTTGCACCTTGCAAGGCTGCCTAAATGTAAAACGTATGATTAAGAGCATCATCCAGATGCTCCTTGAACTCTTATAAGCTTGGGGCTGTTCAGTGACTGTGTTCTACTGCTGTCCCCCTTGAGGAAGTCATGGATGATGATGAGGCATCCCCTGCCCTCTGTTCTCCTGAAAAAAGCTGAACAAACTGAGTTACCTCTGCCACTCCTCATAAGTCTTGACCTCAAGACATTTCACCATCCTGGCCACTCTCTTCCAGGCACTCTGATAATTTGACGACCTTCCTAAAATGAGATGCCCAAAGCTTCTTGAGGTGGAGACTGCCAAGGTGGAGTCACATTAATGCAGAGTACGGCGGGACAATCCCCTCCCTTGCCTGGCTGGTGATGCTGTGCCTGATGTACCCAAGGACAGCGTTGGCCCTTTTGGCTGTCAGGGCACTGCTCACTCGTATTCAGCTTGCCATTGACCCAAACCCCGAGATACCTCTGTGTGCCAATTTGCATACACTCACTCTTGTTAAATTTCTATATTGGTTCCCTCTTGACAGTAGTAATTATCAGTGATCTTTTCCAGTCTCTTCCTGCATTTTAGCTAATGTACAAAATCAGAAAATTAAAAACAAAAAACAACAACAACAAAAAACCCCATCAAAAAAACCCTAAAAATCAGGCAGAGCTTCATCACCTAAAGTGATGAAGTGTTTGTCTAGTGTTTTTAGGAACAGTAGAAAAAGACTGTGTACTAAATCTGGAATTTACTTTGAATTTGTGGTGAACATAGCTCTGTGGGGAATGTTCTGCTCTTGGATGTGAAAGGCAGAGCTTGATCATTGAAGTTTTCATTTTATGCATGCATAATACTTCCTTTAATGTCTTATATAATTGTATATCCTTTGTATTTTAAAATAAAGCCTTTAAAAAGGATTTCTAAGCAGGAGGGAAAAAAGGTGCATTACAGGAAATAGACTGCAGAACAGCAGTATTAATTTATAGAAAACAGGGAATAGTTAGAAAAGAGAACTGTTTTCCATGAGAAAAATAGGAAATATTGGCAGGAAAAAATGACAAGGAGAGACAGAAATAGACAGGCAAATCTCTCATATTCAATAAATTCTCTATAAAAGTAATTTTACAAGAAATTGTTGAAGATCAGTTGTGGAGACCTACACTGAGAGCTCGCCTAGAATAAAGCCAGTTCAGATACAAACAGTGCTTAAAACTACAAGCATGCCACTTTTAAATGCAGATCATCCATCAGCTTTCAGTTTGTACTGATGAGCAATGCCAATCTCTTCCCATATCTTGTCTTTCTGAATTATTGCTGGGTGCAGCCTTCTGATGCCTAATCTGCCAATCTAACCTTTCATTTTGCCACAAGTTTTGTGTTGTTTTCCTCTTATGTTTTTCTTTCTTTCTTTGTTACTATTTTCTTTGTGTTTGTGCATTTGAGTTCCTTCAATGTTTCTGTTTCGAAACAACCAGTACTTTTTCTCATCTTTAATCTTCCATCCTTTTATCTTTAATCCCCTCCCTCCTGCTGGTTCTGTGTTGTTTCTTGCTGTTCAGGAATGAGATAATTGAAAGGGAAACTGCTATTCTTAAAAACTAATGAAAAAAGTTTTAACTTTTTTTTCTTTAGGAATATTATTTTTATTTTCACAGTCCTACTGTATGAAGATAAAAATTAGTAACTCAGATTACCCTGATAATTAATCTTTTAAAGATAAAATTCCAAATTTACAAGTCTGTTGCAGAAATGAAACATCAATTCATCAGATGTATTGATTAATTCAATTTCAGATACTGTTTATTTAACAGTGGTTATACCCACAAAATGGGAATGTGAAGGAAATAATTTTGTTTCTCATCTTTTCTTCAGAACGAAATTAGTGGTTAAAGTTAATTAAAATATTAAAAATCTTTCCTTTGCACCAAAATAATTTCTCAAAAGACTTGGAGAAAAAAAAAGTCTAGATTACACTTAATTTAAAATTATAAAGGTTCTGGAAAACACAGTCAAACATATCATACCCACAATTCTTTTCTCTTTTCATTAGAAAAAGTATGGGAAGAGGGAAATAGAGACACTTCCAATCAGCAGAAGAAACTGTGACATCTTTTTGTTTTCTTTAATACTGTCCCTTGTCATCTCATTGCCTTATTTAAACACATCATCCATTAGAACAAAAGATCTTGAGGTCTGCTCAAGTATGAGGACTCCAGATATTACTAGTGACAGATATCAACAGCTGTGCTTCCAAGGAATTCCTTGCTTTTGATGTAGCTCTGAATGATACAGTACTGTTGGACACACACCGAGCTCTCACTAGTGTAATTTATCCTGTTGTACTTTTGGCTTCTCGGAAACAACTCTTGGAAACAGTTGAATAAGCTGCATTTCACAGCTGAGTCAGACAAATCTGACAAAACCATAGATTTTCTCAGAGACCACAAGGTTTTCTCATCATATGTAGTTTTCAGGTAAATTCCCAATATCTCTCCTCATGGGGCAGGGCAGTGGTAATACCTAGACTTTTGGCACTGCCCCTCCTTCTCAGATAAGGGCATTTAGGGGCTACTGATTCACCTAAAACCTCAGCCTCTGTACTTCTGGGGACCTGCAGCCTTCACCCTCTCTTATGACTAGAATAGAAGGTAGTAGAAGAGCAAGAGTCTTCAAATTTTGGGATTTTAGCACTGCCTACACATGGGAACAGGTAGAAATGAGAAGGCAGAGTGAGACATCAAAAGAGATTATTTTCACACAAACATGGTTGATGTAGCATTTAGTGACACAAGGCCCACAGGGACTTAGCAGCTGCACTCTATTTTCTATATCTAAGAACAATTTTTATCAGTTTAAGCTACAATATATTATGTGAATAACACTTAAATATCCATCTTTTTGTTTTCCAACACTGGCAAGTAGTTTAGCACAAGCTAATATTTCATACCCTGGAAGTGTTTAAGTATTGAGCATTTTTGGAAGTTCACAAACCACTGTGAACTGAAATTTTTCTTCTCTGCCATGTACTACAGGGATACTAATAATAATAAAGAAAACAAACTCCTGTTGTTTTATATAATTATTATCAGGTTGCTAGGGACGTAAAATGTTGTAAGCACTTGTGAGATTTATTCTTCCAGTACTCTATTTGCAACAGGGCCTATAAATAGAATTGCTACAAAACCCTGTAAGAAAGGTTTTGTGTGAGTTTTCTAACTGATTTTTTCATAGGAGAAATTCACAGAAATTTTGCGGAATCACAGAATGTGTAAGGTTGGAAGGGTGGTTTTTCTGCTCCAAACTCACTGCACAAGGGAGTGCCATCCCAGTGCACACAGATGGGATTGCTTTCAGATGATTCTTGAATATTTTCAGTGAGGGAGACTCCACGCCCTCTCTGGGCAAACTTTTCCAGTGCTTGGTCACTCACACAGTAAAGAAGTTCTTTGTTGTATGTAGGTGGAACTTCCTGTGCATCAGTTTCTGCCTGTTGATACTTGTTCTATGGGTTGGTACCACCAAGTTGAGCCTGATTCTCTCCTGTTGTCACCTACACTGTAGATATTTATATTCACTGGTTTTATATATTTATTCTCATTGATGATGTTCCCTTTCAGTAGCCTCTTCTTGGGGCTGAACAGGCTCAACTCCCTCGGCCTTTCATCATAAGAGATTTTCCAGACCCTTTCCCATCTTTGTAGGCTCTTCATTATGCACTCCAGGATTCCATGGGCCTTTTTGGCCACAAGGGCACTGCTGGCTCATGGACAGGTTTTTGCCCACCAGGAATCCAGGTGTTTCTTCAGAGCTGCTTTCCAGATGGTCAGACCCCAGCCTGTGCTGGTGTGCATTGTAGAACCTCTATAGGTGCAGGATCCCTCACTTGCCCTTGCTAAATTTCAGGAGGTTCCTCTACTACTTATTACGGACCTTCTGAAAGGCCATTACAACCCTCTGAGATATTGGCTACTCCTCCCAGTTTTGTATCATCAGCAAACATTCTGAACTTGGACAAATCATTGATGAGCAAATTGAACAAGACTGGGCCCAGTAAAGAAGCCTGAGGACTCCATGAGGGACAGGCCTTCAGCTAGACTCTGTACCACTGATCACAACCCTCTGATCACAACCCTGGCGCTCAGCTAGCTCTCACAATCCATCCCACTCTTCACTCTTCCAACCTACACTTCTATTTCTTCTTGCCTATGAGGACTTCATGTGAGACAGCACTGAAGGACTTGCTGAAGTCAAGGTAGATAACATTCACGCCTCTCCCTTCACCCATCCACGTGGTTGTTCTGTTGTGGAAGCAATCAGGTGGGTCCAACAGGACTTACCTTTAGTGACTGAAAGCTGGTTACTCCTGATCACCTTCTTGTCTTCCTTGTGAGTAGAGATGTATTTGACGGGATGAAAATTTTCGTATTCATCTGAAGCTTAAATTTTTAATGATTCTATTTTATTTTTCAGAGAACATCAGTAATATGTTCAATAAAGAATAAAATATTTATTACTAAGTTTTGTTTTTCTTGGTTCTTCTTTTTTCCCCTATCCTTTGTATAAAACCAAGAAACAAACAAAACCAAAAAAAACCAACAAACCTCAAAATAGACCATGTTACATTGGCCTGTATAGGTATGCCAATGTTAAGGAAGTCTTCTGGGCCTTGTCATTTGGACAAGAGGAGGGCTCTCCTCAGCTTATCATCAGACACTAGCATACAGAAGGACTTTATCATTATACTAGAATCTAGTAAATATTTTAATTTAAGCAACTCTAGAGGAATAGGGACTCTATTCTTCTGGTAAGGTGTGTCAGAGTAAGTAGTTCCCCATCTCTTCAGCATTTTCACACATTTTATTCACTTCATACACCAAAAAAATTAATTAAGTGAAAACTGTAATTTCAGTTTAAGCTAAAATATCACTACAGAGTATCTTCTTGGTGTAATTAAGATGAGAAGTTTTTTTACTGTCATTCCAAACTCTATTTGGATGCTTATCCAGACTTTTACTTACTCTTATACACATCCCTCCACATTTGTTTCCAATTATTTGTATTTCAAACAGCTATTCTAGGAAATAGGAATGTTGTATTGATCTGAGAATTAAATTGCAATATTTAAGAAAAAGAATAAGATTCTAAACTTTCTTAAAATAACAGGAAATCATCCATTGTTCAAAGACATTTTTGCCCCATCTGAAATCAGAATTACACTGTTAACATTACAGTGACTCTGTGTAAGCAAGAGGCAGAAATACAATCTGATTTTCTTCTGTTGCAATATATAAATCATTACAGGGTTTTTTTTTCCACACAGCAGATGACGAAACCTGTTTTTTTTTGAAACAGTGGGTTAAGTCAAATACAACAAATGCCTTTTAGGGATCTTCCTGTTTATTTTTAATTTGTATTAGACAAATAAAGGGATATTAAATTTGAATGGTAATATGTTTTTTTTAAACAGACTTAAAAACTCCTAATTTAATCAATGTGAATTCTTAAATATGAAATAAAGATAATTAATATGAGGAAACAAATTTTTCGTTATTTTAAGAAGCATGGTAGTCTAAACAAAATCAAATTATGCCTGCCACTTTTTCTTATAGACATAGGAAAAGTATTTTAAAGATTAATTCTCATGTCAGGCTAGCTATTTTTAACAATTTGGCGAACAGTGAAGGAGGTTGGCTGGTCCATGCTATATAATGTGAAATAAATAATAAATAGGTAATTCAATATTTCAATAAATAATTAAAATATTTTGTCTGAAGTAATCTTTTAGCACAAGATAATTTGCATAAAATCTGTCCATAATTTCTTGGAAGGCTTTGACTTCAGAAAAATCCCAAAGCTACTACGTAGAGCACCTGTCTGTATATAGCAGTATGGTGGGTATTCCATGTGACCAATACGTGAACATTGTTCTGTCTTAATATGTTCTTATACATCTATTTTAGTATCATACATCTATTTTAATATCCAGATTATTCAGGTAGAATTTCCCATTATTTGAAATATTCATTAGAATCTAATTCAGTGTATTTAGTTTTCACGGCAATACTGTACTATAGAATCATAGGATATAATGAGTTGGAAGGGACCACAAGATCATCAAAATCTAGCTCTCTGTCCTGCCCCAGACAGCCCCAAGAACTACACCATGGGTCTGAGTGTGTTGTCCAAATGCTTCTTGAACTCTGGCAGGCTTGGTGCTGTCACCACTAGCTTAGAAGTAGTGATTAAGAAAACTGTTACTGTAATGAGCTTTACATCTGATGGATAACAATTTTTGCTCCTCAATGGCACTGTCATTTCATTCATAAGCATCTGTATATAACTTCTGCAAAGCACTACATCTACTAAAATGAAATTCCCCTTAGAAGAAAAATGTGGAAAAAGGCATCTGGCCTTTATAGTCCAATATTAAATGGTTCAGTTATACAGAAATGCAATATATTTTTACCTTAAAAATGTAGTAACTAGTAGTTAGAACCCTATCCCAAGGGAAAATTATGTTTTAGTGTCATGGGTCTCTTTTGACATTTTCTGTCATGGAGAAAAACACACACAGTAACATTTCAGTTGTGTGTCATTTTCATTGAAAGATAACACAAATGCAATAAAACATTCTTATCTTGGATGACAGAATGGCACTGAATGTGATTTCACTGAAAATGCTTTATTATTCCAGTTGTAATATGTGTGCCAATAGCATCCTGGCTAAGCCAAAAAAAATTGGAGTAAGAGAGATGTCTTTTGTATTTCTCCCTTCTACTGGCAATGTGATGTGGCTCTGATGCTCACATCTTCTTCTTTGAAGATTGAGATGATATAAGAGGATATTCTATGGCAGCAATAGACCTACCAGGAATGGCCAGAGAGGTTGAATCAGACTCTTCTTGACCAGCATCTGTATTTCAATACTTGCCAATAAAGTATGCAGTAAAAAAGAACTGAATAACATCCTGTGTTACTTCCAGAAATTCCTGGGTCAAGAATTTCTTAGAGAAAATGTTAATTGCTCAAGGAGTAAATCTTCAGTATGGTTTTTTGGAGGCACTAAGAGCTGCCACTTCTGAAACTTCCTTCCCAAAGTTCAACAGCCTATCCATTTCTCTCTCTTACCATGGTGATATAATTCCCATATCTTGAGTGGATGGAAAAGTCAACCAGAATAGTATGTGTTCAAAATGATGATTGCAGTAACTACACAGAAGTGTCAGAGCTGGCTAGAAGTGGCTCTGGGGCAGCTTCTGATGTCTTTTTCCAGAAGCCAACCCTGCACCACTTTCTACTTCAGAAACCTTTCCACATAAACCAAATACATTACATTCTTTGCCATTGTGAATCACATATTTAAGAATTATCATTCAAATATGTAGCACAATCTACAATCTTTATAAACTTCACTTAAATTGACAAAAATTTCCCCCCACAAAAATCAAAATAGCTTCAACACAACATTGAAAAAGGTGAGTAATTTATGCCCAAATTATCCCTTCCCTACAGTTAGAGCAACAAAAATTCCCTACAATTTTCAATCCATATCTTGCCCATTACTTCCCTCAATTTCTGTTCTTACTGCAAATTCCTTGAAAGCGCCACAGTGGGTGACAAAAAAAGACTGTAGTGTGTTGATCACCTGGCTGTCAGGTGCTCACCAGGCCACTCTGTTCCCTCAGCAGAACAAGGGAAGAAAATAAGATGTGAAAACTCAGACTGAGATAAAGGTATGTTAATTCAACAAAGCAAAGACCTCACATGGAAGCAAAGGAAAACACAGACTTCCCATAAGCTGGTGAGGTCCAGCCATATTCTGGGAAGTAGGTCCTCGATACACTTTGTGGTTTCTTCAGAAGACAAATGCCTTAATTACAAATGCCTCTTTCTTTTTACTGTTTTATTGCTAAGAAAATGTCACATGTCACCCTTTGGTGAATACCCCTTTGGTGAATTTGGATCATATGTCCTGGCTAGGGCCCATCCCAAACTTTTCTTCCATGCCAGCCTTTTTTTTTTTTTTTTTTTTTTTTTTTTTTTTGGGGGTTTNTTTTTTTTTTTTTTCCTTGTGGAGGGATGAGGAGGTGATTTGAAGAGACATCTTCTAAGCTTTGGAGCACTACTCAGTAGTATTCAAAACATAGGTGTGTTTTCAACACCATCCTAGCTACAGATACAAAGTACATGACTATGAGGTCTGCTGTGGGAAAAGTTAACTCCATCCCAGCCAGATCAAAGAAAAGAAGGAAAACTTGAGTGAAATGAAGTAATTATAAAACCAGCATATGAAGCTGTTGACAGTGTTGCCCACTACCAGTGTTTTTTACATATTTTACCAAATCTGCATAATACTGAGGATATGTTATCCTCAGACATCCAACACAGTAAGAAAACTATGATCCCCTTCATGATCCCCGTTCAATATATATTTTTAATTTGCTGTGAACTGTGTTCAGATTACCATTGAAGTTCTTACCATTAGTAATATCTGAAAGTCAAATCTTGGTATAAAAATATTATTTCTATTTTAAATACAAGAAAAAACAAGTTGTTAAATGAACTCAAACAATAAGATTGGGTAACTGCATAAAAATATTTTTTGCTTTTCTAGATAATGGCTAAATCTGTGCAGACTGTAGCATATGGATGTTTTAAAGATCATATTGACAGGTGCAATTCTCATCTACAAAGGACTAACCAACTTCCTAAGACCATTAACATCTGGGCTCCAGGTCACAGTTTTATCCCTTTTGTAAGGGTCAAAATGTAAAGTATGGACTGAGGCATCAAAAATAAAACTTTTACAGATACAGCTTTGTTCCAGATGGCAGGTATGGGGAGGGGTCTAAGGTGCCATCTATAAGAACCTTCAGCATCCATAAACTTTTCACTTTGATCTCTTATACTTTCAATTCACATTTTACTAGATCAATGCAATCACATAAAAAGATCAGTCATGCTGTGCTGGTTTGAAAGCAAAACCAGTGAGAGTTTTCAAGTCAGAAATACAATTTAATAGGAGAGAAAAAAAGTAAAACAAAATAAAATAAAAGCAATAGTACAAAAGACCACTGACAGAGTCAGAATACAACCTGACACCCTGTTAGTTAGGGTGGTGGTGGCAGTCCAGATGAAGTGGTCTTGTCGAACCAGTGATCCTGTAGAAAGGTCTGGTAGCTTTTTTCCTCTGGGAATCCAGTGGCTAAGGCCTGCTGTGCTGTCCCAAATTCCAGATTATATCCAGGTGGGACTGCTTGGCTCCTCCCTTGGGCAGAGCATCTCACAATGGGCTGATACCATTCTGTGAGTCCTGCAGTGGGTCCTTGATTGCCCATTAGACAGAGAGAGCTCCCAGAGGGAGTTACCTGTGAGCCATGGGCAAGGCCTTGATGGCCCATGAACAGAAGATAGTCTGGAGGGAGGGGCAAGGGAAACACTGCCCCAGCTGGTTCCAACAGCTCCTGAAGATGGTGACAGAATACATACTTCGGGCATATCTTACATTGTAACCTAGGACACATGCTTATGAACCTCCTCTTTTGTGTGACCTAATGAACATTCTATCCCAATTTTGTCACGGTCCTCCAAAGTTTATTTATGAAAATATTCTGCTCAAAGCATGATCACTACTGAAGTAGTGTTGATGATAAATGTTTGCTTGCACTTCTTTAGAAATGGTCCAGGGGTAAAGTTTACAAAATTTGTAACCCTTTTACTTGCCTTTTCTTATGCTTGCTTCATGGTGGGTACAATTTCTTTTGGATGCTTTCCCATCGTGACAGCAACGGCTGGGTTCTTTGCTTGAGACAGCATGAAACAAATGACAAGCTGATGCTTTATGATACATCTGTGTTTCAAGCAGACTTCTGTCTCTTCTCTTTAGGAGCTGCAGTAACTAGTACCAGTACACCACAGTGCAAGGCCTTCCACTTCACCTCAGCAATGTGCTTTGCTCCTCCCTTCAACATGATATAGGGCTTCTTGTTACATTCCAACACATGATGCCTTCACTGCAGATCAGAAGAGACTTCCCAAGCAATCTAGTCTTCAGCTTCACAGAGTTTCCTTCCTCTACAGAAAACTTTCAGGCATTTGAGGGCTCTAATCATGTTGCGTCTTCATTTTTGTTTCACTCTCAGAACAATCACAGTCTGTTTATTCTTCTCTTACAACTCATGTTTCCTTTTGATCTTGGATGAAACCATTTACTGTCCACCAGACATTGTCCAACCACTCCACGTATTTTTGGATTTAGGGACTCAAAACTGGATTCAAGCCTTGAGCTATGTTTTCCTCTTATCAGTTTTCCAAGTAGAGAAATACTAGGACAAGATTGCTTTTCATTAGTTGACAGTTAAAACATGGGAGCTTAGTACTGGGAATCCATACTTTGGCAGACATTCACGTCAATGTTCATATGTATAGTTGCATTTTTTCTATTGGAAAGAAACTCCTACTTTTATCTTTAGTTTTGCTCTGGCACAAACACCCAGCACAACATCTGCTCAGTGCATTCTCCCTAACATCACTATTGAATGGCTTTAAACAATCCATTTACAGGTGAAAGCTTGTGGCCAGCCACTTTTTTACCCTAAGGAACAGTAGTTTGACAAGTGACCCTGAATTTCTTCCAGTAATATATACAGCAAAAAAAGATCTGGCCCAAACCCAGCTGTCAGGCTTTGATTCAGGAAGGAAGACTTTCCAAGGCAGGAGTTATCTATCAAAACGGCAGCCCCATACTCAGGGAAATATATCTGACCTAAAGCTGATAGAGTGTGAAATCAAAGGTTGTGAATGGCTACTCAAGGGGAACCAAATACATTTCTATGGGGTTGCAGTACAAATGGTGTTGGTAATAAGCTGTGGCAGGACAAAGAGCAGCTGAATTAAATACCAAGATCTAGCACTGGATCAAAGTGTAAGATGGCACACTGACACTAGGAAAATTCTCTCTTTAACTTTTCTGTACTAAGTCACTGATTATTACTTTACTTTGTCTTCATCTCATCAATTTATCTGATAGAAAGACTTCATCCAAGAAATACCAGGAGGAAGCTCTGAGTGTGTAATTGTTCTGGGTGAAGACTCTTCTTTTCTAACATATTCATACCATGAAGGACTAATTCTTTTAAAGCAAATGCTGTCATCCAGGTAGCAGGTTAAGTACTGACAACTGTTCATTTTACATATGGTTTTTGAAGACCTCGAATTTCAAATAATATAATCTGTTCAGTGATATCATTAAAATATTGAATGTAATAGAAGACAATAGCATGCTAGCAGTGGTGATGATTAGTATATTTTTATATATTTTGATTTATTTTTAAATAAATGATTAGTATATTTTATTCTATATAAATATAGGATATTTAAAATGTGGACTTTGTAGAAGTACTAAGATATTTCTAGGTTACTAATGAGTAATATTTAAAGTTATAAAATTTAAATTGAATTTAAAAAAATGAATTTTAAATTTATTAATTTTTTCTTGGATTTTATGGGAGTTTTTTTACAAGCGCTGGGATTACTATTCACAAAATTCAGAAATAGTAATTTCAAAAGCAATTATTTTAGCCAAATATATTAATGATTGAGCCCATGTATATGCAAGTAAAGGAACTGATCTATATCAATCAAAGTGGAGTAAAATATTTCTTCTTCTTCAAGTTTTTGTTAAACTGATGTATTGTAAATAGGTTGAAATACTTCTGTTAATCTCTCAGGTATAAAAGTCAGTACTTGCTTTTACTATCATTCATTTAGAGAACCAGGAAAGGAATTTCTGAAATGCTGCAGTTTCAAAAAATCTATGCAGTTACATTAAATAGTTATTTCAAATCATTATTTTATGGCACTGGAATGTGTTTTGAACAGATCGTTTGGTAATTTTGTAGAACATCTTTGCCCTTGGTTCTCTGAGTGCCATCCTTTTACAAATAGCACTAATAGTATCATTATAGTTACTATGAGTAGGAGTAACAATTGTGAGTAAGTAGTAATCCCATTTCTCCTTGTCTTCTTCGTAATAATCAAGGGATGGTTTCTGTAGCATTTATATTGGTCTTTGTAAGGGTGGCATGGAGATAAATCTTCTGGAAAGAAAGACTGTTACTGCTGCATGAAGAATATTTTTTTTCCCGAGTGCTCAAATGTTTGTTTTTTTTGTCTTCTGATTTTTGACTATGCCCAGAGATTTAATGGAAGGGATTATTTCTTCTTACAAATCAGTTAGAATAGTAACTGGCATGTTTCCTATAGAATGCCTGAATACTTTACCTGCTTTTTGGGGATCAGTCACAAATTTTTCTCACTCATTCCAGATTTTTTTTTTGTTCTATTGGCATTTTCTGGTATAATAGCAAATAATAATAATTCCTTGCACATGGTTTAGCACCTGGAATTCAAGAGTTGCTGCTTATCATTTAGGGAATGCTTTGCAATGCCACATTCCCCGTCATCTATGAAAAAGCAGGTAAAAGCTAATTCTTCACCCCTCACACACACACACACCACACAAACATTTCAATAATATTTCCCTGGCAAGGTCAAGGTATACTTATTTTGTTAAAGTATGTGTCTTCTGAAGTGACTTATTACTGAACAGAGCTGGTGTGACTTCTAGACCTGGTGGACTATCACTGTTCAGTGCTCTGCCAGCAGCCTATTTTGACGATAAAGACAAAAATAAAGACAAATGCAGAAAAACCAGTCTCTAGAAAAGTCATAAACTGCACAACACTGAAAAAATCACTAAAAAATAGCTAGTTTCAAATTTGCTTACAAACACAAAGTCTACAACTGACTCCCTAGTGCTACAGATGAATTATATTTCAAAAGCAGAAAATATTATTAAATGTTATAAAAATGGTAGGTTTTAATAATGTCATTATGATGCCTTTTTTCATAACGCCAATGAGCATGTTTCCAAAATAAAATCTATTGTATTATGTTAATATGGGAGATCATGAGTTACTGTGAAATATAGAGTGTGATAATCCTGAATAAAGATATAATTGTAATGATATTAAATGTGCCAAGGTTATTGAATGCTTTTCAAGATTCTAGTTAATTCCTTTTCAACAGTGCACTAATCCCAGAAAAGTTCTGAATCTCTGCAATTGCTTTTCAATATGTATCACCTTTTTTTCAAAATCAGTACTCTGCAAACTATTCACAGATCAATTTAAAAACAAAGACTGCAGTTTACTCAGTTAATTTGTCTTAATGATTTAAGATAATGAATTTTATTGTACTAAATTTGGATGCATGAAGTTTTCATTATAGAATAATATTATTTTAAGGAAAAGAAGCTTGTGGGTTCCTTTTGGGTGGAAAAAATGTATTTAAAAATGTTTGTCACAGATAAATTTTCTGATTAAACATAAATATTACCAGTGTTAGAAAAGTAGTAGGAAGACTACTACTATACTGTTAACATAAAATGTTTTTTTTTTTAGGATACATGATAGTACAGAATGATTGCAAATATAAATTTTTAAAGTAGTTTCAGAAAAGTAATAGTGTTCTCATACCCTTAAATTATATTTGTCTAGGTTCTAATATTGAAACTCACGAGCATAAGAGATGTAAAAGGAATTTAGAATTTTTTACTGGAATAAATGGGATTTCACTTATCGAAAAGGAAACTTTAGAATAAGGAAGTTTAACCTGGATAGAAGAATTCATGTTTAGTTTTAGTATTTATCCTACCAAGTGTTGTCAACAGACAGTCTCCCCCTCCACCAGCCCTTAATTTTTTTTGTATTGCATTATCATTCTCAGCTGTGTGTCTCTGGTTCTATACTACACTTAACTACTAGAAATTAGATTTCAGCCATCAAGTCATTGATTTGCCTTGTCTTGAAATATGTTTCTGGGAATCACCGCTATCCAGGCGCAGTAGTTCTGGGAATGAAACTGAAAAACAGCAGGTCAAATAGGAATATATGCATTGGACTAGAATCCCTATCCAGAGCTATGAGTGCTTTTCTTTTATGTTGTAGAGAGGTCCCAGAACAGTTAGGATGTAATGATCAGCTTGCAAATATGTATGGGGGAAAACTTCAAGCTTCTTCTAAAGTATAAACAAGTCAAACTATTAACTAATTTAATGAGGATTGTACATCAGCAGAAAATGCATCATGTAGGACAAATGTATTTCAAATAAGGATGCCAGGGTCTTTAAGTCCACGACCAGAGACAGGAAGGATGCACACATTGCCTGTTTCTAACCACTAGCATGTCTGATTCTTTGCATAGGGATAGTTTTCTTTGGTTGTTACAGAGTCCATCATATGTGCTCTCTAGGCACACAGAAGAGAAATGCTTTCAGCTTTAACTGGCAATACTGAGAACATATCCATTTTGTGTTTTGGATGGGGAAGAAAGACATTAAGATTAATTTTCTTGTGACCATCATTACTTCTGCTGTTTTCTATATTAATTTTTTGACATCTGGGTTCAGCATTTTTTCCCTCCAAAACTTCTGAAGATATGTTTTATTTTAGCTTCATCTGTAATTATCTCTAACATTGGTATTTTGTATATTATGTTTTATATATCCTCTCTTCATATTATGTTCAGCTTTATGAAATCAAATCAGGCTTGGTTGCTATGTGATCATGCTGTGCTTGCCTATATTCTGTCTCCTGCATTATTTCTACAGCCTTTTAACTCTAATACTCTGCCACAGTGCTTCTAAATCCATTTATCCCAAAATCAAATTACAAGAAAAAGCTGGAGAAAAAAAACCCCTCTCATTCTCCTAGATGATTCTATTTGCTTTTCCTTAGAATGTGAATCCGTTTTTTAAATATAGCTCATAGACTTTATAGCTTAGCTGTGTTTCGTATAAATAACACAGATGAAAAATCCTGCATGAATGTAAGAGTCTAATTGTACATTTAGAGAAACACAAGTTAAGAATCCAAGAGATAAGCTTCTCATAGGAAAAGTAATCCATTTACTCTGCACTTTTATGATATTTGTGATTTAACAAATAGATAAATAAATAAAACCAAGCACTTTCAAAGGATTTAGGATATCGAGCAATTTTACGGCTCACTTATTAAAAGTTCATAACAAATTCAGCTCCCTTGAAATGCTGTAAGTTTAGCACTGGCACTGATGTGACTGTGGAAGTGTCTGAACACATCTTTCAGGTAGCAGGTAATATCTGTATCTTGCTGGGTAGACTGTGTTGTAGAAGATGTTACAGGGGGTAAAACTTGCAGACAGGAACAAAAAAAAATTTCAATGATATTAAAATACCAATGGTTAAAAAACAAGTAGAATATGTATAATGGTTTATGTGCCTATTGTACATTTATATAAATACAATTATTTTATGAAACAATACAGAATCTATGCATATATATATACATATACGTAAGTATATATATTTGCACGCTTTTCAATGTTTTGCAAAAAATTTACATGATTCAGGATTTGTTAAAATTAGACATCTTCAGTTATTCTGAGAACATTATTTCTCTCCTGTATTATTTGTTTAGACAGGCTTTCTGAAGGATTTTTTCTTTGTGCTTCTAATGCAAATTCAGATGCAAATTGTCTCAACAACATGCCAAGTTTAGCAGCAACCCCACACACATTGTGCAGAGGGAATGAAAAATTTTCACAAATTCCTTAATAAATCCACTAAAAAAACAAGCTTTCCCTGGGCTGAATTTTAATCCCAGAAGAGAATTCTGAAGTAATTTGCAGGAGCTGATCAAATGATTTATCTGAGTTATGTTCTCTTTTGATTCCACCACCCTACAAATTCTGAATATCTTGCTCAGAGATGCAGAAGATAGCATAAAGTAATTCAAACTTCCATTACAACTTACACCATGTTTTCCTTGGCTTCCATGAGTGGCTACTCATCATTCAGCTATCCAATTTTGAGATCCCTCATGCTGCATAAAACTGCAATGTATCTTTGATAATATGCAGTAGCAGAAAAACTCCCATGTAAAACCACTGCCATCCTTTTGTTTTCGTATTATTGCTTGGCACCACCTCTAAGTCTGTTTCAGATGTATAACTAGGGACTCTGTTCATATCACAGAGAAGAGACACATACAAGTCATTGCTTCTTTTGACTAATAACACAGACTTGTTAAATCAGGGACATCTCACATTGTGATCTTGCCCATAACTTCATTTTTTCTGTTTTTAATGTACCCACATTAAAATCCAGTCAATGGTTTTTAAGTATCTGCAGCAAAGTTTATGAATATTTAAATGATGACAAAATGCCACAACATTAAAACTGATCTGAATTTGTTTGGCTAAATCCCTCATTTTAGTTGGTTGTTTGTTTTGTTTTTTTTAATCCAGGCTGCCTGTGATGCAGGGAAGAGGATGCAAGGGGAAGAAGCATTCCTAGCCAAATGGGTTCTTGTGGAATGCTAACTCCATTTTAGGTGGTTTTTATTTAGTTAAGAGAAACAAAACATACAACTGGGGAAAAAAAAACTCAAACAAACTCAAAACTAGAAAAAAAATCCGAACACATTTATCCTTTAAGATGTTATTTCACTTTATTATTCCACAACTCAAAATCAGTTGTTGAATATTTCTGAAAGTCATGGGGGGTAAGAAATCTGTAAAATATAAATTCTTAAGCAGATATTTAGAGTATAACATTGGAACGTTTTAGGTTACACATCAATTTAAAACAAATAGAAACTGTTGTCCACAACTGACTAGCATGGTTTTCTATATAAAATTTTAAAATGTCGTAGCAGTTGAGGTCCAAAAGCTGAGTAAAAGTTTATTTCGCCTATTACTGAACTATTTTCTCTCTCATACTGAACTGTATGGAGGATTTCCCCAAAGTTTGTACATGCATGACTGCCACAGTAGGTGATTTGTGTTCATATGGATTTAGTTCTGTACATATAGTAAGTGTATAATTACTTCAAGCCAAACATTTACTCATTGCTGTAGGAATACAGTAATTTCAGTGTAATTGTATTTTACAGACTCTGTTTCCCCCAAAATAAATTGAGTCTGTAGTAGTTGATTATGATGGCTGGATCTGGTTCAGTGATGTGAAGATAATAAGGATGAAAGTAACCCTTGTAGTCTGGAGAGAATGAGAACCTCAGATCACAGTGCTTTGAGTCACCATTTTGGAGACTCCACAGTACTGAACACTAGGCTCTTGATAATTCGTTTACTTAGTGGTACTGTCTAATGTGAACTGCACAGTGATGTAAGCTTGGCTCTTGGAACAAAATTTGCATTTCAACTGCAAAAAAACCTTTTCCAAGTGCACTAAAGTGTTGTTCTTTACAAAACATTTACTCATGGAATCAGCATTATCTTCACCAGTCCTTTTATAAGTTGAAAGTATTTTATTTTCTTCTATTTTTTTCTAATATGATAATGCTGAAAAATTAAAATTTTTCTTTCCCGCTCTACTTCCTTTTTTTCTTTTTTTTCTTTTTTTTTTTTTTTCCTTCAGCTCTGTGCCATTTGAGTTCTCTGATTATTTTAATTCTTTCCTCTCTTGGAAAGATGAGTAAATGTATGGGAAATATAACTACTAGTGCCAAGTCAGGAGAGACTGCCAAGTCAGAAGAGATGAAACAACCCAATGGTTTGGATTCAAATATTGACCTTTTCACCCTCTGAGGTCCTGAACATATGCTTTGAACCTTCTAAAGAAAGCTAGGTTTACTAATTGCTCTCTCTTATAGAATGAAGACACAAAATTCAACAATCCTGCTATACAGAGTATAGCAAGTTTTACTTGCTACTTTTTTGTATGTTCAAAGACCTATTCCTTTTCTGTATGTTCAAAGACCTCGGTAGTACTTTTTGCCACAACACAGCACTAGAAGCTTTTATTTGGGACAATAATAAACTACGCTCATTAATCTCATGTCCAAGTCAATGCTCTCCTAGAACCTTCTACTGTACATCTCTAAAAATGTATTCTTTTTACCTCCGTATCTTTTCCTGCATTTGATAAGACTATAAAAGATTTTGCAGGTTTAGTTGTGAATTGTGTGTTTCTTTCAATATTATGTAGAACAGAGGGTACATCTCCCACTTTTTTTTCAGAACAGAAATCGTTATTGGATTATTTGACAAGTTAGGCATGTCCAACTGTATTGTTATCTGTATATAATTAAGAGGTCATCTTAGTATGTTCAGGAGCAAAGCTTCAATTTCTTTGTCAAGGGAGATAAAATGCATGTTTGGAGTGAATAGTTCTGTTTTAATTATAAAAATATACAGTACTTCCTGGATTCTGGAAACAGAAATGTCCTGCGTAATTGTCATCCCACAGAGTGCACAGAGTATGATGCAGAGTAACATCTAAAAGTTACAGAGATTTAAAGCTGCTCACCAGAAGAGCCTAAGAAGGGCTCATGTCTCTTGACTTCTGTTTGCTATGGAATATGTATAAACTACATTTATAGGCAATTATGCTGCTGTTAAGAGGACCAGCTAAGAGACAATGTGAATATGTGTATATATGCTCTTTGAATTTATGATCAAAATGCTCTTACCTAGAGTTCTAGAAATTAAATACATTCTTAGAAAAGAAATCCCATCATACAGTTCAATATTATCTTTGAAGTCTAACACATTGAGAAGAGTTTTAAAAAACTTTGAACCCTCAGACTCTTTTTTGTTCTCTTCATAAAATTTATTCAGCTTGACAGTTTTAACTTTTTTCTCTGGTATTTATCTGCTATTTTAAATGCAATAGAAATAGAGAAAGATAGATAGAAAGATGGGGGAAGAGAGGAAATCCTTTCTCAGTGAACTAAACAGAGGGGTGGATCACCAAGTAGCCATCGCACTTAGGCACTGAGAATGTTCTCTGTGCTACTAAACAGGATCAGCCACTCCCTCCCCGTGCTGAATTCCCTCCCCTATACCATGTACATATTCACAATGAAATTGTAAAATAAACATACAGCAGTGTAGCCCTGGGCAGATTTGGGAAAGTTAGAGGAGGACGTGCACTGAGGAAGAAAACAAAGCTGACTTAGTCAAAAGTCTCCAGCACTACCAGGAAAGCTCTTTATGCAGGTTAATTCTATTGGCCACCATGTAGGCACAGTAAATTTGTCCAGTGCTGGAGCTGTCAATGCCAGAAATGTAACTGACTGCCATGGGTATGGTCCTTTTCCCTCCAGAAAAATCCCTTCCCCTCTGTGTTTTCTGACATATAAGGGCCCGGTTTTAAGAGGTTGTAATTAGAAGGCAGCAATTAGGGCAGCACCCTTATCCTGACCCTCTAGCAAGGGTGTTTTCCACTGAGTTATCTGCTGATTTTAATACTACTGGAATTAAAACATGGAAAGCTCTGGTCATCTGGCAACATAAAAATATCATTCATCAGGTAAACTGTTAAGATAGGGAGGAAGTTACAGGGACATGTAATGAGAAATTATGAAGTTATCTATTTCTTAATAACAGACAATATGGTTTTTACATTTTAGTTACTTGGTTATCCTCCAAAGAAATTACAAAGGTTTCTAATGTTATACTGGTTATGAACTGTCAAAATATTACTGCAGACCATTATAGCTTCTGCAGAATCCTTGAAAAAAATCTGTCATGAAGAAAAATCCCTCTGAGATTTGTTTCTTCAGGCAAAAATATAATTGATTTTTAAATAGTTTAGAGAAAAAATGCTAAAAATACTGCTTGTTTCCAAATGATCACAGCATGTTTGATAGAAATATAGTCCTGAATGAGGAAATGACACTTTAAGCAGCTTGCAAAGAATATATTAGTCATGCTTCAATAAAATCTATGTTTGATGCTTATTAATTTTCCAGTTCACTTTGCGGTCCTGATGAAATTCTTTGGTATTAAATTTTAGCTTGGGAACTGAATTTTCAGAATTGCACAGAATTTAATGATGCTAAAAAAGTTGACTTTGTAAACTATTCACTCTGATTGTTAAGCTTCAATCAAGTTCCACTCTCAGCATCATTTTAGTTATAAAACCAAAACCACTACATTTACTGACATACTTGCAATTACAAATGCTTGCCCTATAGATTATATCTGAGAAAAGGACATTGTAAGATATTTTTATCCATGCAAAGATGTCATATTTCAAAAACCTAATGGCAGAATGTAACTTATTTTGAGTGATGGCATAAAATTCTTGGCCATTAACAAGTAGAGACAAATTGTTCTCATCATTTGAGAACACAACAGCAATTCTTTGCTGCAAAAATAATTTCTTTGCTATACACTGCAAAAAGAAGTAGGTAGTTTAGCACACCTGCCAATCTGTGGAGAACTGAAATACCTGTAGTTTTGTGACATTGTGCAAAGAATTGTTGTGTTTATAACTGGATGCCAAATGGCTTAGCTGACAAATCAAGCACTGCTCTTCTTGAAAAGAAATTGTTGGATAAAAAAGATTATATACATTAGTAAACAAAGTAATAACAAGATGGTATTTTACTGGAAGTTTTTCAGTATTGCTATTGAGAGATGCATTTGCTGTCAAATAGGCCTGCCACTTGCTTAGAAACTTTAGGTGAAACAGGGCTGACTTCCATCTCATTCTGCATGCATTGTGAATTGCTCATTAGAGGCTGGGTGAATGTAACAAAATAATTTCTATGAGTGTTTGCCTGAGTTTGAATTAGTTTCTTTTCTTCTTATACTCTTTCTTATGTTGTTGTTTTTGTTGTTTTTGTTGTGGGGTTTTGTTTATTTTATTGTGTTTTTTTCTTTTTTTCCCAAGAGAGGTATCTTGTGCATTGGATGGATATTTACAGAAAGAACATTTTATGTGGGGCTATTCCAAGTTTTTATGTGAGTACATTTTATATACTGCAGTAAACTTCTTCAGAAAACTTAGAGTGTGTTTCCATACAATACAAGCATAGCAGTGACTGAATGAATCAAGATGGACAGGCTGGTGAAAGTACGTGCAATTACACTTCATGAATGAGAAGAGTGAAAAAAAAATCCCATTATTTCAGGCACTTTGCTTTGGATTAATCTAGTAGTAGTAAAGTCCCACTAGGTTTTCAGTCGCCACCACTTCCTATGTCAATTTTTCTCTGTGGCAGACTTAAACCCCTAGTGATTTACAGTACTCATTTCTCCTGTTATAGTCATGGCTCTGTAATCAGAGATTAGACATCATGCAGTCTGCCTGTAGTGGCCAGTCACAGCAAAGCTACTTAGCTCAGCTTCCTAACACCTACTGCTGGGTATTCCTAATAAGTCATACATATAATCTCATAAACAATACTAGAAGTTACAGAGACAAATTTTACCTATCCAGTTCTCAATCTTTTGTTCACCTGAATACTCTAAGCAAAGAACAGCCCACCCTTGCCTTTGCTGGAAAAGAAAGCTCACAAGCTCATGGAAATCACTTTTAAATAGATGGAGGAGGAAAGGGTCTAAGAACAGATGACAGAAGACTAGAAATAAGAGTGGAAATAAGCAATAAAACACAAGTGATAACCTTTAGGAGAAAGAAATATGCAATATGCAACTTATAATAGAATTGTTATAATAGAATTGAGCTAGGAAACAACCATACTGTAAGGGTAGATTGGAAATTAATGAGTAGCAATACGGCTTTAGTTTTCATAAGAGAATGTATTAAATAATATATTAAAAGATTGATGTGATCAAGTGATCAGTATGATCCAGGGATGGTGTGATGTCAAGAAAAGAGTGAAAATTGCTGTCTGTTATCTCTCCAATAAATCTATCAGTATAGCTTTGTCTTATATATAAATAAAATGTTAGTCTTATTTGAAAAGTCGTAACCCTTTATTCCTAGAAATTGTAATTTTATTTTCTGTCAGATATCTTCTCCTATAAATCTTTCACTAAAATCGATGTTAAACTTTCCTAAAGCCAGATATTTTTTCCCTAGGCTTCCTCATATCTCTTTCTAATCCATGTCTCTGCTCTGTGTGTCTGATATTTACCTGGCACACTACAGATCTACTAATTTTCTAGTATTTTGGAGAACAAATTTTCTGAACATAAACATCAACTATTCATATTTATCACACAAATAAGAAATATCCGCGTGGTAAAGGGGTGGGGATTGTTTCTTCCAACACATTTGCACAGCCAATTAGTGATGTCATCTTTAATGTAGTTCAAATCCCTTGTTTATTTAATCTTATAAAAATAAATGATTACTTATTTTTCTATTTATTACTCAGAGGTCTATGATAAGCATTCTTCTTTTACAACTTAGATTACCTAATATACTGATTCACTTGGGGCTGGTTGGCTTTCTGATTCTACCCAAACATAAGTGTTCAATCTCCCAGATTAATGCTGAATCATTACAGGAAGTAATTCCTTTATGTATTGTTTATTTTACCAAATTAGCTTCCTGGTATTCAGAATTTCCATTTATTCTATTTCTTTGTTTTCCTTTCTAACATCCACATACCATTTGCCAATTTTTAAAGAGCCCCAAAATCCATCTCAGAATTTTGAAATCAGCTCCCAGATTTTGAGCTAAAAACTTAAACATTTCTTTCTCACACTTGCTTTTCTTTTCTCCATATGTAGGACAATGAAACAAGAGTGTATTAAATTAACAGAAAAAGTAAACATTCAAGAATGCACAGTTCAGCATTCTATAAGAATGCATAATTTCTCTGCAATCCTGAAGACAGTTAACATGAGTGTATAATCACAGTCTATTTGATAGACTTTGTTGTATTTTTACCACACAAATATTTGTACATACTTGCCAATTGTTGCTCGATTTTCCAGTCTGTGAAGACAGACTACTGAGGTCCCATATTTTTGAAAGCCCTTCTTATCAAAAGAATAAGATACAGCTCACTGTAACAAAAAATACTTTGGCTTTTACTCAGCTCTGTCATTAGAAGTTACCTGCATTAACCATAATGTTGGTGTTGCTTTCATGACTCCATTTCATGAAAACTGGTAAAATCCTTATGTCTTGCCTAAGACAGTTGGAAGCAGAGTGATCACAGGTGTACAAAGGCAGGGAAATGACAGAACTGGAACACTGTCAGCACTGGACAGCACTGTCTTGGTTTCCTCCATTACATGAATTAATATCCTAAGAACTACAACTTAAAACTGTAGTGCCTGGCAGACTTAATTCATATAGTCTCTAAACTTTACCAAGGGTCTAGAGCAGAACAGGTATTTTGAAAACGATAATGTATAGTAGCTTAAAAAGGTATGACGGTGGCGGTGCATGTTTTTTAAAATGTGTTGCTCTGTAATAAGTTCTGTTTGATGTAAAGTTCAATTCTTTTGTATTAAGTTCAGTTTTATGTGCCCCTGCCCCCACCTAATTAATATTCCCAGTCCCTATCCCTCTCCCTCACAAAAGAATGCTTGTTAGCATTCAGTTATTTGTCAGTCATTTTTCCCGCCTTTGGTTTTCCCCTCCCAACTCCTTGTAACTGGACCGAAGTGCCTTCCTTCACCCCTATCCTCCCCAGAGACTGTACCCCACTGGCCAGAAGCAGCCAAACCCACCCCTTTTCCCTCCCCTTTTTTCCTCCCTTAAAACATTGTGTCAGCCCTGTGTATGGTGTTCCTGGACTCAGAGATGGGTGAATAAACCCTCTCTGCTGCACCTGGATTGGACCCCTCTTTCTTTTCCTCTGCCTTACCGCAACAACATCTCCTCAAGTCCCTTTCGGGGCAAAAGAGCCCACAGGAGTCAGCCCTGCTTACGTAGCTGCAGGCTGACCCTCGACTGCACCTGCCTCAGTGCCTGGGCTAGCCAGGGGCGAGAGCCAGAGGCTTCTAAAGAGGCACTGCGACATATGACACTGACATAATTTAATCACTGACTCTTTTTTTATGTGGAATTCCAATAGCCAAAGATTTCTTTCAATCAATTCTTCCTGTTAAATGGAGATAAAATCTGTCTAGGGAATGCATCAGTTTGCTGCATAAGCAGTGCAGAAATCTGCTGAAACAGTTGTATTAACTGCTGAAACAATCTGGGAGCCACAGAACACTGCACATATGCAGGAAAATGGAGAAGTTGTTTGCATGCGTGATTTCACCTATCTCCCAATATCAGATGTGTTTGCTAAGAACTCTTATCACTGTCCTCAGTTATAGAGTCCTCAGTCCTCAGACTGGTATATTCGGACTTTCTGGTCAGTTGAAAAACATGGCTCTTTTGACATATTAATATGATTGAAGGTCATACTGTAATTTTTATGCAACTTGTGGTTCTCCTACATAAGCATCAAGGAGTGGGGCATTAGAGGATGTGTAATCTAAATGGAAAAATTAGGGACAAGAGGAACATTCATTAAGATTTGACTGTATCATGGCCTGTGATGAACTGTGAAACCCAACCCATCCCTATAGCTACATAATAGGACTTTTATTTCACTGTGTGCCCGCTCAAATAAATATTGTTTTAATATTTTTGCAGGTTGATTTTACTTGGAGAACAGGGTTGCAGTAGTAACCAAGTCAATTTAACCTTGAGACTATATTTGGACATGCTTGTTTAGCTGGCAGCCTTTCTGTGTATATACACATCGTCTCTATCCAATCTTTTCCAGCCCTAAAAATGTTAAATATCTTTGCTTTATGAAAGTTTGATCTAGATAGTGATAAAATAGTTATCAGGCGGAATAAAAAGATGAAATATTTGTCTTTTTGGACAATTAGCCTTCTTCAGGGGGGAGATTTAACTTCTGTACTCCAATGTAAAATAGCCTGCTATCATACATATTCATGGATTTGAAGTGCTCAGAGCACTTGATCTTGCAGACTGCTTTGTATTAACAACTCCCAATGAAGTCAGTAGGAACTGAAATACATTAGAGAGCTCAGATATGCAATGTTTAGGGTATGGTTAAGTTTTGAATATTAAAATATGCAACCTGAGTACAGGAGTTTAATATCCTGCAGAAGGCTGCATCCTCTATCAGCAAGGATACATCCTGCTGTCAATTAGGTTTACTATTATGCATCACGTGTGAAAGAGAACACATGATCACAAACAAACCTGATCACATACATCTATGATAATAGACACATTTTTGCCTGCCTGACGTAATTTAGGTCTTTTACCAATAGCCTATGGTGTCTTTCACAGACCCTGTTTTACAGCAGTTTGCAAATTTGCAGCTATATTAGGCCAAGGTAATACAACTCAACAGTTTGTAGTTTCCTAGGTTAAATTTCCGTGAAATTTGGAAATAGTGTTTTTCAAAAGTGATAAAATCTCCAGAAACTATATAACGTCCTATTTATTAAACAAATCAAACAAAAAGCACATGGATAAACTGTTACTTTTCTCAAATAGTTTTGCTATTTTTTTTTTCAAATGTTTTTTCCCTTTCCTGCAAAAATCACCTGGAATATCAGAGAAGGATCATGTATTATTGATACTTATTTCTTAGGTTCCAATAGAAGAAATCCAAAGTTTCTCCATAGGAAAAGAACCAAATCCTGGACCTCAGGGTCAGACTAACATTCTCTGTTGGCAGGGGCTGAAAGGATCTCTGTAATCTCTGGTTGAAAAAAGGGAAAAGGAGCCTTTAAACTCAGTAAATGCAAGACGTTCTGGAATGGAAGGCTTCTTTTAGAGGTTTGAGAATGGGGAAATAATCAAGATGACTGCCTTATGCTCAGTCTGTCAAAAATGTTCATCTTTTTCAACTAAATCTTTTCACAGTGTTCTGCATGCTCTGAAATGGTTTCAGCTAATACAAAAGCAAAATGCTGTCAAATGCATATGCTAGTTTGTGCCTGTGAGCAGTTATTTCAACAGAATTTCACCAGACCTCCATTAACCACCTCTCAAAATTCATACTGCAGGCCTCTGAAGAAAGTCGCTTGTTCATGTTTCAGCTATAAAAATAAATTTATTCAATACAGAACACAGGCAGAAAATAATAAAAAAAGAAGAAGTGCCTCCAGTCTAGTTGTGTAATTCATACTGCATGTTTGAATTGCAGCAGAATTTTAGGTCAAGAATGTGTCTCATCAGAGAACAAATGCCAACTTAGTGTCAATTGGTCTATTTCCACCTGCTCTATTCCTTCACGTTTACCTCTTCATATACTTTGTCCAAAGATATTGCACATTCACCTAAATACTTGTCTTTACTACTGTGCAAACATCTTCTCAAAATATGGATTAGATATGCTAATGTTTAAATTCATATATACACGTATCTATATGTATGCATTAACATTGTGTCTTAATGGCCTTTTCTAAATGCTGGCAAACACACATGTCCTCAGGCACTGCCGTGATTGTCTGGCATGACAATCTGACCCCATGTTTACATATCTATCTATCTATCATCTATCTATCTATCTATCTATCTATCTATCTATCTATCTATCTGTAGTAGTGTAAAATAAAGGTAGAGCTATCCTAAGCTGGGCCTTAGGTTTAGGCCTGCTAGGCCCCAGATGTGGGCCCATGAAGTAGTAGATAAGCCTGTGGCGCAGTTGGAGCGTCCATTAAGGTGTACACATGCTTTAGCTGAGACAGTTAGGATAACACTGCCGTAGCTGCCTTAACTCTAGATTGTTTGCATACTTCCTCTCTGCCAATAGAATGCACCTGTTAACTGTAAACTATTCCTGCTGTATTTAACCCACCATCTCAAGGAATAAAGCGGAGAATGTGTGTTATAACCACATTGGTCTGACCCATGTTTTCTAGCCTCTGGTTTAACCAGGTCTCAGCTTCATCTATCTATCTATCTATCTATCTAT